>VMKM01000791.1:0-237238 GCA_008360985.2 Macquaria ambigua
CGAGTCACCGGGATCACGTACGAGTCATGTACGAGTCACCGGGATCATGTACGAGTCACCGGGATCATGTGCGAGTCACCGGGATCATGTGCGAGTCACCGGGATCATGTACGAGTCACCGGGATCATGTGCGAGTCACCGGGATCATGTACGAGTCACCGGGATCATGTGCGAGTCACCGGGATCATGTGCGAGTCACCGGGATCATGTGCGAGTCACCGGGATCATGTATCACTGGAGTTATTTTGTGCCATTGAGCTCATGTTCAAGTCTCTGAGGTCATGTATAAGTAACTTAAGTCAAATACAAGTCACTGAGGATGATGACCAAGTCACTGATGTCAAGTAAGAGTGACTGAGGTCATGTCGAGCCACTTAAATCATGTCCGAGTCACTGAGGTCATGCTCGAGTCACTAAGGTCAAATTAAATTCAGGTCACAAAGGTCATGTCGAGTCACTTAGCTTATGTCCAACTCTCTGAGGTCAAGTACAAGTCAAGTCACTGATGTCCAGTACGAGTCTCTAAAGTCATGTCTCAAAACACCTGATATGAAAGTCTTAGTAATGAAATATACTGAAATATACTGCAGAGGTGTAACCGTTTCTGCAGGTCAAACAACTCGCTCTGTCTGTTCAGTGACCTGAACTCTGACAGCTTAGCATTATTTGTACATTTCACACACAAAACAAAGCACCGAGAAACTTAAAGTACCGGAGGAATGTCGCAGTAGTGTCAGGTCACATGCTTACTATCAAACCTTTACATTAACACTAGTGCGAGTTCCTATAATTAAATGTGCTCATGCCAGCAGTTGTGTATATTAACTGTGTTTACGTTGTGGACTGATCCATGGTCCTGTGTTTGTTTTGTCATTACTGGCCAGCATAATTATGAACCGAGTCCTGGAGGACAATGAAAATACTGGCAGGATGCTGGATGAGGGGACCCGCTGTTATCAGGACCATTCTGTGAAATCTGCATGGATGAATGAGTCACGGCACCAAACAGCTGATACAGTCAGATGTGACGGGTCCATGCAGGCTTCAGGGTCAGTCCAGTACAAAGCTGCTGGGGGTCTGGCCAGGAAACTTTAACTTTAATGCACCTGTTATTGTGATGATAGCCCAGGAAATATTTTAAATTCACTGAAATCATGCTTTGTTTGTAAGGTTTTAACTTCCACCAATCAGAGACAACAAAATGTGAGACTAAACTATTTTCAAAAGGAGGGAGGAAAGTGTTAAGATGGTGTAACAACAATAAATAAAAACTAAATCTGTTGGATGGCAGTAAAACATTTAGATACACAAACTGCAAATGACAAACTTTTCAGTAAGACAGACGAGGATTCCTCCAGCTGTCCTCTATGGTTGAGTGTTAACCTTTGCCCTCTTGCCTGTGCATTGTCATTAAACAAGACAAATCTGATTAGATATACAACAAGACTAGTCTGTGCCTAAAATCACTCCCTTGTTCACTCATTCACTACTCCCTAACAGACAGTCAGTAGTTTACTCCGTTGCACAGCGGTAATTTTCGCATCGTGGATGTATCAAAAGACCTGGATCCAATTTCTCCCAGTGGCCACTCGCGGTATTGCGAAAAATCCCCCTGCGGCCCAAAAAGCATTTTCCCCGTAGACCACAACAGTAAAAGAGACTGTTGACAGGACACCTCGAACTGCAAACAAGCTCCATTATGACTCTTTCTATTATGAATTTTTGATCCATGGAGGTTTTATATTTGTAAAACTTTCCTCGAGCCAAGAAAAGCGATTTAAATCCGTGACGTCATCACAATGTAAAGTCTATGGGCCGAGCAGGAACTGGTGGGCGGGGCCAGCGGGGGGGAAACACTACTGCGCATATTCAGTGGGCTGCATGACCCGGAAGTAAACCAGGAAGCTAGAAACTTTTTCGGCGTATGCACCAGGCGAGCAATTCTCATTGGACTGAATAGGCGCCATCTTTGGGTCCAGTTCTTATAATACATCCATGTTTCACATCTATAAAATGCAGATTGTTGCATTCTGGGATTGTTAGCAGAAAGCAGCGTACCTGTGGTGGACCTTTTTTGTTCCATTGTGGAATATTTTAGGGCACTGTGTAGTGAATGAATTTACACACTCAAATAAAATGGCGGACAGTAAATGTTGTGCACTGTGTAGTATAACTAGTGATTTCTGACACAGCCTAAGACTCTACAGCTTGCTAGCAGCTCTGTACAATGGTGCTTTGAGCTAAATGCTAACGCTACCATGCTAACATGCTCGCTATGACGATGCTAACAAGCTGATGTTATTTGCACTAAACACAAAGTCAAGCTGAGGCTGATGGGAATATCATTTGTTTTGCAGGTAAATCAAAGTGTTGGTAAAGAAATTATAATTTTGACTTGATGATGGAGCTGAAAAGTCATTTAATCCTGAGGGGAACATGAATGTCTGAACCAAATGTCATGGCAATAGTTGTCAAGACATTTCACTCCAAAACCAAAAAAAAAGTCAACCTCATGGTGGCGCTAGACGAGAAGTCAGGGGATCACCAGAGTCATTGGATACGACCTCTGGAGACCATGAATGTCTGTACAAAAGGTGCCAATCCATTAAGTAGATTTTGAGATATTTCACAGTATTAGGGAACACTTTGACCAGAAACCAAACTTAAATCCTGTTTACTTTATATCTTATTGAGATGGTAGATATTTTCATTATTTTTGCATATTTTGTGTTCAGAAACAGGCTTATTTACAAGTTGCTGGAAATATTTAACATTATTGAAGAAGAAAAAGAGAAAAAACAGGCCTAAAATGTAAGTTGTCAGATATTCATGTGTGTATTTGACCTTTGCCCCCTGTGGCTGATTTGTAAAGAAGAAGATTATTTCTGGACTAAAGTAAAACCAAAGAAATATGTGGGACCTTGTAAAAGTCTTGTGCATCTGTATGAAGTCTTGTACGCTTGGTTGTCTAATGACTGCTGACAAACCTGGGCGTGTCACTCCGGCCTGCTGCCAGCAGAGGTCGCTACATGCACGAGGATGTGGTTTAAGGAACGAGGCTGCTCTCTGGCTCTTCAAGGGTTTGTGTCTGAAGTTTACAGAAGGCCGGTGTAGTTAGTTCTCATGTTGACTCCCAGAGCTTTAGACTGACGCAACACACAAACACCCTGTAATTAACAACAGGACGGCCAAGCAGCACCTTTGAATAACTCGTTATTATTATTTAGACGATGTGTCTTGATGATTTTGTCAATGAATTGAAGACTTCTTGACATTTTCTTAGACCCTTACATACAAGCTTACATGATAATATGAGAGATATGCTCTTCAGTGTTGTTTCTTCCATCTGCACATTTGTTGTACATCTGTTAAAGTGTAGTTTATCTGCTGTTTGTGTTGTTTTATGCTGTAAGTCCATGTGAGAGCTCTGTGTGTAGAGTTGATGCAGTGTTGCCACTGGGCGTAAGATATTTCTGTGAGGCATTTTAACCTTTATTAGATAGAGCGGTTAGACACATATTAATTAAAAATCACAAATATTAAGGAAATATCACATTTACTTTGACTTGACATGATTTTTCAGTGTTTGGCCTGATTAACATTAATCACTGCCCTCTTGTCATTTCCCATTTGGAATATTTCTTTGCCAGCAGCTGGCAGCTTTTTTGCCCTATAAATGTGTAGTTTTCCCTGTACATTTGCCTGTTTGTCATCACTTTTGAACCAGACAAAACCCTCCAGAAAAATGAGTGGAGGAGTTGACTCATTTCCTTTCTCCAGCCATATTTAACCAGAGTTTCAGGTTAGTGCGCAGCACTTCACAGATGACTGACAGCCCAATAATAAGACAGAGCGAATACGAACAGTGAAGGAACTGGAGACTAATGCACACGGAGAAAAAGAGTCAACTAATTGCCAGACTACAGATTACAGCTGAACATACAGTACTGATAATTGATATGTAAATATAAAACCATGCTGCACACTAGCTCTTCAAAACATTCATAAATACTACTGCTTTACCTGTTTTAAACCTTCAACACAAGTAAACAAAAAACAACACACTTGTAAGATGTAGAAATGGATCAAACGTGAGGTGGTATTTCATTTTTACTGTCTGAATGAACTTGCAAAGGCCTTCAGTAGCCTATAGCCCTGCTAGCGTCCTCTTGAGGCTACAGTCTTCATCACAGCCATAATCGAACAACGATTCAGCTATTCGTAGAGCCTTACCATGTATATATATATATATATATATATATATATATATATATATATATGGAGCTTGTGCACTTTTCCTCACCTGCAAATACAGAAAGTCTTAAATGAGTTTTCCACTGTTTTACAAGTGAAACAAAGTGTTTCAAATACTAATAACCACAAAGATAATGGTGGGGGGACCAAGGGAATAGCATAAACTAATACAATAATAATTCTGGGTGCCACACCTCGATAAACTCTTTTTTGTCCAAAGGCTATTCTCTTGCATTGCAATGTGTTTCTGTTACTTTGTCCACCCTTTGTAGATCAAAGTAGGGCGATACAGGAACAACCACGACTTTAAATAAAGTCTGTGGGCTGGATTCATGGTGAGACGGAACCTGCAGGATCTGTCCAACATGGGTGGTCTCAGAACCAAACCCCTAACCCTGCCATGTGACAGTGCCTGGCTCCACCACTTTAACTTATCAGTACATTGATGATTATTCAAGCATCATGTAAGTGAGTAAAAAAAAACAATGCCAGTGACAACAGACACGAGGTACAGGGGAAGTGCGACTCACGTAGTCCTGACCCTGACCGGGCGGCCTGTCCCTGCTTGAATCCACGAGGCCCGGCTGTGACTCCCCTGACCGCGAGGTGAAGTTTGGCATTCCTTCACGCAGCCATCACTGGCACAGACAATGCATGATTAGGCAGCCTTGAGTGATTTGCACAGCAGGTCCTAACCCGCCAAATAACAGCCAGTCAGTCAGTCGGTCAATTAGAGTACGCATCCTGGACTGTGAAAATCAAACACACACACTCTGATTTTGCAGACTGCAGTTGTAATTATAGTTGGAGGCAGAAATCGTCTCACTGGTGGAGTTAAAAATCAAGGAACCAGTTTTTCATGTTACTGTCAAGCTGTGAGGATAAGTGGTTAAAGTGATTCTCCACCTAAAATACATGTAATCAGTATTCAAATGTAGACACTTCTCCACTGTTCATCCATAAACTCAGCATGTTCGAAACACTCGTATTCTCTGCAAAGTCTGGCTAAATACTCCATTTCCTTTTCAGTCCTCATGTACAATCACGTCAAGCTTGGCATCCAGTTTTCTCCATGACCTGGCTAAAGTTAAAAGTGCTCACTGTGGATTATGACAGAATCACCAGGACATTGTTCTTGGGAAAAGACACTACTTTTCCTTTTCTTCTATGTTTCCATTCAACTCCATCGTATCGGCGTAAATCTCAGAAATATCTGGAAACCTGGACAACTAAAACCAAAACTATCTGCATGGAGAGAAACCAATACAGTAAGTGTGTGTGCAAGGGCGTCACTTTGTGTTGAAAAGTGGTAGGGACATAAGAGCTCAGATGTTTTTAAATGGTCTTCAACATAATTTTGAATAATTGTTTGAAAATTGATTTTAGGCTTAAGGGGATCAGTATGAGGTCAGAGTGAATAATTAGGGCATAGAGCCTCGGCTGCTACAGTCGACAGAATACACTCAGCATAAAACGCACAACGTTGACCGCACATGTAACAGTCATCCACCTGCATCACTGCATTGTATGTTTTCTTATTGTGCAGATGAACCTTTCTCAAAGCGTTCTCATTTGTTAGTTAACATTTGTTGGTGAAAGATATTTTTCAAAACATTTTTAACAAATGATGCTTTTTAAAAAAAAGTGATGGGGACAAAATCGGTCATTTCCAGAAGCGGTAGGGACATGTCCCCAGCATCCCCACTGTAAATGACACCTTTAAAGGTTTAAAGGTGCTTACAGGACAGTATTCCATTAAATAAAATACTAGCATGCACTGTATGCAAACACAATGACTGATGATGCTAGCTAGTTAGCCGTGTCCAGTATCCCCTCTGTCAGCTCTGGTTTTGGTCTCCACCAGCTCCTGAGGCAAATATCTGGCTCTTTAGCTGCTAAACGCTCCACTACGTTCACCAGCTGGTCTCTGACTGTGTCTGCCTGCTGCTGAGCAGGTAGTGGACAGAGGCTTTTTACAGCTTCTTCTCTGAAAACAGCTGCCTGCTGCAGCTGAAAATGAGAGCGATGAGAGTGAAAGTTTCAGCTGTGCAGATAAACAACGAGCTGAAAGTCACTGTAAAGCTCTGAACTGCAGAGGGGAGCTGCAGATTCAGCTGATAACTCTCTGTAGCTTCATCACTACGAGTGACACCTTTCACATTGTTTCACATTGTCATTAATGCTAATTTTTTCAGCGTGGCTGCGTTATCACCTCAGTTAACGCTGCCTATACAGAATCCACCTGTTCGTGTCCACTTGCATCTTTCCACTGACTTTGTTTACAATCACGCCGCCTCTAAAATCTGCTTTGTGTTCAGTCTGAACGCAGCTTCAGTCACAGCGTTCAGCGTCCAACTGCTAACTCCTCATACGTTTCATTTACTCTCTGTTTCCTATAGGTTTGGTGGTATTTGGCACATTTGTATTCTGCAGTGGTTCAGATTTAAAGAATAATTAAACTTTTTTTTTGAGTTGTCAGTACATTCATATACATTATATATGGAGAATAAACACAATGTTTTTTTGGGGGATTAAAACTTTGTGAATTAACCTCTGCTGCAAAGGCGGCCCCCCCACCCATGAATGATTATCACATAGTAAAGATTTCAAGGCCCCCGGTCTGGTGGAAAAAAGTGCTGAGCTGGTCTCACACAGAGCCATGTTCCCTGACACCCTCCTGCTCTAAAGTCTGAAGTAAAGACACCAGACAGTATGTACCAGTACGCTGGGGTCTAGATAACTGTGGTAGCTAGCTTAGCTACGCCCACTGAGGTTCAGCTGTACCTGGAAATATCTTTTTCTGCTTACAAGACGATGTTCGTAGAAACAAAAAAATTCCAACGAGAGCTAATCGAGGAAGATAGCCTCAGCCGTGTGTTTTGTACACGAAGGCTCGTCACACGAATCACTCAGCTGCATGTCGGAAATATTAATCAACAGCTGGTATTAATGAGAGCCTCTTTCCACTTCAGCCCCCTCTCCAGGTTTGACAGGTGACGCGTAAACAAAGCGCTGCGGCGCGGAGCTGACATGTCACATGGCCGAGCCTGTTTACCACATCTCTCATTACCCTGTATTGTCTGTCCTCCCTGCCCTCCGCTTTAGCTGTCAGTCACTGACAAACGCCTGAGGAAGGGGATGACTGCTGCACTCACCTGCCCACGCTGCCAAATAACTCCCACACACACACACACACACACATACCTGACACATACATGTACAACACACACATGTAGGGGAGTTGATTACTTCCTCCTCTGACAGGCTCTTTCTAATGAAGATACTGTAAGAGGATTAGAAACACTTTTCACATGAAAATATGACGATGACCAAACTGGACCTGCGCTGCTTCCTGTTCTGCCAAAATATGAGAGAATTCTGAATTATTTTTGCAATTGGCCTAATTTGCAGTAACAGGAAAAAAAACATCCCTGAGAATAACCAGCAGCAAATGCCAGCTGCAGTATTTGGAAATCACAAAATTCTTCCGGTGTGTATCTCTCTCCCTGTCAGACAATTTGATACGTATCGAAATCCACAGTCCACCATCTGATGCTACACTGCAATTATACTGAAATTAATCAATTATTCCCTCATTTTTGAATACATTTGAAATACTGAATCAAAAATACCCCAGGCAGCGATACACTGACAACTTTTAGTCCCTTGTTATTGTTTCCCACAATTCCTGGGTCTTTGTCATCCTCCTGAATTTGCTATGTTCAGGAGCACTGAATGGACACACATCAGCTCATGCTTCAGTAACCAGGAGGTGGTGAGGCCAGTTTGAGGTAGCGTTAGCTGCTAATGTTAGCATGAACTCGTGTAGACTTCTTCTCTCTGTGTCAGTCACACACACACACACACACACACACACACCAATGCTAGAGGAACACGAGTGCAGAGACAGAAGGTTACTTTCTCTTCATTTTCATGCGGAATTTGGGTTCGATCTCTGTCCATAAAAATGATTGATTGACTGTCGTTTATCAGCTGGTCATTTCTCATCATATCACACATATTAATGTGTGTAGATCACTTACAGAAAACATTTCCATTTCACCATTTGACCAGCCCACAAGACCTTCAGAGTAAAACAACCCCCAAATTATGATTTTTCCATGCAAAAATAAAAGAAGAGACATGTTTAGCAGCTGCAGACACAGTTTACCTGTGTCTAGATGGATGTTGCGGTAATTTCTCACCATTTTAAAGCCATGTAGATATGCTGCAAAACAAATATATATATATATATATATATATATATATATTGAGAGCAAGGCTCTCATTCACAATGGTTCCCTGCAAATACATTATCAAAATAAGTTATACAAAAAAAAATGTAAAAAGTGTGAAATCAGCATTCTTATACAACATAAAGACAAGACAAGACAAAATCACAAAGAAGAAAGACAGTAAAACAAGGACATTACAAAGGACAAAGCAGACATATTAAGAAAAACAGGAGCATTCATTAAATAAAACATCGTTCAGCAGAAGCTTAAACTGTTCGATGGTTAAAAAACTTAAAGGGGTCCTGAAGCTTTTCCACCTATGGTGAATGCAGTTTTTCCCAATCCCATATTCATAAATGGGAAATCCAAGATGGTGCATTCTTGTGAACGAGCACGGTATCCCTTAAAATCAGTCAACAGGCAGCAAATGGAAAGTCCACAAGACTTAGTGTGAAAGACAACTTCCCAGTCCTGTTTTGTTGCATGTGAAATGTTTAGCAGCTGCATGTGAAGATAACCAGAATTGACATGCTGCAAAGTCATTTAGACATTTTTAAAATTATTTGGCAATTGACTTTTACAGAATTTTTTTTTTTATGCAAAAACATATCCTTTAACATCAGGTGAAAGAAAGTTCAGCAACAGTTGAGTTTTGTTTCATGTCAAAATGGAACCAGGACACGTTTAATACCTGCAAAGTTTACCAGCATTTAGATGAGTGTCTTTATATTTCTCACCACACTCACAGAAGCATTCAGATATGCGTCATGCACACACGACAGATGAAAATACTTTGTTGATGATAATATTTCCCATGAGTGTGCGTTGGCACTAATTACAGCCGTCGGTGAAGCCGTCTGTCAGCGGCTCCGGTTGTCAGGACGGAGGAGGAATGTGGGGAATGCAGCTTTCTGACCGTTGAGCTCCAGCTTTCATCGCTCCTCCGCAGAACTTACTAGGACAAACAAGTCCATTCGACGGTCTGAGCAGACCAGACCATTTCGGGGCTCGGCTGGCGTCAGTGCTGCAGCTTGTCGCTTGTTTGTTATGGCTGGTGAACCAACAATGTGGGGATTATGAATATTTTCTTCACCTTGAAGCGCCACAACGACAACACAGACAGCAGAGAGGACACGCGATTGCATCGAAGCGGCGGTTTTCTCGGTGGCGTGGTCAATGCTGGTGTTTTCTGTGGAAACAAGGGGCATTGTGGGAGCTTCTCCTGACCTCAGGTTGAACCCGGTGTCGGTGATCTCACCTGCGATGGCCGGTTATCTCCTCCTCCTTGCGTGACTCAGATAGCAGAGGCAGAGGAGGGACAGGCGGCCTGGTGTCTCCGTGCCGCCGCTGTCTTCCTCTTCGCCCCTATGAACCCAACACCCATCCACCATTTCAGTGCCTCTCCAGGCAGTTACGCTGCACCTGCAGTATCTCGACCCGGAGGCGGTTGGCTTTGTTCATCTGCTCCACGAGGCTGCTCTGCAGGCCGCATCAGTCGATCTGTATCTCAGCGAAGGCGACATGCGAACGGACACATTCCAGCGGGGATTTGCAGAGTGGATCGGGGAAACTCATCTAAACCAAGGATTAAAACTCAGAGCCTGTTCAGATGCTCTGATAGCAACTGCTGGCTACTTCCCTTTACTGTTGTTCTGTGTTTCATGGGAACGACTGTCAGAAAGGCTGACGGCAACAAACGCAGGGTAGCGGTTTGCAGAAACACATTAGTCACTTACATTATGGAATCAGAAACCTCCCCCCCAAAACTAAACTCATCTATGGGAGCTAGAAACCGTCACTCGGCTCTGAAACCTTGTCAGGGCGCCAACACTTGGCAACCCTTTGGGATAATTAAGACCGGTCACGCCCCACAGTCCCCCCTGTTCACCGTACCCTCTTATCCCCCCTCCCCACGCTCCCTGGCAACAGTATCCGCTCCGCCGCTGCTTCTTCCACTTCTCCTGCCAATCACACTTACTCCGCCATCTGCCTGGAATGGCACTGATAGAAAACGCCCTAAAGTGCTGGTGCAGGGCCAGAGCCGGCTGTCTATACGCTGATTAATGGTTAATGGTGAAGACGGTGGAGGGAAAGTGTTGAGTCCTCCTCTGTCTGGAGGCCGGAGAGGTGCTTCCTCTCCTCACGGTCTGACATGAAAGCTGTTTGGCCTCAGATGAACACAACAATGTGAGGAATTCTCCGTCTGTCACCTCAGATCACATCGCTGTGTCAGAGCGCTGCAGCTCAAACTGAAAAGGTTTCCATATAACTGCTGTACTCTGTGGGCTGCCTAACATACATAAAGATCCTAATAACTCTTCTTTTAGACCCATTGTCCCTGGTTATGGCAGTTTAACGGAGCCACTATCCAAATTTGTGGACTTCCACCTCAAACCTGCGGTCAACAAGCAGCTTTTCTTAAAGATACATAGAGCTTTTGAACCAGTTAAAAGAATATCAAGTAGAAACAAACGTTCTGATCTTCCCCCAACACATTACTGATTGATCTGCTCAATTTTGTTCTGACCAAAACCTTTTTTAGATTTGAAGATCAATTAAGTCTCCGGCGCGGCTACGGGAACATCAGTTGCTCTAATATTTACTGGTGTGGTTGTGGGTGAATCAAAGTTCATGTACTGACATTTTAATCCTTTTCAATCAAAAATCAAGCTGTGGAAACGGCACATAGGTGACGTATTTTTACTGTCTGAATAGCAGCACAAGTTTCCTCAAATTCTCTGTTGAAAGTGACATGAAAAGTTTGATGATAAAACAATTCAAACATCTATCTCTCGTAAAAACCAACTGACCGTGTTGCTCGTCTACACTCAACTACCAAAACACCCAGAGAACAAGATACCTACAGGCCAGTTTTTGAGATTACACCAAAACTGCTCATCTTTTGTTGACTTCATGTCAAAATCAAATGATCTGTGTGAACAGTTTAGAAACAGAGGTAAGATACCCTTCAGAGGTGACTGATGCTGCATTTCAACGTGCCAACAAAGATTTGCTTCATGAAAAGACAAAGAAACTAAATGAACCAGGGCGTGTTTTGTCTCAGACTTTAATCTCAGCTCTGCAGAAATTAGAAACATCAAGAGACGTTGGCACATCCTGCATGCTGAGCCTCCGCTTCAGCAGATCACTACACAGCCTCAGGTAAAGGAGTACTATTTTAAGGACATGCAGACGCCCTGTAATCAGAACCAGGTTGACATATGAAATAATTTTTTTTCATATTTTATGTTTATCGTTTTCTGACTTTTTGCAGCAGACAAGTGGTCCATCAGTGCTTGAAACTTTACACCTCGATGCTTTTAGCGGTGCAACGTGTCTACATGTTCAACAGTGTTTTGGTGAACAACACACAGAAACAGGACAGGACTTTCTACCGAGAAGGTTTCTGTGGCTACAGCGTGTAGAAAGTCACCAAACGCCTCAAAAGTCGGTAGAAAATTCATCAGCTGGAAATGATTACTCAACTCAAAGGAAACATAAACCGTCTCAGTTTACGCTGTAAACCACTCACTTTTGCGCCGCCTATTATTTGTCCTCTGTCACCTTAGCCCGGGCTAATCCTGCCCCCGCCCCCCCGTCCTGTCTTCATGTCAGATTTTTGCATGACTGCCTCGCCCACCTTTCTTCTCCCCTGTGGATGAACTTTTCAACCCTTCAACTCTGCCCTCGTCCTCGGGGACAGGAGGCCAAGTCCTGAAGGGCTTCACGTCTTTTCTGTCTGTGTGTGACCTTTTAAAGTCCGCCGACACGCCCACGCCGTCATGTCACCTCTTGCCCGGCTGCAAGTCCTGCGGCCATGTTGGATACACCTAGACGCGAGGAGAAGCAGCCTTACGAGGCCACCGACAGACGTGTCATCGACGAGTCTGCACACTGAGAAGAAGCAGATTTCAGACAAGTTCAACCATCTGTCGATTGAAAATACACATTCCAGGCACGTGCACCGACACAACATCTGTCACCCTGTGGACACCAGTGTGGACTGGTTGTACTGGTGTATCTATTTGAATATGGGGAATCTGGGAAAACTAGTTGTGTTTACCTGGAGCCTTATGTTCTGCCTCACGCAAACAGATCATATACTATATACTATACAGTATGAGTATACAGTATACTGGCCCTTTCATAAAGACATTCAGGCAGTTTAAAGTAGCTCCCAGTAAGCAATGATTAATGATTTGCTAACTGCAGGTGGTATAAATATGTTCTGAGGCAATCTGTGCTCTATAGTTTCAGGTCACCTTCTCCAAACGTACAGCAGTAAACCAATAATGTGCATCTTTTCAAACGTTGGCCTGTGATGAAGTGCTGGATTTACTCGGAGCCACTGATCATTTCAATGGTGCCCTGGTGTCCCCTAACTGCCCCTTAAACGTTGAAAACATCTTGGAAATGCCACAAGTTATTGATGTTTTGGAAAATGGTATACAAAATTTTGCAAAAGATACAAGGATATGATATCCCTATGAGCTACATGGTACTCTGTGTAATTTTAATTTTACTAAAGAAAATGTACGAATAAAGGATGGCTATCTGGTCAAAATATTCTTAATAGCAAGCTATCACAAGGAAATGGGGTAAAGTGGACCCCCCTTCTTTTTTTTTCTTTTTCTATATTACTTTTTGTTGTTTTCGGTTTGTTTGTCTGTTAACATGTTCATCTGTTGGTTTTATAAATGTTGAAATCATCAGTCGAGAAGTTCAAGGGTCAAATCGAGTCTAAAAATGACCGAACCACAAAACCAAACTGTGATGGAAACAGAGAGTTTCTGTTCGAACCACCAGACGCTGGTACGACCTCCTCTACTGCCGTCCAGTGTGACATTAAGGAGAAAATAATGAATGATTGAAACATTTCTGACTTATACACTACGAGTACCAGCAGATTCAGTCCAAAAATATCAGTATCGGCCATGACACTTCTGTGGGGGTCAAACCGCGGTTACTTTCACCTGACATGTCACATGTCTCAGTCTGCTCTCTGGGAATCTGAGGAAGTCTGCTGGATTGTGGCGGTGTGTGTCGGCGGCGAGGTCTGGCGCCGCTCTGTCCGCCAAACGCCACGTCGCCTCCTCAGGCTCCTCGCTCCTTTATGTCGCTTTTATTTTGCCTTTCTTCTCCGCAAGAAATGAGCCAAAGCCCCGAGGGGCTAAAACACAGAGAGAGAAAGAGCGAGAGTGAAGTACTGACAAGGAGAAATAAGAGATAATAAGAGAGAGAGAGAGAGAGAGAAAGAGAGGTAGAGGAGAGAGAGAAAGAGGTGTAATTTAAAACTTGGAATTAGTGTGACGCAAATTGGGGTTAGATGTCAGGAGAGCAACAACATGGCCGCCAGCGAGAGCGTTTACAGTCCTTCTGTTTACAGAGATTTCCTGTCAGCTCTTTTTATACAAACTGTGTTACATGAAGACATGCGATGGGAGAAAGGCACACGCACACACACACACACACACACACACACACACAATATGTTGGAATCCATTGGATTAGTGGCCAAAAAACACTAAAAGTGTCCAATTTGCATGACAAAAGCAAATTGAATATTCACTGTGTCCTAGCTGAACACACTTTAACCCAAGGTGTATTCAGCCCACTGCATGTGTGTGTGTGTGTGTGTGTGTGTGTGTGTGTGACAGGTATTACTCATGTTGTGGGGACAAAACGCAAGTCCCCATAATGTAAATTATTAGATTGCAGGGTGAAGACCTGGTTTAGGGTTAGGGTTAGGCAAGTAGTGGTTATGGTTCTGTCAGACACCAAAACACTGCAGAGTGGTTTATGATAACATGAGGAAAGATTTTACAACTCGGAAAAGTTATCACAGCGACAATCATTTCCTCCCTGGTACAGTTTTCCTCTTGCTGACACTATTCAGGAAGCACAGATACACAATAAACATGTGCTGTAGTAATAATTAAATATATAATAATATAATAATTAAAACAAGTAAAGTACCAATTATCTCATCAATCATCAGTTTTGAATCTAGCAACGACCTTAAGGAGTCACTCATCACATTAGTTTCATGAGTTATGATGGGAAAAGACGATTCTCATCCACCACATCTGGAAATGTGTCTTTGTGTAAACAAAGATGATTTCCAACAATGACACCCAAACAATCATGTGATATCTTTTTATCTAAGACAAACCTCTTGGGTGTGAAGCCTTTACTTTTCATAAAACATTATGTTTTACCTTATGAACCGCTGATAGAGAGAGTCTGTGAGGGTACAGACAGCAAGTCATTCAACATACTATAACACACACACAGACTCTCACACAGCCCATGTATCTGTATACATGTCCTCCGCACACACAGTCAGAGAGAACAGGTTATGAGCAAGAAATTAACCCCGTTTAATGGAGGCCAGATGGATGGATGAAAAGAAGAGAAGAAGAAAGGGGGGAGGCGGAGGCATGTATGATCTCACTGCTCATCCTAATGAATACATAAAGGCGTCTTTCGGAGCCCTCGGTGTCCCACCAGAGCCGGGGCATTATGGCAGCAGTGGCGGCGGTGCGTCTTTGTTCTTCCCCGCAGACGGGCGACAGTGAAAGCAATCTGTCCTGTAGCGGGGCTGCATCCAGCAGCCGAGTCCTGATAAGGAGACCCCCTGGCCTCCCCGCTAGTGTCTGGTCCAGCGGGCTAAGCTTCGCCTTTCTAATCCCCTCCAGAGGAGGAAAAAAGTGCTTTGATTATTTGCTGACCAATAAAGCCCAAACTGAGCGCAGAGGTGGTGTTTGGTTCTGGGGTTGTAGAGAAAGGTGGAGGCCTTGATTGGCACGTTCATTGGATGGCATTTATCAATCCTGGTGATCTGTCCGGCCGCTTAATAACGTCCGCAGGATCAAGCGCAAAGGGTTTGTGCTTTTTTTGTTCAGCTTTTTTTCCATTCTCTTTCTCTTTCTCCTTTTCTATCAGCGTAAAAACAACTACTTAAAGGATGGAGGCACTCTGAAAGGAGCTAATCTTGCTGTGTGGAGAGGCTCGGTTCAAAGGGCTACAAGGTGCCACTCAGGCTGCGGCGCTACAGCAGCTACAAGCCAGGACGGCAGGTACACTGTCCGGTCCAAATCTCAACCACAAAGGCCTAATTATGGCACACACAACCCCCCCTCCAGACCCCGTAACCTCCCGTGCAAACCCTCCACAATGCAAATGAACTGCGTAGGTTTGGGCGAGATAGCACCCGGGCTTTAAGCTATGCAAAAATATTCACAATTCCAAGCTGGAGAATGAAGAGAAAAATAATAAGATATGAAAAGTAGGAGAAAAAAATTATTATATTTCGCTTTGCTGGCTGTATATTTAGGCAGTCTGGAGTGTGCTGGGGATTTGTTACCGTCTATCACCTTTTCCTCCCTCCCCTTCCCTGCATCATCTTCCTCTAATTAAAGTGTTTGTTGTCACCCTCAGATCCGGGGTGTGAAATCAAGTTAGCAGTTTATGTAAGAGCCGTGGTGAAAATCAAACACTTTGTTATTCAGAAAGACAGGGACTTCAATCACTCCGAGCTGGGATATATGTTCCCATTGTTGACTTTGCTATCTGCATGCTAAGCCAATTTTCTACTTAAGTCTCCCAGCTTTTAAAAAATGTTATTTGGTTCCCTATGTGGTCTTAATTCTTACCCCTCGCTGATAAGCACAGCCGCGGCAGGCCGGGAAAATATAGGCCCAATTATAGAGGACTTTAAATTCCAAATCATTCTTGGAAGAATGGAAAAAATAATTTTAATGAAAAAGTAGAGGAGGAGATGTATTTTGAGGTCCGATAGTCCGTTTCACAAGCCAACCCTCACCCTCAATCCCCAACAACCCCCTTTTCCCCCAAAGGGACTCGTACAGCTGTGTTTAATACTTTTACCAAAAGAGCTGAGAGACGCAAGGGGACGGAAAATGAAAAATTACAATCATTGATTCTCCCCCAAGAGTCATCTGATTTCTGCAAATCTTTAAATGTTCACAGCAGTTAAATATATACACACCATTCAGCTCCGTCATTAGGAAAGTAAAAGTCAGCAGCAGTAAACCAAATTGACTTTTTGTGTGTGTAAAGTACCCGCTGCTGGAGGCCAGGACCTCAGCTCCTGGGTAACAGTAGCTGAACACAGATTTACTATCATTTTTTTAAAGACATAAATAGACAAAATTGGTCTTGAACAGATCATCTCATCACTGATCCATCTGACTGATTTTGTGTTCAGTTAGTATCAGCTTGTTAGCTAGCTAGCCATCTGCTCAGCTAATCGTCACTGTCTTGTTGACAGAACATCTGATTAGCACATTTGCTAATATATAGCTATAGCTATAATCATTGCTAACACTAGCTCTGGTTTGTGCCTTCATATATTACTGTATCAAGTCATAGAGTCCAAAAGGTAGATCACTGGCGATCTTTAACCAAGTCTAAGAGTCTACAGCCATGCTAGCAGCTCTGTGAGGTTGTACTTGAACTAAATGCTTACATCAGCATGCTAACATACTCACAATGACAATGCTAACATGCTGATGCTTAGCAGGTATAATGTTCACTATGTTCACCATCTTAGTTTAGTGTTAGCATGCTAACATTTGCTAATTAGCACTAAACACAAAGTGCAGCTGAGACTGATGGGAATGTTATTTGTTTTGCAAGTAGGCCATAAATCAAAGTATTGGACACATTAGAATTTTGACCTGATGATGGCGCTAGAGGAAAAGTCAGAGGGGGGCAACTGTTGTCGAGATATTTCACTCAAAACCACAAATGATGAACCAGACTAGAGGAAAAGTCAGGGGATCACCAAAGTCATGAGGCTACATCCTCTGGGAACCATGAATGTCTGAATCAAATCTTGTGCCAATCTATCCAGTAGATGTTGAGATATTTCACAGGATAAGAGAAAACTTTGACCTGCTGGTGGTGTTTCAGAAAAAGTCAGGAGGATTCATCCTCTGGGGACCATGAATGTCTGTACAAAATGTTATGGCAATCCATCCAGCGGTTGTTGAGATATTTCAGTCTGGACCAAAGTGGAGTCCCGACCGGCTGCCTGACTGACCAGCCGAGTGACACTGCCCTCCCTGGAGACACGCTGCTAGCATGGCTAAAACCTTAACAAACCCAGGCCTGGGCACAGGTCTTAGGGCCTTTGAAGGGCCACTATGCCAGAGCCTCTGCGTCATATAACTATTAATATTTCTTGTTTGAGAGTCAATGGGATCAGTCAAAATTTTCACTTTGAAGACGCCACAACAGCACTAACAGTCTCAATGCTGAAGCCAAGAAATGAACAATAGCCAGTTGCCTGGGTTAGCAGGTAGCATTTATGACTTTATTACACATGTCTAGGAAGGAAATAGAGAGCCCAACAATACCTACTGCGCACCGTAACAGTAATGTGCCACTATCTATGATTTCCTATCCCAGGATGCCATGCACACTGCATATTATTTCCACACAGCGAGTTCCTCCATGATGGCGCCAGCTGCGGTTGCTAGGAGATTTGTGATGAAACTCCAAAGCCTCTATTGATATCAGTCAGCAGTGTTATTGTCCAGCTGGGTGGAGGCCCGGCCAGGTGTTGCATCCTGTGAAGATAAATAAGCCGGCGTGGCGTGGAGAAGACCTTGGCCGGTCCGGAGACTCAGACCCCCGGCCGGCTGCAGCTGCTGCCCAGACACACAGCCTGGTTTTGGGGGGACAGGTGTGGCCTGATGTGGACCCACTGAGGTGCTCCGGTGACAACGACCTGGCAGAGATCTAACCCCGCCATACCACCTGCCCCCCCACCCCACTCCATCACCACTAACCCCCACCCTCTCCCCCACACCCCTTGGGGGGGAAACAGGATCTGGTCCAGAGGGATAACAGAAGAGGAAGAGAATCCAATTCCTTTATTCAGCCTGGCAACTGACTTAATTCCATTTTTGGCAGCCAGCAACCAGACGACTGCTGCTGCTGCTGCTGCTGCTGCTGCTGCTCCACCGCCTGCAGCCTCCCCGAGCTGAAGAAAATATATAACCGTCTGGAAGGAAGGAAGGAATGAAAAAAGGAATCATTTCTCTCAGGATTTTTTTTAGCAAATTTATTAAATAAGTTGAATAAATCGATGGAAAAGCAACAATTAAGACAGAAAAGAAAAAAAGATTGATTGGAAAGAAACACACATTAGAGATCTACTGCAGCCCTGTATCATCACGGTCCTCTGATCAGGGTTTGTTGGTAGTTCCTCGATCCAGGTGTTGGAACTGTCCCCCTTCGGACTTCAGATCTGTAGACACTTTTAAAAAGCAGCTCAAGACCCACCTGTTTAGACTTTCCAGTGTGTAATTTTTTAGTTAGTCTTATCTTAATTTATTTCTGTTTTTTGGTGTTTTTCGTGAATCACTTTGTGACGTTCTGCTCTTGAAAGGTGCGATATAAATAAAGTTACTTACTTACTTACTGGGGCCCGTAAGGATCCAATAAGACGAGGACCTGGTACATAGCCCAGAAAGAGTTAAATGATTACACAGTTAGATGTTTACATTACACCACATTTACTCAAATATATTTCATTTGCAGTTTGAAGCTTTTTGGATTAGTAAACACTTTCTGCTGATGATTATGTTTTAATAATAATATTAATGTGCCGAGACCGAGAGAAACGGTGGTTTACAGTGATACCCGACAGCCTGGTTCCTTTAATGTGTCACGTCTATCTTGACGCGTTACATTAATACAAATCTTTATTGCACATATTCTTTAAATTCTTTATACTGTGGACATTTGCGCACTCCTCTTTTCATTTTAAAACACCTTTTTTATTGTAAATTTCTATTTTATATTTATGGATCTTGACTTTTGCAGCACTTTTCTCTCACTATGTTTGTTGAGGCCGTTGTGCACCAAACTACAAAGGCAAACTCCTTGCATGTGAAAACCTACTTGGCAATAAACCCGATTCTGATTCTGATTAACTTGCTCCAACAGGACACGCTGCCATGACGGGTGCAGCATAGGAGAAGGGTGGAGGGGAAATGGGAAGATGCAAAGATGGAGGGATGCAGCATAAATGGAAAGAAAGACGAAAGAATCTAAATAGAAGTTAGGAGGGAAGAAAGAGGTGGAAAGGAAGGAAGGAAGGAAGGAAGGAAGGAGACACCTCCCATGTCATCCCTCCACCCTCTCACCCACCCACCCATCAGGGGGAACAGCAACCGTTCCAGTCCGTTCGTCCTGTAAGGGTTAGATTTTCAGATTGAAAAGGAGGAGCCGAGGCCGCGGAGCATGAAAGAGGATAGAAGAAGAAGAAGAAGACAACAGAAGAAGAGAGAATAAGAAGAAAGGGGAGAGGAGGAGGAGCGGGGGGGAGACACAAGAAACAAGAGGGGAGGGTCAGTCTTCAAACGACCCCCTCCTCCCCATCACTTAAGAGACATTTGGGGGGGTCAAATTATTAACACTCCCACGGCCACTTTAAAGATGACAAAAGAGAGGGGGGGGCACTGATGTTTCACCCAGTCGGTCACCCTCTACTTTAATTAGTCACTAAATTAACCCACTCCCAACACACACACACACACACACACACACACACACACAGTTGGTTTGTGTTTGAGCTAAAATATCTTTTATATTTTTTTCAGTTCAGTTGTTCTGGACCAATGAAAATAACGATCACTTGTTGCCTTTTAGTCCTGTCTGTTATAAATATTACACATGAACCACATGGACTGACAGGTAACTCATTTATTGGACTGTTTCGATGACGTCATTGTGCATCATGAGCGTGACTGATAGAGGATAGATATTTATTCCCTCTGTCAGTCACAGAGAAGTAGGAGGTTACGAGCAAGATTAGTGGAGCTGTGTTAAATAATGACTGAAACATGGCTATAAAAAGGCGTCTTGGTCCGTAGTATTGTTCATGTTTCACACACTTTTTAATGATGAACTACTAAAATACATAAAGTAGGACACAACATCAACATAAACGACAGAATAGGTCGTTTGTCAATGACTCCCAAAACAACATATATAGCCGTACTGGACCTTCGTCGTCATGGTAACAACAATAAACGTTGTGAAACGGTCGCAGTTTGGTTAGTTTTAGGCACCCAAACTACATGGTTAGGTTTAGGAAAACATCATGATTTGGGTTAAAATAAGTCTGTTAGTTACGTAAGTTAAGTTACGTACGGAAGTTAAAATAAGTCAGTGTTGACTTTTGGTTTCACAGGATACGAACAGCCGTCTGTTCGTCCTGTGTTGTTCGAAAATGAAGCCAGAATATCCCGGATACGGGCGCTGCCATCTTGCACTGGTGACGTCATTTGGAGCCAGACTCAGAGGTCCCGCCCATACACGCGCCTGAACCAATCACAGTACACCACAAGTTGTCAATCATGACGTCTCACCCGTTTTTATAGCATCAAATAACCAATTAAAACCAAAGTGATCAGAAAAACGATGTCTTGAACAAACATCAGCGTGATAAGAACTACCTAAAATGACAGAAACCATCTTTGGGAACATTTTATTTGACGTGTACTTTGATTTTTCAGTTTGGTCCATGTCCCATCTGCTAACATGGAGGGGGCGGGGCTTATGATCTATACTGCAGCCAGCCACCAGGGGGCGATCCAGATGTTTTGGCTTCACTTTGTGGGGAGCTGTCATGTCGGCCATCTTTATATACAGCCGATGGTCGCCACCTAATAATAAACATATGGGTTGTAATAAGCTGCTTGCACAGACGACCTGTACAGTCGTATTTTTGGGGAGGACAGTCTCACATCAACACATCTCCTTTAAACTTTCTGATCAGGGAAAAATTCCTGCGCTCACATGTTGACACACACGTGTGTTACTGTGGTTACCAGATCGTTCCTAAACAGGTCATTACAGATATTACAAATTAGGAATATTTAATTTCTTCCTACGTTTGAACAATGGCTAGTAGCCCTTATTGTCTTAACTCAAACTTCTCCGTGGTCATGTCGGACCGCGATGACAGAAAAGTAAATTGTGACCTGGTGTGATAACGGTGGAGGGAAGAAAGAGAGAGAAAGCGCCTCTCAGCATTAACATTCCCCCGCTGTGAGGTCCAGATGTCGTCGCACTTTTCCAAATTGATTCAGTTTAACTGAGATCTCATCTAGATTGGCTCTCAGAACTTAATTCTTTGTTTTATAATTTGCTCTTAATCGCCTTCCCTCTCTGCTAATGATAAGACTGCAGCTCCGCTTAGACTAAAGCCCCCTCATTGTGAGCCCCTAAAGCTCTTAAATAAATAAGATTAGAGAATATCCCGTGTTACATTTGTGAATAAGACGAGCGCTATCAGATCTGCCGGCGAGCCGCTTTATCCAAATCGTCCCTGTCTGCTCGTCTTCTGCTCTCCACCCATTCACATCAGTCATTGACATTAACTTGACCAAGACAAACTGAATAACAGCTGTTTGTTTTCAGCAACACTGGGCTAACTACAGTCTGTTTCCTGTTTCATTAACCAGCTGACAAAAACAGAAGTCATTCAATTCATTTGCCGTGTTTCTGTGTTTCGGCTTGCAGGCCAACACTCAGTGACTCGTCTTTTCTCGATGCTTTCCAACGATCAACTTGGATATTTCAAGCTGCTCCAGGCTGCTGTTTGCGGCCCAAAAAGGCCCAGAAATCCTCCGAGCTGAAGTCAGTTAAGTTTGTCACACTTTAATAATGGAGAGCTTTTAGACGAGGTCGTACATTGGACCTGGGAAGTTGATGTGAAGTGGTTGAAGACGGTGACTGACAATAAAAACATATTCCGCCTTTAGGGTTAAAGTTTATTCTTGACAACTGATCAACTCTATGACAACTGAGCAAACTCCATCCTGATGAAGACCACAGTCTAACAGTCTAAAGCTACAGAATAAGCTAGCTAGTGAGCCTT
Organism: Macquaria ambigua; assembly: GCA_008360985.2. Classification (NCBI taxonomy): domain Eukaryota; kingdom Metazoa; phylum Chordata; class Actinopteri; order Centrarchiformes; family Percichthyidae; genus Macquaria; species Macquaria ambigua. The sequence goes on from VMKM01000791.1 coordinate 22,411, forward strand.
GCGTTAACGTTATTTAGTCAAATATGCCGTCTTGTTCCCCTTTCAGAAATGGTTAACAATTTTGTGGTTTTTGCATTTCAGTGTAATGAACATGAGAAAGATAAATGACAAAAGTAATAATAAAACCTAAAAAGCACATTTTAATTACCAATTCATGAACTTTGAGCTTCCAGGAATTGGAAATTACAAATAATATTAGTGGGTCATATAAACGGGCTCCTCACAGAAACATATAAAGGCGCTGACAGTTTTGTTGTTATATAACTGAATGTTTCTGTCAGTTACAGGTAACAGTAGATGATGGTTAAAAGGAGGGAGTCATGGGGCTTTCAAGGGTCTCAATTCAGGGGAGAAAGTTAGAAATTGATAAAGGTGATAAATTAATTCATGGACCTTTTAAGTTGTGTTTGTTAGACTTCCCAGCAGTCACAACACACAAAGGAATGTATCTGCTGAGTCTCAGACCCTGTTGATGTGACCCCTTTCTCTGTTAAAGCTACTCTTTGAGATTTAGGGTGTTTTCTGCTGTTTTTTGACCTGAAAATCTCAGTGCAGCAGTAAAACAACATCCCCGGAGTCTGAACTCGGTCAGAAGTCTCTCTGCCTGCTGCTTCGCTGCTCTTAAAACGTCAGTGTTTGTTTACGCTCGGCTAACTTTAATCCCGGGTTTCTTGTGTTGCACAGGCCTGTCAGTCAAAGCGGTGACAGCAGCACCGAAGGGCACCTCAAACAGCCGGCACCCATGCACATGCACCGACTCGTTACCGCGGCTCCAGAAATAAAGTCGACCACAAACAAACAGTGGAAACGCTCCCTGGGTGAAGCTCAATCAGCAAAACACCTTCAGAGTGATCGGGTAACGACATAAACATTTGTGACCAAGAAAAAGCGGGTTGTTGAGTCTTTATGTGTCGTGTTCGAATGATGTCATCTATAACATGAGGTCAGCAGAGACAAAGTGACGGGAAAACAGATCCGTGTAAAGATACAGAGCTCCTCTGATGCTGTAAAATAGTAATAATAAAACAGGGGCTTGGCAGAAGTTTATTTATGCAACAGCGCGTTTTTTGGCTTCTGCTGGTGTATTTAATAAAACAACAGTTCTTCTTCTTCTTCTTCTTCTATATTTTAGTTTAGACGCTGCAGTTTAGAGTCCAGAGAGTTTCATCAGCATCTTCCGAGGTAGACGACATCTGGTCTTCACTGCTGCATACATTTAATACTTATGCATTCATTAGTAATATTTAGCGTTGTGGTACGAGAGACCAGACTCATTTTTATTATCTTGGTCTCCGCTCACTCTCAGTTTAATGTGGTCTTAACTTGGCCTTACATTAAGACCACTTGGTTTTGAACCAAAGATGACTCTGTATTAAACTACAAAATACGTCGTTTGTAACTGCCCTCCTCCCAAAAACATTACAAATTACTGTTGAAAAGTAAATCTGTTTTGTGATGTGACAAAGCTATGGTTAAGGTTTGGTTAAGGTTTAGGGAAACATTATGGTTTGGGTTAAAATTACTCTTTCGTTAGGGGACCTTCGTCATCATGGTTACAATGATGTGGTGAAGGTTAGTGAACGATCGTGGTCACTGTTAAAAAAACCCAAAGTTGACTGTCTGTAGGAAACAGGAAACAAAAAGTGGTCTCCTGTGTAAAGGCCGGAGTATCCTCGATCAGAACTGGTTCTTACGGCGTGTTGTCCGAGACATCACACTAAACACAACAGCATCTAGTGTGATGTATAACGTGTGGTTGATCTTGTAAGGAGCTCCTGGACCTCGTTGTCTCCCCGATTCACAGACAGTTTCGGTTGCTGTAGGTTAGCTGCTAACTTCTTCTTCTTCTTTGAGTTAGCTGCTAACTGCTGCTAGCTGCTTTTTAAATCCCCCGGTGGTGGGTCGCACACGTCTTCAAAACGTCACGCCCCTGTCCCGTCCTGCCGCCTCCCCCATTTACACAGACGTGGATTTGGCTCTGTTACTACCTCCGCTGCCGGCTTAACGGCGAAGCAACAGTCCCCCTCCATTCTGTGTTCGTACGTTTTATACAGACACAAGGCGGAATAATGGCACAGTATTCCCGCCTTGAACAGGCTTTGTAAAAGGGGCTATAGAGACGCGGGAGACGTGTAAGAAGAAAAAGATATTCACAGTGTTGCACTCGGTTGTTCACATGAAAAGTGAGTAGTTGTGTTGAGAATAAAATAAGAGAGCTAGAGAGAGAAGTTCAAACCCTGGCTCCTCTCTCACCTCCGCACAGCTGACCAATCACGGTGTGAAGTGGGTGTGAATGTCAGATTGTTGGTTTCGGAAAGTTACAGAAATGGTCATACACATCCTAGGTGTAGCATCAGTGTCGGTTGTCATTGAGCTAACATTTGGGGCAGAAGACGCCCTGGCTCTGGTTGCTCTCGAGTCGTTTGGCTTCGATTTTCTGATAAATACAAAATTTGCACGTAAGCTTCCTTGTCATATCTTGTATGCCGACTACACAACAGAGAAATGAATAATGGCGATTTGGCGCACAGACTGAGTGGGACTTTCTTCTGATCTTTGAGTTAAAGCAACCGTTTCGAAATGTTATCTCTCCATTGAATGGGCGTTATCAGTGGGTATCAGATCCTACTGGTTAAAGTGAGTTCATAATGTTTATAATATTGCGCCGCCACGCTTCCATGGTGATGGCAAGAAAAGCATGCATGCCGGTATCTTTATTAAAGTGAATTAGTGATGAATAACCCTCATGTGTGAATCTAACATCAATAATAGCCTAATTGTATGCATGATCCACGATGATGAAGATACAGAAACATTGAAATGCATTGCAAAAATAGCATATTGTTATTAACGATTTACGTCCACGGCCAATGTTCAGTCTCAATGCAGGAAGTAGTGTGTTCCTTTACGTAACGGGTGGAGCAAGGAGCGGCTGTGGAGCACGTCTGACTTCCATGCATGAGACCAGAGTTCACCTACAAAAACTTCTGGGATTTTGAAGAATTTTCTATTATCAACGTTCCTGTTTGGCGCCAGGGTTGGATTTTCTACAGATCCTTCTTTTACAGAGGCAACCTTTGGGGAATTATTGTTATCTGGAGAGAAGTTAAAACCAACCATGTTAACACTCTCTCCAAAGGAAACAGATTTTGCCGCCCATTAGTTACTTAACTACTTGAAAACTTCCCACACTGCTGTCTTAACTTCCAGTCTGGCGGTTTTCCAAAGTCAAACTTTGTCAGTAATCGAATGCTTTCTGTCATAGAATAATAGGGATTGTATTTTACTAACTTTTGAAATATTGTCTGGGAAAAGTGTAGATTCTGAGCCCTGACTTTTCATGTCAAACCAAAATTATTACGGTTATAGTTTTAATTTAGACTCCTTCTTGCTTCTTAAATAGACAAGATGCTGAAATGACGTCTGACATCTGTAGTTCATGTTATAGAAAAGTCATCCTACATACGTCAGTCTACAGACAGGCAGATTCCACCAGAGAGGAATTAAATCCCACCACCATGTTTCTATTGTTTTGTAAGAAGTCACACATCAGACGTACGAGGCCAGTTTTTCCATTAGTGCTGAAATAGACCTGGATCACAGCTCAGCAGAAACACATTCCTCTCTGGCACTCCAAGACTCGACTTAATGGGGATTCCCTGGAAGGCACCGCTCTCTTTTTTCTTTTTTTTCTTCCTCTGCTGCTTCTTTAAGTGTTAATCCTTGGGAAACTTCCACCCGTAGCGGCTTGTTTGAAGCGAGCCAGTGGCTATCCGACTAAGTACGGCCCCCAGTCATCTGAATCATTAGATTAGGCTTAGGCACGGCCCCGACAAAGAGATTCCCTATCGCCGTTTGTTTCAAGGAGAGGCCCCGCTTCAGCCAGCACGGCCTCAGAAGTGAGAGGCACTCGGGAAGCAAATACATCAAACGCAGGAACCCGAAAACAAGATGCACTCGAATTCTGCAGGGTCTGATTTATGGTACGTGCTCGGGGTTATAGGAGCGCGCAGGCTGCTGTTTACATGGTACCAAAGCACTGATTATTGTCCTGAGGGCATTTTAGTTTGAAAGAGCAGAGAAACAGGAAACAGACTTATTTATTGGTTTGGTCATATTGATCCTTTATTAACATCAGATATCAGCTGATCAGCCTCGTCCACCTCTGATATGATGAATACATGTTTCAGTAAGGCTCGCAAACAGCATTAATTACTGGTTAATTAATGAATGCTAACATAATAAACAAAAGTAATGCAATACATAAACGTCTACATGATCAGTGGGATGTTTTCCACTGATCCACTGATGAATGAAGCGTGTAGACAATCAATCATTTGTATAAATTACAAGTATATTCTCATATATATGCTGTAGTGGAAGAAATACTTAGATCCTTTACTTGAGTAAAAGTAGCAAGAAAAATACTCCATGACACAAAAGTATAGAAGTGTTAATGGTAAGTTAAAGAACATATACTTAACTAGTAAGTAAAGCTGTAAAATAAATGTAGTGCAGTAAAAAGAACAATATATTACTCTCAAATGTGGTGGAGTAGAAGTACAAAGTAAATATAAAATAATAAATAAATAAGTAAATATTAAAGTCAAGCTCAAGTACATCAAAACTGTACTCAAGTACAGTACTTGAGTAAATGTATTTGGCCTTTACTGCTCTGTTCACAAACATGAACTGCATCAGAAACATAAATAACTTAAATTGGTTAATGTCTATTTCTATTTGATTAAAACCCTGAGCTGGAGCTGAAACAATTAGTTTAGCGGTAGGCAAACAGCGGCCCATGGGCCAAATCCGGCCCTCTGGCTAAAATATTTGTCCCTCTGACATGAGCTGAATGTTTTCACTACACAGCTCATGTAAACCCCAATAAATCTGATCTCTTAACATGTAAAACTGCCGACTCTTCTTGTGTTGAAACACAGAAAATACACCTGCATATATAATAATAATATAATAATAAAAATAATATATATTAACATGAGCTGCTGCCCTTGGATACGATACTAAAAACACCAGATTTATGAATCTATCGTATTCTTAAATGAACTGAAAGAAATAAACAAGGTGAAAAATTAAACATATTGTGCATTAACATCACGTTCTGATGGATGGTCCAGATCCTCTGTAGTCCTTTTCTGAAAGGTAAGTTAACACAATACAGTTACTTAAATACTTAAAGGGGATTTTTCACAATCTGGCAACCCAGCAGTTGTTTGTATTAAAGGCTGAAACCTGATCTATAAAGCATTACTGCATGATTTATTAACCATTAATAAAGCCATTAGTTACAACTTTTTTTTTTGCCTTTTTATAAAGACATTAATATTTACTTAATGCTTAATTAATGTTGCCTTATTGATAACATTAACTATAAGTCTTTATTAATTATTTAGAACTGTTTGTAGTACAGGGGTTCGTACAAAGTCTTGAAAGTTTGGAAAATGCTTAATTTGAACTGTTATGTTTTCAAGGTTAGGAATATCCTTGAATTTGAATATACTTTTTGAAAAATGCTTGATTTTCAACATAATCTGGTGCTTCATCATCGACACAATCACTCATGGAAACCAAAACCTTTTAATATTTGAAATGAAACGATCCCGTCGTCATCAATTTGTTTGTTGTCTCCTGGAATTTATAGGAACTACTGATGTGATGATAAAGGCTTCAAGAGACTGGAAATTCTTGGTTTAGGTACCTTGAAAGTGCTTGAATTTTACTCTTAAAAAGCTGTAGGAACCGCAGGTTTTATCGCAGGTACTCGGTGTGTGTTTGGGGGGTTTCTTAACTGCAAATATACCAATTTAATCAAAGTTTTATTGTCCCGTGATGTAATGAATGCTGCTTCGAAGATTTTCCACCCTGATTATCAGATTCTATAGGAAACAGTGAAAGCTGCCTTTTTGGATTCAACATCATAAAATAGGACACCAAATACAAAGACGACATACTGGTTAATTCAGACTACAAATATCAGTACTGGTGTCAAATTTCATTTCGGTCAAAACCCAAACTCATGAGTTGGCGTGTGAAACCAGACAAAGATACCAGACGAGCGATGAGCAAGCGAACATACCTAAGAGTGATTCATGCCCTAAAACTACTCACACGGTCACATGCTTTGTAAACTGAAAGTGCCGAAGTCTGACAGAAGTTTTCGAAAAAAACACAAACTTTTATTCCCGTACAGGCCCCCCCCCAAAAAGTTGCTGGAATGTGAACTGAAATCACTTCAAAGAGTCTCGTTTTGTCTCGTGCAGCATCTAATCTCCCTCCTTTGAAGACGAACGTCATTGTCTTTCCCGTCGCTGACAGCCCTGATAGGAATATTCATGTTGGAGGAGGAGGTGGTGGTGGTGGTGGGGGTGGTGGGGGTGTGTGTCTCTAGATTGGCTTCTTAAACAGCCGAGGAGCCATTTTGTGCAGAAGGAGTCCCGGACATGTCAGGGCTGTTGACAGTCTGTGCTCGGGATTAGTGGGCCAGCGGCGAGGCAGTCCCTAATCCCTCACTGTATCGTAATCTATTTACCCGCCGTGCTAAAGGGATTTCCATATGAAACTATACACACAGAGATGCTGGAAGTGTTCAAAATCATAAATCATCATTTGGCTTTTTACCCACTTTTCCAGCCCGTTTGTTTGTTCTTTTAACTTCTACTGATGCACCACTTTTACTCAAAGTAGCGAAGACAGATAAAAAACACCTCACAATCAATGGCTAGAAAATAAAACGAAAAAACCTTACTGTCATTTATGTTTAATGCCATGTCAACACTTAAAAAACATCTGTGTTATTTGTCTGAATGTAACAAATAAAAATGCTGTTGGTTAAGAAAGGAAAGAGAGAGAAGGGAATTTTTTGGTATTTGGTTTTATTTCAGTACGAGGAATCATTTTGGCAGAGCTGCAGTGTTGTTTCGCTGGTTGTCGTCATGTTGGACAACGAATGTGAAAAGTGCTCTGGGGATCTTTTAGCTGTTGACTTTAAAGGAAAGATGGGACCTTTTAATTCAAAGCTAAAATATGTAATTTATTTTACTTTTATGTCGTCTGTATGGTCGATTGTTGTTAAATGTTCAGACGTGGTTGTGTTCATTGCTCTGGGTAGCAGCTCGCCAACTTCACCTACTCACCTGTCTGTTACCAGTTTTGTGTCAGAGAGGGGAGCCCATATTTTCTGTTCACCACGATCATCCATTTGTTCTGTTTTGCTCAATAATAAAATAACCAGAACGCAATTACAGAGTCCTTTGTTTGGAAATAGAGTGTCGGACAGCGCGCTCCGCGGTTAACCGTTAGCTTTCGATAGCCACTACAAACAATCACAATAAAGTTGAGACTGAACTTTCATTCTTGATCTTCAAAATTCAACTTTTAAGCCAACTTGGACGAGAAGTCCTTAAAATGCTAATAAATAAATAAATATTGGAATACACTACAATTCAATGGCAACTTCATCTGCTGACGAAGATCATGTGATACGACTGAAAGCTCCAGAACAACTACATACAGATCTTGGGGTGAGCCATCCCACAAATACTAAAGCCCCGATCCCTTGTTTTAGTTAGGTGGTAAAGAAGAAATCTGGCCCCATCAGTGTTGGCATCTTTACGATAATTATCGTATTTGTACGATAATTTAGCCCTTTGTACGATGTACGATCAATAATTGTAACAACCCCTAAAAGTACTATAATTTCGAGGTCATAGTTAAGTGGTATAGAGCTGATTTGAAACCAGCGTGATTATTCATCACACACTAACCATGTCAATAATGTGTTACAGACCACTGACCCTGGATCTGCTATTAATGATCCAATCACATACAACCTCTTTCACCAGCTGTTTGTGGTCAAACCATCGTTTGGTATCGTTTATGATGGAATATATTTTTACTTGTAAGCTGGGATGCACAGTGCGTCCTGTAGCCTTCTGAGCGCAGTGCAGTTGACTTCGATTCATGTATGTTAAAAACTCATGTATACTCAAATACGATAATGCTGGAGTCTTTGCATGATTATTTAGTTTTCTCCATCTGGCAACTCTGGGTGCCATCTTTGATTTTACATGTTTTTTATCTGTTTTGGAGTAAGTCATGTTAATTATTACTTGGCGGCATCTTGATGCAGGTCCGGAAATGTCACGTCATCCACCTTGACTACTTCCTCTGTCTGTCTGTATAAACGACCAGTTGTGTTTCACCTGCCTGACATTATTTTTTCTGCCTCTTAAGTTGCTAAGAAGATTGTCTTCCGTCTGGTGAGTTCCTATTTTCAACTTTTTGTCTGTAACACATGTCACAGATGCTCGATGAGTGGCTGAAATATCTCTCCGATACTCATCCAGGTGTTCCAGATCAGCCGGGGTTGGTGGACAGACTGTTACGGACCAGAAGTGGACAAACTTATCAACTTTTGCAATGGCTGATTCAAATAAACGAAAGAAGAAACATCTGAGGCAGCATAGAAGCCAAAAAGGAGACATACTGGATCAGAAGCCTTTAAATGTTGGAAACAAGCTAAAAGAATAAAAGGGATCCATAAATGACTCAGCTGTTTTTGGAGAGGTAATGTACTAGCTTATAATAAAACCTGCACATAGCTGCTATCTTGCAATAAACTCATGTGTTCACAAATATTGAGTGTAACATTGCTGTAAGTCAGGTGATGTTAGCCTTGTCTGACTACAAATAACATTACAAAACAGACGTTTCACTCAGTAATTAAGTTCTAATCTGTTGAATCTGTTGTTTAAGTTGTGGAGGGGTAACGTAAGTACGAGGTTTTCCATCAACTCCAAAGTTGTTTATTGAATAGGTGTTGAAATAGAAATTTAAAAACGAAACATGCAGCAGCTGTTAGCATTAGAGCTCTTCTTTTGAGTGCTTCTAACTCAACTGTCAACTAAACCCAGCTGACTATAGGATTGGTGGTGACTAGCTTGTTAGCTAAAGAGATGCAACATGTAAATCAGACAGATTTGGGATTTTGTTTCTCTCGTGATGGAGCTAGGCTAGCAGTATCCCCATGCTTCCAATCTTTGTGCTAAGCTAGGCTAAACACGTCCTGGACAATCTCAGTACTGGACATACAGAAGTGAAAGTGATATCTTCTCATCTGGTTCTGCAAATAAATGTTCCTCCCAAAATGTTGAGTTGTTTTTTACCATGAGAACACGTTTTTCTTTCTGTTTTAAGGCGCTAATGGGACGCTGGCCTCACCCTCGTTACGGCTCGTCGTTCCACCTTCAAACTTCCAGGCTCCTGTCATGGTTCAGCTCGATCAGCAGGTCCACATGCAGTCCAGGAAGCTGCTTTGTTCACTGCTGCCTCCTCTGTCATCATTTATTCTGAGGACAGGAGGGGCCACAGCGCTGCTTCTTCGGGAGCACTCGAGAGGACACTTTGATGTCCTCTGAAGCGCGGCCTCGTCAGGAAAAGTGAGGTGATCCCCTGAGAAGTCAAAGCGTTTTTGTCAGCGGCCTTCTGGAAAAGTGAGAAGCCAAAAAGCCGAGTCACTTTGTCACTACAAAGCTGGGGAATAAAAGTTGACGCCCCCAGGGAGAGGCTGGTGGGATAATAAGACATCCAGAACAGCTGTTCAGAGAGGGGCGTCCTTTCTCTAAAATAAGCAGCAGAGATTGCCTGAACATGGCCTGAAGATTAGTTTGTCCTAATGTGGTAAATCCCGGCTCGTGTTTGCATGAGGCAGCGGTGCACGCTGGTAAAGCCCAGCAGGACGCAGAGCGGGCAAACACACGCCATGTTTACCGAAAACTGTTTGTCCAGCTGCTGGAGGGACGTCGCGAGGAAGCGGGACGGCTGTTAATTAAAATCGTGATTCGTCCCTTTTTTCCTTGAATCAAATGAGTTGTACTTTACTGTCGACATGGCCAAACAAACAGCGGGGATGCCAGTGTACATGTTTTCTAACCTGCCCGGCTGTGAGTCCACCTCTGCGGGGGGGTTTGATTATTGACACGCTGTTTGGATATTCCTCCGGGTGCCAGAGACAACATGTATACTGCCTTCATGTTCTGGGAGCTACAGCATGTTTTCTACAACTAACAGTTTTTAAAAATACTGAATGTTTTGTTTGTGAGTTAAAACCCCAAGCAGTGATTTTTCATTAATTAATTTTCAAGGTGTATTCACATACACAGCTGAGATGGAAAATTGACGTTTTGCCTGTTTTTTTTTAACCAATCGTAATTGAAAATGTAGGTCTGTTTTTCTTCTATATTTACACACATTACTGATGTGAACAAATTGAATTTGAGTGACAGAATTGTAGTGCGGGCGGTGTGGAAAAGGGTTTTTAAAAACGCCACTCGAGGTCTTTGTCCGGGGAAAATAAAAATAGCTTGTTTTAGGCATTTAAACAGACAAACAATGTTGTCTCTTTTTGGTACCGTCCCCACAAGAAACAACATTTGTCATTTGTGTCAGTAGTTATTATATAACCCAAACCACAATGTTTAATAACCTGAAGCAAGTCGTTTTTGTGCCTAAATCTAACACACACTCTGACCCTGAAAGAGACCTGTATTTCAAGTTCTAGAGATCAACGTTACGAGACACTGCCTTCTTCAGGTTAAAACACTCACCTGACTGATATTTATAGTAACTAGGACAGGTGTTTCAGATCAGAGATCTCATGGCTATCACCTTGATGTAAATTTAGAGAGGTCATTCATACCCAAATAAAGCCAAACCAAACCACAATCATGGCAGATCAAAAAACGCTCGGATCAGTCATTGTTGTAATGTTATTTTGTTACTGTTATGGAAAGTATTCACAAAGAATGTCCTGGCGATAGAGGTGTCATATGGGTTTTGGAAGGCAATGGCCAAAATGTACGTGTTTTGTGGCTTAGTTTGAACGACTTGTTGCAAAAAGGATTCAGTTTACAAAGATGTGAAACAGAAAATCCTTACGTCTTAGAAGCTGCAACCAACAAATGTTGGTATTTTTACTTGATAAATCATTTCGATTCTAAATAATCAAGGTTTTTAAATGTTCTGTTGACTGAATAGTTCAGCTGTAATATGCTTATTATGATGTTAATTTTAACCATTTTAACCACCTATTTTTCACTGTTGTGATTTTACATCAACCCTAACCCTAAATAATTTAATGAAGAGCCCCCGTCTTCATTAAAAGGCCCAGTCAAACCAGAAAGTGGCAAAATATGTGGTTTCTGAAGCTTAGTGATGTAGTGTCTACTCATAGGGCTAGTTGTTGAGCTACTGTAGCTGGTGAGCTAACAGCTAACACACTAGCAAACCAGTAACATGCTAGCACCTGACAGTCAGTCACACTGTCTCTCCTTGCTTCTTTCTATTTTCTCTGTACCTGGCAATAACTTCCCCCGGGGCATTTTGTTCATCATTTCATTAAATAAAGTTAGTGAAGAGGTTAAAAAAGCTCTCCGAGCTAGCAAGCCTGCTAACTTTCACTTAGCTAACTCCCAGTGAGTATGCTTGTTAGCTCGGTCGCTAACGGGACGATACAGTTTATTCAAAAGACGTAGCGTGTTAACCATTGAGTCTAAACCACGTCTCTGTTGTGGAGCAGTTTATACTGACAGAGGAGGTTAAATCAAATGTGACACACAGCTAATAAGCTACGATAGCTTCCTCCATTTTGGACTCTCCAACTCTCCATTACTTCGGATGTCAGCACCAAGCCCCCAGGAAGAGCGCCAGGCTTTGAAGCCAATTTGACATAGTGGCCAAACCGTGTAATTACAACTTCCGGGTCCGTCACGTGATGCACACCGGCCCCAAGAGACTTTTCCCCATAGACTTAAATTGTGAAAGACACGTCTGTAAATCAGTGGATAATTTTTTTTTAGGTACAACAACTAGCCAGTACGAACACTTAAACAGCCGGAGCGGTTGGGAGGCGGGGCTAAAGGAAAAGCTAGTGCGCTCGCTTTATGGGCCGCACGATGTGGAAGCTGTGTGGAAGATCTGGGTAATTTTATACTCGGGAAGTCTGACGTTTTTGTCTTCATGCGCCACTCAGCAGCTTTCATAGGAATGAACGGGGCCCCGCCTCCGACACTGTGTCCAGTTCTCTTTATACATCCATGGTCAGCACTGTCAAGATGTTCACTGTTGGTCACGTGTGTCAAAGTTAAACTTGGTGTGAAGGATTCGATTGACTGATTGTGGCGATTACAATGAAATGAATTGATTTTGCTGCTAAATTTCAGTGACTGAGCATTTTAATCCCTCAACTCAGAGGCCAACAGATCAGACTGTTTATACTGGACAGCTTCCAGGTGTGAAGGTGAGTATCTGTGTGCGTGAACACAGCGTAAATGACAAAGAGAGCTCTCCGTGAACAAATAAAGGTTAAAAACAACAGTCATTTATGTATAAATCAAAGTGTAACTAATCCCATATTACTGCGGCCTTTTGTTCACGGCCAAACCACAGACTCTAACCTGCAGGTCAGAGCTACTGTTAATAATTTTAAAAAATGTGGCACTGTTTACACATTTTAAACCAGTTAAACCAGTTCAGTATAATTAGTTTTGAAACTGTAGTGATTATCTCATGTTGGAAACGAGACAAACGCTCCTAAACTCACTGGACTTGAACTGATCAGTGCAGAAATAAACTTTTCTTTGGACTGCTCATGTTTTAACAAGACTTTATTATAAAGACACGAATGTACATCTTTCAATTTCAATGGAATACTGACATTGCGTGTCTAATTCACATTTTTATTTTCTTTCCTCTGCAAAGAACAAATAGCAAAATCTTTCACCTTATAAACAAGTGCTGCAATTCAGTCTCCAAAATACAACACCCACAGGCTGGACCACCAGTTTCAAGGTGGAAATCAGATAGAAATGAACATCAGCAACCTGAAAATCATAGCAGCATCATGTTTTTGAAAAAAAGTTTTTTAGGAAAAGCCCACTCAAGAGTCTAATTTATGATTTTTTAAATGTTATTTCTGCCAAAGTTGATTTTTTTGTCTTTGAAGAATAATCCCAATCAAGTTGGAGTTAACTGATTGATCACTGAGACGATCCCAGACTGCACAATCTTGCAGGTTCCACTGAAATTTTACTCTTAAAGGCCTTCAAAAGTTGTAACTGGGTCAGTTTCTCTCGAGTTCTGGAGTAGAAAAATAATCCTGGACAGAGCCGAACCCGAGGCCTTCTGCTCAGGCTTCAGGTCTCTGTGCATCGCTTCAGTTCGTTCACAAATAAACTTTTTTTTTTAAATGTCTCTACTATTAGTTTAAAGGATCTTCAAAAATAAACCACCAACAACCAAAAGAATACTTCTTTGTAAGCAGAGAAGAAGAGAAACACAGGAAGTCACAGCACTTGGAAACGCCATGAGGCCTGGTCTTTGTAGTCCAAACAGTCGGAGGCGTTGAAGTTGAGTTTCCAGGCCGAAGCTGCCGTCTGCTCTTTGTAATCCAGACAATCTGTGGAGTTGAAGGTGAGGCCGGGCGCGCTGTACGCCTGGTGGTGGTGTGACGGGTGGTGGTGATGGTGGTGGTGCCCTGATGTCTGGCTGATGTGGTGGTGCGGGTGTCCCGACATGGAGCTGCCAGTCATGGGGCTGAGCTGGTGCGGGTGGTGCGGGTGGTGGTGGGAGTGCATGGGTGTCAGGTACGAGCCACACTCCACGCCGCCGAAGTAAGAGCCTGATGCCGAGGCCGGGTAACCCTGGCTGTACGCTGCTGCCGTCTGGCTGTAAGACACCGGGTAGGAGGGCGTTCCTCCGGTGGCGGAGGATGACACAGAGCGCTGCATGCAGGAGGCGCTGGTGGGGGCAGCGGGGTCAGGCAGCGTGACCGGCGCCGGGGCCGGGGAGATGGGTGCCGGGCTCCAGATGGACGACACCGGGGCGGTGATGGAGGTAGAGGTGCTGATCAGACCAGGACCGCCAAGGCCGGAGGAGGCGGAGGACGAAGAGGAGGAGGATGTAGAGGAGGAGGTGGAGGAGGAGCTGGACACCGCCGGTGGGGTGAACTGGCCGCTGCTCTCTGAACCGGTGCTCTCTCTCGTCGGAGAGGACTTCTTCTTCATTGGTTTCACCTTGGCGCTGTTGCTGCTCTGCTGCTGCTGCCGACACTTGGCTCGTCTGTTCTTAAACCAGACCTGAGGAAGGAGGAGAGGTCAAAGGTCACTGTCACACGTCGGCTAGGTCACAGATAAAAAAACACAGCAAAACCTGACGGAGCTGGCAGGAAGTAAACACTGTCTGTTTCTCAACACTTCGCTCTCACGTGATCCTACTGAGGTGCTCTGACCTTTGACCTTTACTGCTGGCTGCTCGTAAGGAACTGCAGTTCATCCAGAGACTCTTTGCTGTGGATAAAGAGTCTCTGAATGACCAAACAAGAAAACAAAGCTAGCAAACGTGCCGAACCTGTGAATCTGTGTGTTTCTTTGGGACAAACGTTATCTCACACTTTTCAGCATAAAAACCTACTTTAAAGGGTCACTTCACCCAAATTTAAGGATTTTCGATACATTTTTCCTCACTTACCTCTTGTGGTGTTTAGGCATGCAGATGGTTTTTGATTTGACCAGGTTTTGACATTTCAGTAGATGTACAAATGAATTTGGACTGTAGTGCTACCAGCATTGAAAGATTATATTAAAACAATTCAACAGTGATATGTCTTTCCTGAAACAACGTCCCTGTTGCTCTGGATAATCCACAGATAAGATAATACACACTGTACACAGCTTTCAGGGACTATTTCTTCAGCAGTTCCAAATGGGAACTCCTTCTGGGAAGAGGTAACTGTTCACCTCCATTGTACTGAGTTGGAGACAGATATTTCAAAATCTGGACAAATAAAATCAAAACTATCTGCATGGACAGATACCACTAGAAGAAGGAGAAAACATGTTTTGGACCCTTTACATCCTGCTGTATGCCGGCCCAAAGAAGAAGAACTATAGAAAATAAATCTTGGTTTTATTATGTATGAAGGTAAGAAGGTGTGAACACTGTGCCACAGTCTGTTTTCCCTAATGAAGAGATAATTACATAATTACATTATGAAATATTTGTCTGACTGAATGATTGATATTAGTAAAAGTGGCGCATGATCTCAGAGGAAACTGCTCATTTATGTCAAATTAAATCTTACAATGTTTGAATGAAAAGCTGCAGCTCATGTAGACTCAACCAGGGTGGTTTTTCAAAATAAAGTAAGCAGAACAATGACCCAAACCTTGACCGACTTAACTCAAAATAACTTTGACATAACGATACCTTCTACCTTGTCTGCTTTTTAAAAAATGTTATTGATTATCTGATTTTATGATTACATTTTCCAGCTTTTAGTTTCCAATATTTCTTTGATCAGACCTGGATGATGATTGTTGCCATCTTTATACATTTTGCGGGACAATGAAAACATTAGGGGCAATGATGGAAATAAGTTTTTGAATCTGACAAGTATGACAAGTTGTACTTTAAGAATATATATATTGAAATCAGTAAATCAAACCAAAAAAACAAAACCAAAATACAACAAAACGTGTGGCTGAATTTCCAAACTAACAAAACACACATTTGTAGTAAACTTGGTAACATTTTTAGTATGTACTTGTACATGAACTAAAGCTAATGGCCACGACTACATGTTGAGTAGTGTACATGACATTGTTTAAAAATCTGAAAATATTTTCCTAACACTAACAGTTATAATAATTATGTTTCGCAGTGGGCCTATTATAGCAACGTTTTTAAAAAAAAATGCTCCCACAAAAATAACAGCACCCACTACTACTGTAATGATAATACTGATAACTGGGCCTGTCACAGGTGAATTAGTAAATGCTGTGGTGGTAAAAGCGGCCTGTCAGCAGCAGCAGAAAGCAGAGAGGCAGCAGCCATAATTGCATCAAAAGCCCTGCCAAATTCTCCCCTTTGGTTAAAGACTTGTCTCTACTTGATCAATAATAGCTGAAGTTTTCTTTTTGCACTGCAGCTAATCGTGCAGAGGCCTGAGGTGAAAAACAGAAAGTCCATCAGAAAACCTTTAAAACCTGAGCTCAGATGCATGAAACTCTTTGAGGACCGGTGACTGTGTTATTTTTATTTTATTTTTATTGTTATTTTAATAAGGTAAATTAGACGTAACAGTAGATCATAAAACTAAGCTTCAGGAAACTTAAGATCTGAATGCTTTCTGGTACGACCTCCAAATTTCTTGCACTTCTTTGCTTTATTGTCTCTCATTTTTATGTCAACGTTTTACACTTATAACCTAAATACACTCAGTGCATGTGTGATGCTATTTGATAAACCTCAGCAGATTAATCTTAGAGGAAACAGCACTGAATTCTCCCAAATTAGATTTTTTAAAGTTTACAAAAAATATCGTCATCTCCGTTTTCCTTGTTAATTAAAGTAAAACTTGCACATGTATTGTGACTTCCTGACCTGCACTCTGGACTCCGGCAGGTTGATTTTCAGCGCCACCTCCTCCCTCATGAAGATGTCCGGGTAGCGCGTCTTGGAGAACAGCGACTCCAGAATGTCCAGCTGCGTCCGGGTGAAGGTGGTCCGCTCCCGGCGCTGCTTCCGCGGGTTGCCTGGAGGTAAAAAATAAGAATAAAATCAATGTTCATCATGAATTACTCTGTCCAAGACTGATAAACACAACTTTAATATCCCTCCAAAAGTTAGAGACCGAGTATCTCGTCATGCGCTCGGAGATAAATATCTGTCCTGCGCAGCAGTTTTTTGATAATTTCACATCTTAATTCGTGTCTTGTCTTCATTCTGTTTTACTGCACGTGATTATTAGTTTTTCACATTTATAAGCGGTAGTTTCCCCGTGTATTTCGACGGTTTTTTTCCGGCTTATAAAACATTTTGGACTATCGACACAGGAGCGTTTTATCACCAAGACAAAAGTGAGTGATACTTTCAGGCTGTGAGAATATTACAAAAATACAGCAAAAACAAATTTCATTCTGGCTCCAAATGCACCAAAAGCACAGAATATAATAACAACATGAGTAAACCCAGTCTCCCCACCGCGAGCATCACACACACACTTTAGTCTAATTAGACTGTTTTTCCAGCTTCTAAAAGTTTTAAGTCACTTTAAGACTTAAAATATTTATTTTTTTATTTCGACAGGAGCATAAAATCGGTGTAAAACTATTAGGAATAATGGAGAAGGGAAAATAATCTCCGTCTTGATCACTAAACTCAGCAGCGCAGTCATAAAAATAAAAGCATATAATCGTAGAAGTGATATTAACACCACAGCAGATACCAGATAGATCGAAATATCTGGAGGAAGTTAGAAGAATATTATCTAAATCGTGTTGTTAGCATCACGGTGAATTATGTCCCGGTGGAGTTGTGTATTTGGGAGTCTATGTTTGGTCCCCATAAGACGGTGGCTGATCCGTACCGGGGTACCCCACAGATGGGTGCAGCAGGTCCATGGCAGCTCCGCTCAGGCCCAGTCCGTTCATCCCGTACGGGGCCTGTTTGAGATAAGACATCATGCTAGAAGCACGGAGGAGAGACCGGAGTCTGGACGGACAGAGAGGTGCAGATCTCCCGGTGTTCAGGTGCTCAGGTACCCGGTGTTAAAAGGTCGGCTCCTGCGAGAGAAAGATGCACGATGAGTCTGGGCAAAAAGTGATAGAAACAGGCTGAAAATACAGTATTTAATTATTGAACACCTATGTCTTAATGTGTCATAAAAGCCAATAAATACACATGTCCCCTGAAGCAATAAAACCCCGTAAAACATTTACTGTTCAAATGCAGGCCTATAAAATCTACCAGTAAACTTTAATTTCTCCAAACACGTCACACTAACAAACTCTTAACTAAACATATATAATCAGATTTCAAGCCCTACTTTTTCAAACTATCATGTCCTGGAGGTATGTAGGTGCTTAATAAAACACCGTAGAAACACTGTCATGCAATCAGAAAATGTAAACCATCCTGCTGATTCTACGTAAATACGTTTGCATTTTGGGTTTCGATTTAGCGAAGCTTAACAACGTGATTTCACAACATAATGATGCGAATGGCCTCGGTTATAATCCTCGGACCAATTTTACGACACGAGAGGAAATAAAATCTGATCTGAGAGAAAGAAGAGAGAGTTTGGAAAAGAGCCGGTGGAACTGAACTGGGTGAATTAAGGGAAAAGATGTTACGTTTTTGTTTTATGGAAAACTGAGCAGATTCAACTGTTAACGTGTAAATAAAAGGGACGTCCAGGCCCCAAAAACCCCAAACTCCCCGCAGCTGAATTAATTCATCTGAGACAAAAAGTGACACCAGGCCTTAACTTTGCCGATGTTCAGAGATAACATCGCTGTCAGTCTCAGTACAGAAAAGGAATAATTAAAGATGAAAAATGTCACCAAATGTCAGTCTGATCTCAGCGGAGAAACTCTCAATTCAAAGAAAGAAGAAACTGCACCAAAACCAAACTGCTGCTAAACAAGACCTCAGTCTGCTTCTCTTTTCTCAGGGTGGGACTCCCCTCAAAGATCCATCGGGAGGTTTCCTGCCTTTAAACAGCCGTTATCACTCTGATCTTCATTAGGTTTTAATTAATTCAATAGCACACAATTAAATCGACCTGTGGAGACACACGTTTAAATTACAGGCCACTTGAGACTTTTCTCACCTCTGAATATCTCCGCAGGAATGTGAAAGTCTTACTTCGATATTATTTATTCAAACAGAGACACGGACTTTAAATTCATAATGAATTCAGACAGTCTACCCTGGCTTTATTCCTCACTTCTTCTATATTCTCCCTTTTTTCTTTTTTTCAGTAGGACTGTTTATTTGTTACAATGTTAATTGTTTTTTTATGTTATGTTTTAGACTAAAAGTATTTGCTTAATATTCACGTGCTGAATTTTAATGTGTCCCAATGTAATACATGTTTTTATTTATTTATATCATAGGTCGCCTGCAGTTCTTTTTGCTCTGGGATGAAGTTTTGTAAAATGCATAAACTAAATCATGTAATTCAGTTTCGACACGGTGATTACATCTTAACCTGCAGTGTCGCACGATACAGTTTAAAGCTGGACAAGAGTTAGAAAATGCATACGGAGTTAAATAAAAGTACATACATGTGGTTAAAGGCAAAATACAATATATAAAGAATAAAAAGAATAATATATATAATGAGAAAAATCTTTAAGCATTTATGTCAGAATTAATAAATATCCTGCAACTTTGATTTTGACTCTTTCTCTCTGCAGAACTTCGCACGTTTGCTGCAGCTTTAATAAACTGCCTTAATTGTTAACTGTTAGTATTAGTGTAAGACAATGTATTTAGATAAGAATTTCCATAATCCACTGGGGTCCTTTTAGCAGGTTAATGCTCAAATTTAGGACTAATAGCAGCGTTTTCTGCTGTGAAAGGAGCCGCGGGCCTCCCGGTGAATCTGAACGGAGGCGTTAACACTCCGCATAAAGCTCGACTTATTTCCATAACCGCAGGAAGGAGCCGAATCACGCGATGTAAATGCGTCAAAACTGTGTGCAAATGAACTGCATTACAATTTAGATTAGATCTACTGGGCGACAATTAGCAGAGTGGCTCTTATCAGCGCAGTCACCGGACAGGAGCCCAGGAGGAAATACACCTGAATAAAGATAATAAACAGAAACATTTTATATTTGGAAAAACTTTTAACGTGTTTTATTTACAAAGGTTACGAACCGTTATTTTGTTTTTCTCGTTGTAAATATTTCTGAGACAAAACAAATCGTTCGATAAGGTTATATTTTAAAATGTAGGCTATTTAACATTTCTTTTATTTTATGATTTTTTTTTTGGAGGGGGGGGGTGCGTTTCAGAGAAAAATCACGGCCTTGTTTTGAGAGCTTCCAAAATACTGAAACCAATGAAAAGCAGGTACAAGTTGAAGATCAAATATTAAAACACCTCAGCCTGAAATATTATTTCAGTAATGTTAGTAGGCCTACAGACGAAAGCACCTGCTACTTTACAGCTAATCAAGATAAATAAACTGGAGAAATAACGTCAAATAAAAGCAGGTAGGGGTCTCACCTTCTTTTTTCTTCAGGCTCCTCTTATTAAAAATCCTGTTAAATGTCAAACCAGTGAGATCCAGAGTTTGAGAAATATCCACATGGAGCAAAGTTTTCTGGCAAAGAGTAAAGCAGGTTCAGCAGCTCCGCGTGCAACTCACACCTGTTTCGGAACTAAAAAAACGAACATTTCAGCGCAGAAAAATTAAAAAAGAACCGTGTTCTGACTCTCTGTGTTGACGGACGGAGATTGATGCTGGTCTCCGAGGCCCGAGCCTCTATGAGTCAAGGAAGCACGCGGGTCTGCGTCCTCCGAGCCAATCACAGCGCTCTGCGGCCTTACGGGCGATGCGGACGGCCAATCAGCCCGCGAGTTTGGCGCCGAAACACCCGCCCCTTTCGAATGGAACACGCACCACGTGACGCGATTGGACCGTTGGTGTCAGAAAGTTGAAGGAGACTCGTCCGGCTGCCATTACAGCACCAAATGTTTGATTTAGGCGCTTATTTTAAGACGGAATAGTTATCTTTAAGAGTTATTAATGAGTCTGTGTGGTAAAAAATGTTTTATTCTATTTACACATAAGTTGAACAACACGTCTTTATATTTGGCTGTATTAACAAAGAAGACAAATTAAAATGGCAATGTTTTTTTAAGTTAGCTTATAACACTTAGCATAAAATGGCAAATCAAGTGTCCCATTACAGTTTTGAGTCTAGCCAATTAAGGCTGCCGTCAGGCCCACAACACTCAGTACAAGTTAAAGTATTTGTCGTTGTAACAGAACCCTTTCCACCTTGCTGTAAGGTTACGGATATTTATTAGTTTTCACTAAATATTAGGCTACTGCGCAGATATTTTCGTGAAAACTCCCAATTCCCTGAAATAACACAGGAGGTATTTTCCTCCCTGAATGACACAGGCAACCTCAACCAGCTGATTCAGTTCAGAAAAAAAAAAATATTGTTGAAAAGCAAGCTGCAGCAAAAAGCTGCAACACAGGCTCAAACATGAGCAGCTGCTGATTAAAGCAGAGCTGCTGTTGTCATGAATTATTTGACTTAAATGACCTTTGAATGAAATCAACAGACTGCACTTAGAAGATCATACAGGAAATTAAAAAAGTGTTTTATTCCACTCTTGTAAATCTGTCTATTGTCTGTTGCTGACAGAAAGCTAGATCATTTTCTAAATGCATATAGGTTATTTTATCATATAATATAATTTAACAAATGCATACATAATGTTTCAGCAAATGCAAAATATAAGTAACTACATTCACAAGCATACCAATAAATGAAGTAATTTATAAGTGAACAAACAGCCTACATTCAACACCTGATCATTAATTTAAATCATATGTGGGAAGTATACCTGCTGAGAAATTTAACCTTGAGGTGGCCCTCTGAGGCGGGGAAATATTAATAAAATAAATACATAAATACATAAAAAAATTGTCAGGTTGTGTTCAGAGGAAATTAATATGAATGTGTTGGAAATCTTTGTTGTCTCATTTCCTCTGTGTGTTCTCAGAAATTGGCTGTGGTCCATGGCAACAAAGCCAGTGATTGATCACAAGTATCAAGATATCAAATGGATGGACTCATTGTTGTTGTGAGGGTTTTTGGGGTCTAATCCCAAATTGCAGGAGTATTTTCTTAATACTAAGCCCGTAAATCCAGGGATCAGGCAGCCTAAAGAGCTGTGTGTGTGTGTGTGTGTGTGTGTGTGTGTGTGTGTGTGTGTGTGTGTTGGAGGTGGTGGGGGTTAAGTTTGGAGAGGCTTCTCGTCTGTGTTGTCGGCGCTTATTAAAAAGCATGATGCATAAAATCCCAGGTTGTCAGAAAGCATGCAGGAGGCTCCGGCCAGGCTGCTGCACACTCCCCACTTTATAAAAAACACACAAAACCTGCCGTGCAGACACAGAACAGGGCAGAAAAGCCCTTTAAATCAGCTGACAACAGTGAGTTTGGCTGCAGGGCAGGCTGAAGGAAAAGTGCAGCTCAGCTGGCAGGTGAATATGGGACAGAAGACAACACGTGGACCAGGAGAACCAGAATGCACTTCTACTGTCTGACATGACTCTGATTTGGATCCATCAGGAAAAGATTTTGCTCTGCTGGCACTCTCAGGTAAGAACAACTAAAATTGTATCTTGCTCCTGTTAAAATTATTTGTGTGGAAGTTTTTTAAAAGGGCAAAACAGTCTCTATTAGGTTTTAAAAAATGTAAAATATAGGTGTCTGGTGTGAGGAAATATCAAATACTGAAATGTTTCTTCCTCGAGGGTGTGTTATGGGATAATCTGTAGAAAACATGTTGCAGTGAGTGTTTGAGACAGTTCTCATTGTCTTAGATCTTTGAGGTGATTTCTTGCACACGATACTTTGATAAACTGTGTTAAAGTGC
Organism: Macquaria ambigua; assembly: GCA_008360985.2. Lineage (NCBI taxonomy): Eukaryota > Metazoa > Chordata > Actinopteri > Centrarchiformes > Percichthyidae > Macquaria > Macquaria ambigua. Next base: position 44,896 of record VMKM01000791.1, read on the forward strand.
GTGTCGGTGGATTTGCAGCTGCGTTTTTAAAAAGCGTTAAAAAAAACTGATTCAAATAGTGAAAGATTAGTTGGGAGAATATTCACCGTTCATACAATGAGCATTATTATAGGTGACAGAGTAATGTTGATGAGATGGAAATTTATAAAAACAAAAACTGGTGTGTGTGTGTTCTCAAAGGCCCAAATGTCTCAGCTACTTTTAAAGTATTTAAAAAGTAAAAATAAACTTCAGCTGCTGATTTTAATTCAGATATTGTCAGTGTGCATGGAGGCAAACTGATCCAAAGCCCTCTCTTCTGTGACATTAGAGGCGACAGGAAGGTGACGTATATCGAAATAAGCCTGCATGTGATTACGTAACACCTCTACATCACACCAGCTGTTCTACTCGCTGCAGTGAAATGACACCAACTTAACTAAATGTGTAATCCATATAATTTGAAATATATACATATTTTTAAAATGTAGTGTTAACCTAGAACAACCATGAAATTATTTGATTATCTTTGCCAGAATGATCTCGGTAAATGATATTGCAATTGTGGAAATTTGCTGAAAATCTATGAACAGTACTGAAACACATAGCGAAAAGATACACTGTGATTTTATGCAGCCTAAATCTGAAAATATCCCTTCAGCCCACTGATGGTCTGAACCGTGTCGGAGCGCTGAAACAAAATCAGGAAGTTTATCTTAAATAACAAAAAATAAATAAACAAAATGTACTTTTATTATGTACTTTATGTTCAAATGTAAAATAGTTTCCTCTCTCCTCCGTGATAAATGTGTATTTCCCAGAATGCCTCTGTGTTCAGTGTGTTGTAGGAGGGGTACTTCGTTCAGTGCAGGAGATAGTGTGTGTTTTCTGCAGCAAAGCAGAAACTGAGCTTAACCGTGAACTGTAGCTGCCATCTGCACATATTATGGAAAGAACACATTTTTAAAATGTTGGCACTGAATCAGGGTTTTGCAGAATCGTCCAAAATGCGTGTGAAACTATGCAAAGACTGTCATCTTTACCAAGAGTGTCGTCCCACCTGCTTCTTTATTTTGTATGTTTTGGTTCTCTTCTCAGGGATCAGTTTCTTTATACAGCAGCAATTTCAACAACATCTTGATGCGATGCAGAGTCATGCAGGATGATGTTTTTGCACATACAATATTTTACATTTCAGAGGAAAATACTGTACTTTTTACTCCACTAGATTTACTTGCAACTTTAGTTACTGGTTACTTTGCAGATTCAGATAAATTAATACAATACAGCTACCCGGCAGTATATAAAGTAGTTGAAATTAGCTCCACCTTTACCAGCTTTACCAACATTAGTGATGCTTACAGAGCCAAGCTCATGGGTTTGTAACGCTGCACACACTCAACCACACACAAAATGGACTGAATGTTGAGTAGTGTTGCTTTTTGCTCTGTTCGTTCTTTTCTATATCATGTCTGTATCTGATAAACTTCCCAGGAAAGTGCTCAAAAATAGCCCGTGTTAATATAGGTAGCCTTAGAAATAAGGTTCAGGATATCGATAGCTTGCTAACATCAGACAACATTCATATTCTGGACATCTCTTTTTTTTTATGTTAAAGTAAGCATATGATCCTTTTTGTTTAACCAGAAACGCTGTCGTCTTCCTGCAACAACTCAACCTCTCTTTGACTTTCTGTTTCTGGTTAAACAAAAAGGATCTTACTCTTTAACAAACAGTCTGTCTCTGCAGGGATCCTCTCCATAATGTTGTCAGACACTTAGAATAACAATCTGAACCAGAGTCAGTGGCAAAGACAAGCACTTTTAGTGGACGGACTTTGACGGCTAAGTTTCGTAGTAAAACAGAAAAATCTGTAAAAAATATGGCCCAGGTTTAAAAACAGTGGAATTACCCTTTAAAGCCTTTGCTGTTGGGATGCTGTTATAGGCCACCAAGTTCTGACAGTCAGGATCTGGATCATTTGTGTGAAACGCTTGACAGTGTGTGACGTGAACATTCACTTTCTTTCATCAAGCTGTCCGTGGAAAAAGAAGCTTCTCACTTGTAACCAGTGCTTGTAATCTGCCTACCAGCGTGTTTTACTAACACTACAGGAGTCATATCATCCACTTACACCAACGCTGTGTCTGTTCCTGTTGGATTTAGCCATCATAATCAGTATCCAGGAAGGCCAAAGTTCCTAAAAGTGTTTAAGAGATCATACAGGGGGTTTTGCTGTGACTCGTGTGTGCATGTGGTCTGATGTGAGTAAAGAGAGGGACCCGGATGCTGCACTGGATGTATTTCTGAACTTGTTGCTTCCAGTTATTGATAAGCACGCACCTGAGTGGACTGAGATGAAGCAAAAGTCTGGCTGCACATCTGAATGGCAGACATACTGTAAAATAAGGAACAATAATGTGACTAATCTGAACAGAAAGAAGAAGAAAATGTATTATGAAACTACGATAAATAATAAAAAGCACCTGAAATGATGTCATGGGCAGAAAGAGCAACTCACCTCCATCTTTCACTGAATCTAACAGCTCTTTCATTACTAAACTTTTAGACGTTGCCAATTATTTTAACGATCACTTTTTTGGCACTAAGACAGGAAATACCAAATTCAAATTGTGATCCATTATATTTATGCATAAAAGACAAAATAATGAAAGACAAGAATTGTTCTTTTGGAGGAAGTGAAAAATGATTTCCAGGTGTGGAATCTGATTGGTCAAGTCTTGCCTATCGTCGTCTGATCGTGTTTTTTAAATCATGTTTTTTTTTGCTCCTGCTCTCTGAACATGTGAGAGCTGCTGGTTTTGAGCTGCACTCTTACTGAACATGTAAGAGTTCTTTATTAAAAGCTCTGTTTTCTCTTCTTAGAGCACGCAGCCATGTGAAATGACTTTTCTCTCCGGCTGTGTGTGCATCTCACACATTGGCTGAGGAGCATCACGTGAGATGATTTACAACGCATGCTATTGGTCTGTGAGTTTCTCGGGCCGCTAAACCAGAAAGCTGCGCCGCTTGTAATAATTCTCAATAATTTATCGGTTATAGGTCCGGGTCCGGATAGGACGGCGTCGGGGTCGATCTGCCTATTAGTGACCTCGGCTGTATATCATGATTTATTGGGAGAAACCAATAAGTTCTATGTGAAATCAGACATTCAGCACCCCCATATAGCCCGAATGGAATGATCCTTTGTTTCATATCCACATTTTCCAGCCACTGTGACGATTCGAATCAGGCTCCTTAGATCGAACAGTCGACTATTCCTGCTGTCTATCAATAATGAGAAACCACCTGGTATTGATGACTTAGAGGTAGAGCTACTGAAGACGGTAGCGGACCATATTGCCGCTCCTATTTGCCATATCTTTCATTTGAGCCTTGACAGTAATGTTTGTCCTCAAACCTGGAGAGAAGCTGAAGTCCTTCATCTACCAGGAGCTGCCTCAACTGCCTCCAACAGCCGCCGACCAGTTTGTCACCTGAGCAAACTAGCAAAAAAATGTATTTTAACAGACACAATGCTATTTCTCTGTTAGCAAAGTGACTACCAGCACGCTTATAGGGAAGGTCACGCAACATGCGCAGCGCTCACACAAATGACGGATGATTGGCTGAAAGAAACTGATCTAAAGAGTATCGTGGAAGCAGTACTGTTAGAGAACTCATGTGTTGCAAGCTGTCTATCAGTAGACCGCTGTTCGAAAGTCAACGCTGACTTATTATTTTAACCCAAACCGGTATCTTTTCCTAAACCTAACCAAAGGCTTTCTAACACGTGGTGAACGTTGTGGTTCGGTTAGGCTCTCCTCAGGGTTAACTTCTCCCACCTGCCAAACGCTACCGTGATGAATCAAGTGCTCATGTGCGAGAGTTTCGCAGATCTAGGGTTACCACCTAGACACGACCGCCATGGTTGCACGAAACTCACTTCCAGCTCAGACTGTTAAAGCTCACAATAAAGCAAGCTTCAAAAAACACACAGCCCTACGCCTGTAACCACATTTACATTTCTTTTTTATTCTATTTCTTTTTATTATATAAATATCAATACGTACATTTCACTTTGTATGTATATTCAGTGCTCATGAATTTAATGTATATTAATATATATAAGTGTATGTATAGGAATATGTTAAGAAAGAATATTGTTAGTTATACTTTTCTGACTTTAATATCATGTGGTTGTTTCGTCTGTCTGTTGTCATTATGTTTTGTGTGGAAGAGATCCTAATAAAATCCTAAATCTTACACATGGATGCATCATTAATTATAATCCAGTGATATTATATATATACTGTATATATATATATGTGATTCTCAAATGGGCCACTCTGCATAATGAGTACTTTTACTTTTGGTACTTTAAGTATATTTTGACCGCTGTATAAACGTCACACAGACTGATTTATTTCCTCTCAGTGTTTGTGCCAACACTGGAAATCAGACCCTGCAGGCGGTGCAGGGACTTATGGGTAAAGACGTCTATATCACAGTGGCATACTACATACTACTGATGAACGCAGTATGTAGTATGCAGTTGATTTATTTTGCAGGATGCTAGGCCAGGCTTAGCAGACATAAACAACAGCACGGCTAATGGCAAACCAAACACTTTGCATTGTGGGACACAGTAGGCGAGGTAGACTGGTCGGATGCATACTGGAGACTGTTTCTGAATCAGTACGACATCCGGGTATTTTTGGCGTACTGCAGATTTTGCTTTTGTTTGCTACATTTTGTCCAAATCAGTACGTACTGATAGTACAGTGGGCGGTTCTGAATACAGCCAGTGTCACCTCGCTCATCAGGATGAAGTGTTCTTATCCTCACTAACTTTATATACTGCTCTATATATGTTTAAATTACATTTACTACAAGGTTGAGGTCCATACTGAAACACTCAAACAGCAGAAACACTACAGTACAAGAGCATTACTTATTGTGAAGCACCACTTTCAGGTTGTTGCTGTGGATGGATTCCCAAAACTGAGAGAAAAAGATATGTTTTCACCAGCGGAGTAAAGTAGTTATGTCGGGCCCCAGTGCACACACACACACACACACACACACACACGCACACTCGTGTCAGTCTCGACAGATTTTGACCGTCTATCGTATCGCCTCGATCAAATAGAGACGTCATTGGACAACATCAACATACAGATATTACCCAGCAATCATCGTTGCATATCTGTTTGTGACAAAAATACCAAAGAAAATAAGAATTGTTTTTTATAGTTTATGTAGAATAAGCATATAATCAAAAAAATTAACCATGACGGAGATGGGTTTACCTTTTTTGAGGACATGTATAGCAAATGGAACGAACACAGGTGTATTTCTGACTTGCAAGGGCCGGTCTGCCAACACACAGTTGGAGGGCCCCTCTCTCTACAGCTCCCCGAACCTACGGGCCCCAGTGCACCGCCTGCACTGTCTATATTACACACTGTGTAAAACCTCAGGGCTGCATTTCCATCAAGGAAATTAGACTATTGATTGAGGTTTCCTTAAAATAAAATCTAATGTTCATGTGGAAAAATCCAAATTTCAAAATAAAATCCAAAAGTTGGACTTGATATTATTGATTATTTTGTTGCTGTGTCCTTTTGTGTATGCCTTTACAGTCAGGTTTACAAAATAAAACTTCTGTATGTTGCTGTTTGTCGGAAAATGGAAACATAGAACGAATAATTTGCCGTGTAACGGAGGACTTTTAGGTTTTCCATGAAGGAGCTTCAGTAGGAGACACTGTTTCGTAGAACATGAGTGTAGAGAGCAGCATGACGGTATTTTACAAACAGTATACAGGTTCTGCACCTTTAGGCAATGTGGAATATCAATACTTGAAATGATCTGGATCAGTTGTAGACCTGCAGCTGCCACATCCTTCCTGCATTCAAAGTCTCAGTAATGATGAACTTGGCTCAGTGGAGCTGACGGAGGCTGACGGAGCAGATAACAGCAGCTCACTGACTGCTGTCACCTCACCTGAAAATAATGTCAGCACAAAGTGGTCAAACAAACACTTGTAGGAAGCAGAAGTTCACTGGAGGCAGAAAATAATCTCAATTAGCAAAAACCTTTAGAGGTGCAGTAACATTATACTGAAACTCAGGGAGAAACAGGAAATAAGAGAGGAGGAAGCTGATGAATTATGATTTATCTGTAAACTGTTACAGGCTTAGACATGGCCAACGATTGTTCTGTTTAAACAAACTGAATAAAGGTTTCCTGAAACTGAATCTGGGTTTCAGTCAGTCACAATAATAACTGTAATCCAGATTGGACTCACAGTACCTCCATTTTTTAAAGTAGACCTGTATGTATGTGGTCTGGATGGAGAGAAAAATGTGACACTGGCCTTTTGTGTGTTTTTACAAATCAAACTAATCTCAGTCTGTGGGCTGTCTCCAGGCGCTTAATATAAAGTCTAGTACATGTTTTTATGCTGCGTAACAACAGTGAATCCACAGAGATCCTCACAAATCAAACGCCACGAATCAGAAGTCTGGTTCATTTATGTCATGCATCCAAAAATCAACCTGAGAATTGATCTGCAAACACAATATATAACAGATACGTTGTTATAAGATAAAATATTAGTTATGTTAAACAGCAGCGCTGCCAGATTCTGATGTACAGGAGCAGTTTGTGTTGACTTTACATTTACTGGCTTAGTTCATAAAAAATACTACATTTTACTGTATTAGTACATACTCTCAGTGGTGGCAAGTACATTTACTCAACAAGAGTGCTTAAGTATAATTTTGAGGTACCATGTTCTGCTACTCCACCACATCTCAGAGGCAACTATTGTACTTTTTACTGCACTATTTATTTGATAACTTTAGTTACTGGTTACATGGGCCATTCTGCAAAATGGCTACTTTTACTTTTGGTACTTTAAGTATATTTTGATGTTAATACTTTTGTACAAGTATAAGTAATTTTAAAATACAGGACTTTTACTATTTAAGTTAAAGATCTGAGTACCTAAAGATCTATGGGAGTCAAAAACACACTTAAACTTTGAATTCTCCAGAAAGGACAGAAGGTCTTGGTCTCCTTAACTTCCAGTGGTCCTGCCGGTCATTTATACTGTGCTCTCTCTCCAACTGGTACCTTCAGTCACCCGTATTTCATAATAATAATAATGTCTTGTTAAAAGGGCAACTAGCTCCCGTTTAAATGTGAACCAGTGGTTGATTTTAACATGACGAGCAGCGTGAAACTCTATCAGTGGGGACGGGAGACTTCTCAGCTGGTGTATTTTTACAGTGCTGTTATGAAACAGCTGCTCTGACTGACAGACTGACAGACTGACAGACACCCGAGGAGCCGCAGCAGAAACAGGAAATGAGAAACGACTCGTCATTCAGCGTCAAGTACAGTACAGACGGCAGCGAGTCCTTACAGAGACACAGTGGAGAGCACTGAGAGAGGAGTGTGTAGCTGTCAATCACAGGCCCTGTGGCACCGCCCCTCTCATTAAGAAGGCAAACAATGAAGAAGAAGGGGGGGGGGAGAAATCAGACACCAGAGCCACGAAACCAACTGACCCCATCCAGTACCCATCACCCCCCGAAACACAGAGGTGTGTGTGTGTGTGTGGAGGAAATTACTTCGATGTGTGTGTTGTGTGTGTTATGTGTGTGTGTGTGTGTGTGTGTGTGGGGGGGGGGGGTTAACTTCCAATCCTTTTAGGATTATGCCCCCCCCCTCTCTGGCTCTGTTCTTCGCTCTTTCACTCTGCTGCCCCTCGGGCAATCACGTTAAAACTTGCATGGCCAGCGCTCATTCAGATATCTCTAACAATGCGTAGCAGCGGTAACCATGTGAGCGCTGGCAAGGCACGCAGGAATGCACAGATTCTGTTCCCCGTCACCCTCCTTGTACTAAAAAAAAAAATATTGAAGGCGATGAAGCATTTCCCAGATGTCTTGGAGCAAAATGGCTGCTTTTTAAAAGGACAATTAGCAAAGCAGCAGAAAAAAAGTCACATGAATTCAAAGCACATGTGATTGTTGAACATGTTAGTTTTTATATGTAGACATGTAAAATTTAAAGTTTCTCAGTGTGAGAGAGGAACTACTACCTTTTCAGTGTGAGGTAAAGTTTTCACAACACACATGATTTAAACTCCACATGTGAAAACAGGAACTGAAAGGTTTTATGGGTCAGTGTTTAGGACGGTGGTGTTTTTCTTGACAGTTCTTGCATGGATTGTCGTGAATTTTGGTGCTCAAGAATCGTGGTTCCTAGATGATGAATCGTAATGACTCTGGCGATCCTCTGACTTCTTATCTTGCTCTACCAGCAGGTCAAACTTCCCACTTGTACTCTACAATGACATACCATCTCAGCTGTACTTTGAACCTAAAGGGTATTTCCGGTATTTTTAAACTTGGGCTTTAATTTTACAAATTTTGGGGTCTAAATGACTAATAGCTACCAAAGGTTTTGGAATTGGTCCAGTAGATTGCTTCCGCCGGCAGCCGTGAAACTGCAGCCGCAATAGCTGCAACGTAATCCTTTGGAGCAATTGCACCTGTGAAAAGTCCGTCCACTAAAAGCGCTTGTTTTTGCCACTGACTCTGGTGCAGACTGTTATTAGAGTCTGACAACATTATGGAGAGGATCCCTACAGAGACAGACCGTTTGTTCAAGAGTAAGATCCTTACTCTCGCTCTGAAATCTCGTGAGATGTGAGTTGTTGCAGGAAGACGACTGTTTCTAAGCACTTTTAGTGTTTAGTGACTTTTCACAGGTGCAGTTGCCCCAAAGGATTACGTTGCAGCCATTGCAGCCCGTTTGCGGCTGCCGGCTGAGGTGATCTATTGGACCAAGTGCAAAACTTTTTGTACCTATAGTCACTTAAAATAAATTGTAAAAATAGGGCCCAGGTTTAAAAATGACCCTTTAATGCTATCACATCACATGCTAACATAGAAAAAAAGGCTTGTATGCGGCGGCATGCCTATGAGAGTTGTGCCAATGTCATGATGATGATGGTCCAGATACATTGGTCCAACTCTGGGTGCCGACAGTAGCCCATAATTCTCAGCCTAAATTTGTCCAAGTCTGCACTCCACTTCGTTTCGTTTCACTTTGTTATTCAGTCTGACGTTGTGTTCATGTCACGTCTTTTTCTGTTTCCCTAAACAATCAGCAGCCAGTGACGAATCCGTCCCCTAAACATCATTTTCAATCGACATGGAAGCTGCAGTAGGAGTAGGTAACTTCATGTCAAATTAATATTTTGATTTAAGAGTTTCTTTTCTTACAACAACCTGTACAGCTGCGTCCATCTCATCCATGCTCTCCCACCTTCAGAGCTCTGATTGGCTGGGGAAACAGCCGTCAGTGACCTCAACACCAGGCCTGTTTGAATCACTGAAAACCTCAGAGACGTGGACAGTGATTCAGAGGTCAGAGGTCCTTTGTCTGATAATCAGACTTCAAAATCTGGCAGCCATGTATGAGCCAGAGCCGGCCGGTGCTACAACACAGATAGGTGCACCAGCATTCAGCCAAAATCAGCCCAACTTGTCAGGCATCAAACTCAATGCACAGCTGATTCTGATTCTGTATAGTCTACGCCACCCTCAGGTCAAACTTTACATCAGTTGTATAGGATCAATGAGGTGTCCTGTTCACATGCTCTGTAATGAAAGATGCACAATGCAGCAAATACAGAAACAGGTGGAGCTGTGTCAAACGCTTGTCTTGTGTTTATTGCCCTGAATAAGTGCTCAGAAATGAACAATGGAAGAGAAAGAGTCGTGTTTCTTCATAGAACATCTTTGACTGAACTCGAGTGGGCAAGCATGAAGCATGCTCAGGAAGAGTAGATTTAGATGACTTGTCGAGGCCCTTTGTACAAACCTTTCAAACAGAACAGATAGATAGATAGATAGAGGGTAACAATAATAAACACGTGGTTAACGTTGTGAAGCAGTCACAGTTTGGTTAGGTTTAGGAAAAGATCGTGGTTTGGGTTAAAATAACGACGTTAGTAAGTTAAGTTTAGTAAGTAAAGTTACGTGATGTGACTTACGTCGCGTTAAAATACGTCAACGTTGACTTTTGGTTTCACACGGGACACGAACAGCGGTACTAGAGGTCACCGTACATACAAACATAAATATGGGTCATAATAAGCTGCTGCACAGACGACCTGTATGGATGTATTTTTGGGGAGGACGGTCTCAGTCCTAAAGATAAGAGTGAAAAGTAAAGAAAATATAAAAGTATGTCCTTTAAACATGTTGCTGTAAGGTGTGCAAAATGGATGTAATTATAAGCTATAAGTTAAAAAGATGTATTGCACTTTGCCAGAAGTTACGGAGAATGTAATTAGTTCAGTTAGAGAATAATCAAATATCTTTTAGGATGAGATCAGTGTCTTTATTATGATGCATTCGTATTCTGACTAATACCAACATAAAAAATAATGTAACTGAACCACAGCTGCTGATGCTGGCGATGTAGTAAGTGCAGCTTTCTCTCACTGTACGTCACTTTGGATGAGTCTCAGCTAAAGGTCCTAAAATGTGAACGTACACCTTCCAAACAGCTGCTGATCCTGTTGTGAGCCACAGAGGAGCAGAGGGCAGGAACCAGCGCTCCCTCCCTGCCCCTCGGTGTGCAGGAGGGAGGGAATTGCCATCCAGTCTTATCTCCAGGTCCAGTCAACTAGAGGCGCTGAGAGAGTTTGCTCCATCATCAGAGCCGGCCATTTGATAGGATTCTGGCACTGCAGCTAATCAATCTGCAGCACAGAGCTGCCAGAAGACCTGTAACAAAGCTCAAAGAGCCTCACAAATGGCCTAGTCCCAGGGATAAGCCCCTGCACAGGATTACATATTGATTTTGAACGTCTAAAAAAGCTTATCATATAAAACCGCCACAGACTACAAAAGTAGCGGAGTCTATGCATGAATCCGTCTTTTAGAGAGGAGCATCAACTTTCAAATACAGAGACCCCGAGCATGAACCAAAACAGAAATAAATGGTGGAGAAATCAATGGCAGGGATGAGGTGTGGTGGCACATTGTTAACTGGGGGAGCACAACTCGACCTCGTGTCTCCATGGTAGTGGTGGTGGGGGGGTGGCTGCATGTTTGCTTCTTCTTGTGTTCGTTTATTTATTTTTATCCTTAAAATTCTTTTCACACAGCTTTCATTTTTTAGGAAATGAGGTGGTTAAAATCTCTAAAAATCCTTTTAAAGTTTATTTTGTTCTTTGATTTGTTTTGCCTTTCTGCTCTTTGCTGCCGTTTGGACAGGAGCGTCTCAAAAATTTGGATCTTAAGAGACTGTCCTGGTTAAGTAAAGGTCAAATAGAAAATAAAGCAAACATTAGTAAGACTAATTTGTCTGTTTACACCTAGTATCTTTAGCCATGCTAGCAGCGTGGCTCTAAGGCTCCATCCACACTAAATTAAAAACAGTGTTTTAAAATGAAAACGATCTCCGTCCACACGAGCGTTTTATCACCGTTTCAGAAATAATCTCCGTCCATACGACACGCCTGAAAACGCTTATCACATGACCATTCACGTGCACTGGGCGTGCACCTGCCGGTGTAAACAGGAAGCAGATTGTCTGCTCTGTGGTTGGTCGATTAGTTAGTTGCAGGAAAAACTACAAACAAAGAACAGCGATGGAGAAAAGTCAGAGCAGAGATTTCTCTGTTTGGACCGACGAGCAGGTGGAACTGTTACTGACAGGAAGTGTTGTGATTCGTTATTAATGTTGAATTAACTGCTGAGAGTCAAGGCTGATGTTTGTTTTCTCCTGGGTCAACGTGGGTGTCAGCATTTTAAAACGTCTCTGTTTCCGCCCGTCCTCACTAAAACACAACCCGGAGTTTTCAAACTGAAACGGGGTCAGCAGCGTTTTAAAAGGTCTCCGTTTTAGGGGTTTGAGGTTATTCTGACCACGTCTGAAGTTAAAAGATGTTCATACCTGTTCTGAGTGGCCACACACAAAGCCGTCATAGCCTCCTCCCGGCTGTGATGAATTATATAAATGGGGATAACAACACACATTTTCAAACAGTCACCCCTCGAAATTTAATGGTGTTGCATTAAGTTGCAGACACAAAAAGTGAGAGAAGTAAAGTTTGCAGGCGCTGGATGACATCTGGTTATGTTACACGCCAATTTTCTGCTTGAATGTCATCAGTTCTGGCATAATATCAATTTGTAGGTGATACAATTTACTTTTAAGTGTCTTTTAACAGCTGGGTTTACATGGAGCCTTTTATTCATCTGATTAATACCAATCAGAGTGAGAGCTAAGTTAAAGTAAACTGGCTCAAGTCAAAAGAAGTTAACTGTTTGAAAGGGCTCCTTTAAACCTTTCAGAATCTGATCAAAGGAAGAAAATGTGTCATGTAAACGCTCTTTCAGGTTACTTCTATATTTGAAATATTTCCACTTTGCTGAGAAAAAAATGTTGGCAGGAACAGATATTGTAGGAAAACAAATGAAATACGCTGACAATAAATCTATATATAATATAATAATATATTAGATATATATTTGCTATTGCAAATTGGCTGTATTTGAATGTAATTTGTAGGTTGTATATTCAGATAGAACTGATAAAACTACAGTTATAGTGGTATAAAACCAGTAATAGAGAATCACTTTATGCAGGTGTGTTTCTGTTGTGGAGAGCTGGATTCAGGGAATGTGACGTGTGTCAACACTTTAATATTAATTAAACTGGGAAGGATTCAGATTCAGAGGCCAGTAGCTATGCTTCTAATCACCTGCGCATTTTCACTTTGTGCATAAAAAACCCTGCTCTATATGAAAAAGTGCCCTGAGATAACTTTGTTATGATTTGGTGCTATATAAATAAAACTGAATTGAATTGAATTGAATTCATTGACATTTCACAAATAAGCTTAAAACTTTGGCAACATTTTAATGACAACCTTACTACTGCCATCTACACAGACAAAGGAGTGGACACGTGACTGCTGAAGGACACAAACTGGTTGCTGCAGGAATCAAACTGGTGACTTTTCAGATGCGGGACGATGTCTTTAACTGCTTGTCCACCTTGTCTTGTTAACTGATAAAACGTCCTGCCGAGAGACGGCCAGTGGCTCCTAAATACGATTCCATCAGTTTTACACTTCAGGCTGGCAGGAAACCTTTATCAGGAGAAGTTTGAGGACATGTTTGACCCCACCCACCCAAACACACCCATTTACACTCACACACACACACACACACACACACACACACACACACACAAATCACCCTAAAAACAAACGGCGGCGAGGAAACAAAAGCTGCATGTCCTTGATACAAGAGGCAGCACCAAACACAGCCGCTTCCCCTGCATCAATAATCTGCACTTAATAATCAGGAGATTAACTGATATCAGGTGTGCAGATGACTGGCGGCTGAAAACAACTAAGGATGATGGAAGGAGGGAGGGTGAACAGCAGAGAGTCCCCTCCTCCCTCCAAACATAAAACTAATTAGAATTGATTTATTATGGATCAGGTACCTTATCAGGTAGGAGAGAGAATTACCATGGTGAGCCAAAGGGCTGCGGCAGGTCGCTGCTGAATGGTAAAATCAATCCGAGTTGACTGCGCTGCATCCCAAAGAGAACAGCACAAAAAACCCTGCTTCTACAACGTTTCCAAATCATGTAATAATTCACATTTTTACATGAATTTATTTCGATGATGTGAATTTAAGCCAGATGTAGCTGTTACAGAGGAGGTAAGTGTGCACCGTGTCAAGTGAAATGTGCTCTGGCAACGTGCCGTATTTTAATAAACAGAAGAATCGCTGAGTGGAGCGCCTGATGCCTTCCTCTCAGGAAACCCACAGCTCTTCTTCTTCTCTTTTTTTCTCTTCTTCAGCCTCTTGTTTTTTGGCGGCTGGCGTCAGTTCAGCAGCTCGTCAAACCCTCTCCAGCTCCGGCTCCTTTTCTCTCCCTGGGCAACTTCGAAAACTTCATCAATATGTTAATGACTTAATCTTTAAACACTTAAAGAAACCATTAATAAACATTGATTTGAACACTTGCCACCAGTGACTCACATTAATCCAGTGCAAATAGCTGATACACAAACTGCAGCGGAGGGCAATTTGTGGAGGATTACCAATAGAAAATGGACATGAGAGACATTGATCACGCTTTCAGTGGCGGGGCTGAAACGAGGCTGATTCACGCTGTCAGAAGACGAGTCACCCTTTCTTCTGTTGTCGAGGTCAACAAGCTTTTTAAAAAGGAAAACACTCCCTAAAATCATATTATTTAAGAATCTAGTGCCAAAGGTTCATTCTCAATGAGGCCACCCACAGTCAACACATATACACTTGTTCCGGCTCGGCTCTGCAAGCTGCAGGGAATAAAACAGCAATTAAATGTCATTTTATCCCTGAGATCTCCACCGTGCAAACACGAGCACAACACAACGGTAGAAACAAGAGAACAAGGTGGCGTCGCTAGCAGCCATCAACTTAACGTGTTTCAAGACAATCAAAGAAAAATGTAGATTTAAGGGGTTTAAATCTATAAATTGACTCACAACAATTTGCACAACTGCGTCAATCTCATCAAGGCATGTTGCCATTTTTGTGGCCATTTTTTTGTTGCTATCTTCCGTGGTTGTATCTAGGTAGCTATGTAGGAAGATGATGTCCCCCGTTCTTAATACCACCACCAAAGCTCTGAATGGCTCGTTTTCCAAGGGGGTAAAGAGCCGTCAAATAAGCACACCAGATATATCTGAATTGCTAAAAAAAAGAGTTGACGTGGAATCAGGCTACAACTGTTACTTCAGCATTTTGGGAAATAACCTTGTTTGCTGTCTTGCCAGGAGATAGATGACGTGTTTATGCTAGCTTAGCACACAAATGTAAAGTTTGACACACAGAGGTGACAGTTTCAGAATGCATCTTTTTTGAATGTTTTGCCGTTTAGCGTTCGTCAACTACTGAAAATGTACCTTTTCAAAAACATTTTTAGATGCTGGTCTTGTATTGGGGAACGGGGAAACCGTAGCTTTCCAAAAAACGTTTACAATTAAAAATATATTTATATTTGATGCTAACAAAGCTAAAAGCCCAAGGGATTACCATTAGCATTAGTTAGGAATGAACATTTTCATATCAAATCCCTGTTTTATTCTTTAAACAACATAAGAGATGAGAGAGACTGTACAGGGTGGCAGAACGGACCCTTTTCAGGGTATATTATCAGATGTTTTTGATCTGTCTGTTACAAGATGACGACAACTTAATTTGTGAGCCCGATTAAAGCTTTAGAAGAGAAAGAGGAAGAATGAATTCATGCTTATTGCTTATGTGTAGGGTGAACTTTTAGGTTATTATCTGAAAGTTTTAGTTTGGACAGAAAACGTTTGACACAAAAACAGTAGTTTCAAATGTGTCTGAATGTGGATATCTTCTATCTTTTTTTTATTTACAGTATATGAACATTTTGTGGATTACTTACAAAATACCTGTGTTGGCACAAAACAATCCTGCAGGGAATGTGTGCAAGCAGAGGCAGAAATATGAGTCTGAGTGAACGAAGAAGAATTTAGTTTGTAACTCAGTGACTGGCAGCGCTGGGCCTTCAGCCAAATGTCTATTAAACAGAAAACACAAGTGACTGAAGACAAAGACTCATGGCAATACACAGATGTAGGATTCTCTTGTTGGGCTACAGATTAGATTACAGACCTCACATGAGCAGACGCTGCCTGACACGTTTGTATCTAGAGGAGCATGCTTCATCACACTGACGTAGATCTGATGGCAGACTGGAGTTTTTGTTAAACACTTAAGCTTCATTGTTTCTGTCTAAGACCATCGACTGTAGATCAACACGGACACTTTGAAACCTGGAGTTCAGGTTTACCGCTCACCGCTCGGGTAGTCAGATGACTGACGGCACTAAACGACCACATGTGAATTGGCTGTGGCTCATACCGTATATGGCTGCCAGATTTTGCCAGGTTCTAGAGAAAGTTTCAACGGCTCCCTGTGTGTTGATGACACCTGAATCTGCCCAGTATCTGAAGGAATTACGTCCATATTGGGCGATTCTGCAAACCACGATTTACGTCCAATTCCAACATTCAGTCTCAAAGCAGGAAGTAGCGTGTTCTGTACGTAGTGAGGCAGAAACTAAAGCTGTGTCACAATCCGTTCTTTCGTTCGTTCTTCTGTATTTACACTTGTATTTTGAGTGCTTAAGTGCGTTCACACTGACAAGTATGACAAAATGCAGCACTGTGAGTACCCGGATGATGTACTCATAACAGTCAAAAAGTTGAGTGTTGAACGCTGCACACTTCTCACCCTCAACGGTCGCCATCTTGGCTACGTAGTGAAAGGGGAGGGACCACCAACCTATGAAAATGGCGGCCGCGGTTGCGATTGAATTGAAGTTTAGTGAGCAAACGAGCTGGCAGATATTTTGGTGGGCGACAATCGCGGTCAAATGTTGCCGATAATGCTCCGGCCGGCTGCAACTCGCCATTAAAAAGAAGAAGAAGAAGAAGAAGAAGACATTGCGATCGTCATTTCCGTGTTCGATTTGAGACGACACTACCCTGTCGAAATTCACACACTACTCAAGTAAGTATATAGTGTACACAGTATACTACATGGAAGTGTGCTAACAGAAGTATCCGAATTGAGACTCAGTACAAGGGTGTGAAGGGCGGCGTGGTTTATGAGCATGTAGCGTGTCTGACTTTCATGCAGGAGACTGGAGTTTGCTTACGTAACCGTTAGTAGTTGGCACGTGCAGATATTGTAGAACAAGATCATTTTACAAACTTTAGCATTTGGTGTAAAAAAAAAAGTTGAACTTGAAAGTAGTCCGGGGTTTCACAGAATCATCTAAGGTCTTCTCTGGCGAGGAGGGTTACACCTGGAAATTAAAACAGCGATTGATCTTTTTCTTTCTGTGTTGCGTTGCAGCGAGGCGACGAGTCAGTCCCACCCCACCCAGAGGGGAAACAGCATGTCGGGTATGAACCTCAAGAGAAACTGACTTGACTTGCAGTGCATTTCAATCTTCACATAGGGTCAGGATCTTTCTCTGGCTGAGCCTATAGCCAATGGCACAACAAGGAAGGACGTCATGTAACCTGCAGTTCATACTGTGGTCACTTTCCCGTAAACACTTCACGGCCCAGTTCCTCCAGAGTTGTTCGACAGGAACCGGAATCAGAGCCGTGTAGTTGGGTTGATTCTTGTGCGACCGGGGCACAATCTTTGTCCGTCACTGGAGCCAGAAAATCTAAATTTGGTGAAAGGTGGTGGAGCTGAGAAGGAACAAAGAAGCAGCAACCACCATGGCTGACTGGGAGAGAGCCCCCCAGACATACTGCTCTGTAAGCCTTAATGCTGTATCACCTTATTGGAACAATGATTCTTAAAGTCAAAGTAAATGTAGCTGTTTTTAAGTAAACAACATTGTGAATGGAAATCCGTGCAGGCTGAGAACACCTGAGGTCAATTTATGCAATATTATCAGACTTTAAATCAAACTATTTTACAGCCATAAATTCCAAGTACTATGTGTTTCTTCTCCAGTCTTTCTCCTGTTAGTTGGAGACTCTGAAACTGCATTTAGACCACTGTGAGAGACTAACGTACAACGTCAGACTGTTTTCCTGACTGTCTGTGTGTCAAATTGACGTGGATACGGCGTTTAGCTTGTCTGTACATAGATGGAACGCTGAAATAACAAAAGTTCCTGAAACGACAGCATTACAGGAAAGCAAAAGTTAAACAGGAGCAACAAATAAAGATTTGAGAAAAGGAATTCTAACTCCTGTTTATCAGTGTCAACAGCAGCTTTTTCCAGAGCTTTCATCCCCACAGTCTTCCTCAGTCAGTCTCCTCTGTTCACTGCTGGTTTGACCCTCAAGCTGCTGTCAGTCGTCACCTTCAAAGATTTAAAATAACTATAAAATATTTTTCTAACATAATGTTTTAACAGAATCATATTTTTCTAAAGTTTAAGATCATATTTTTATTGAATTTGTGGTCCAGCAATGACCCTGTAACAACACAACAGTGCTCGGTTGAAACTAAAGGAAGTGTGGGAGGAAGCAAAGACCGGAGTTTTTATGGAACAAAACAGGAATATGGGCAAGTGGCCAAGAGATTTAGGGCCGCTCGGCTCTCAGGCCGGTCAGCTCGGCTCCTTGAACCGCGACCCCGAGGAACAAACCCAAAAGCCATCGCAGAAAACAAGGCGGCACTGATTTCTTTTTCTTTTTTTTTTTTTTGTGGAGGCTCTGGATTTGTTCCCCAAAGGTCTTTGTGCTTGTCGGAGTGAACGAAGCCTCCATAACCAAATAAGATTAAGATCACAATCTGAGCCGGTGCTACATTAAAAAGATAAGGCTAATGAGAGTGGCCTGCTCTCTCAACACCGTTACCTCTCATCATCCGCTGATTAAAAACAGGACATTTTCTAATAAAAGGAAGAGGAGTGTATTTGTTTCTTTTTTTCATGCTCCATTTTTGTTATCAGATATCTAATTATCTTGATTTATTGGACACCTTTTGCATGTTTTAACATTTAACTTACGCTCCTTCCAAGGGATATCATTTTTTATTGCTTTTTTTATGAAAAAGCTCCATAATTGCAAAGATTTAGTGCAATTATTATATTTATCCACATCTCAATTGTCCTACCAGGGTTTTCTTTCCCTGCTCAAATAAATATCTCAGGGATAACACCTTTCGTACAAAGCTAAAATCTCCCAGAAGCTCGACAGACATGGATTTAAAGCCCTCGTTGTGTTGTTAGTACATTTCTGTCCTGTTTGCTTTAGATAACAAATCTTTGGTTGACCCCGAGGGTTAGGGGAGCATTACAAATTAATCCCAGTTTTAATAAGTCTGTCTTAAGCCCGGGATCTTTACTCGAAAAGAAAGAAAGAAAAGGGGGAGGGAGAGAAGAAAGGGATCGGAGAGGAAAAGAAATATATTAAACCCTGTGATCACAGGCAGCTTTTCTTGTTTGTTATCCCTCCGTTTTACCTTTAATCCAATACTTGCTAATCCAATTTGTCTTTCGGGCGCCCACCCTAACTTCTCCTCATCTTACGGCTTTCTCTTAAATATGCCTGAGCCCTTCGGAGTCAGTGACCGCTCCTCATTTCACAGTCCTCCTGGAGCAAACGATGGATTCTGGGATGTAGTACATAAAAAAAGTTTAAGGGGTTATGTGGAAAAAAAAAAAGAGAGGAAAGTGGTGCATGTTGGCTGCTCATGGCGCGAGTATAAAAAGTAAGAGGTTGTTCTAGACAAGTTGTAGCTTCAGCCTGAATATGCATGAAGAGCCATAATCAGATCTTGGGCAGTCACCCACTGAAGGGGAATATTGGGGAACACAAAGGGATTGATTTAATTACTTGGAGTGGGCCTGTGCTTTGGAGCAGCCTTGTTAGGAGGGAGTGAAAAGGCTGGCAGTATCCTTGTGCTATTTTTGTGGGGGGGGTTGAAGGGGTAAAGGAGAGCGGAGGGGGGTGCAGTTGCAGATGGTAGGGGTACGGAGGTAGTCTAGCTTCTTAAGTCACCAAAACTAATCCCGAGTATAAAGCTCTCCTGAGTGAAAGGACCTGCATTGATTGCAAAAAAATGGACATAGTGCATTCTCTGTTTAACGTCATCCTGTTCACTCACCTTCTCTGTGTGGTAAACTGTGGCGATTTAATAACACGCAATCTTTCTTTTATTTAAAGCATAAAAAGAGCTAATTTAATGCCTTTTCATTGATGTTTTTTTTTTTTTGCCTGACAGAAATGTTTTCGATTGACCGAGCGTGCTGAGATTTCTTGACTGTCTGAGTGACCGAAGGAGACGCCGCTTTGATGCAGCTAAAAATATTCATCCTAACAAGTCTTTTAGTCTCATAAGTTTGTCATATAAGAAGAAAGAAATTCTGCTTGTTACATAAATCCACTTATTCCCTCTCAGTGAGTGTCAGTATCTTGAAACAAGACTGTATACGAAAGATTTCTGCCCTATCGAGAAGATAAACTAGAAAATAAGTTGACTTGTATTAGAAAGAGGATTTTTAGATTCAATAAAAGGCTGGTTTTGCGTGACCTTTGATTGCTTTAAATATTTAAAAAACCCAATGCAGTAGGCATTCAACTTCCCACCAAAATGCTTACAGCACAGTTAACACAACAAGGTAAATTAATTACAGGCGTGCGTACATATTTTCTTTATTCAAGGACCATCATCAGCAAGTTTCATCTTTCTGCTGCTCCCCTCAGCGACGTTTGTCTTTGTCCGAACACGATGACAGATTCAAGGGTCTTTAGAGGAAAACAAAGCACTTGAGATATTTTGAAGGGGGCGTAGATGTGAGACTCCAAAGCAGAGCTCACCTGATGGATCCCCGAGAGGTGTTTTCATCAAAAGGGCCCCTTTCTACCGCATAGACTCAGACAATAAGCCCGGCAGAGTGGATTCTAGTGCCTTGTGCTCAACAGGCACCGGTGACAACGAAGCCCTTAATCATCTCATGACAAAAGCCAAAAGGCATCATCCTATTAAGCAGTGTGCTTCGCCGCTAATATGAGCTACTGCCCAGGAACCTTTCATAGGGCGCTGTGCTATTAAAGTGCTTCTGAACCAGCCAGCGGGAACCCAGGCCCATTCACCTTTCATCTGGGAGCCTGTTGTTTGGTGGCTATAGTGGAGGCCGGCTCAAGATGTTAGTGATCTCATTACAGCGGTTGTGAGAAACAGCCTCCAAATTTGAGCATCTCCCTTCCCCTTTCTCTTCCCTCCTTTTCAATCTCCTCAACCCAGCGATTCTTCCTGCGTCAAAGGCTTCGCCCTTGCGTGGCCATAAATTGATTATTACTTCAGGTTCGCAAATATGCCATTTTCCTGAAAAGTTTGCTCATCCACACCCCCTGTAGCAGTCTTTCTTATCTTTTCTTTTCGGGGACGTACCCTGAATGGGCGGCCAGGTTGAAAAGCGAAGAGGCCCCCGGGCATCACAAAAAAACGTTCAGATTTCTCATTTAGTTGTCTTTATGCTGCGAGCGCCATGTGGTCCTTGAAGGTGTTGAAAACATGGGAAGCACCGGAGGGATCAGAGCAATCTCATTAGCATTTGCTCAGAATTGGAGTGGCCCGGCTGTATGGCGAGGCCGAGTCCTCTGTCGGGCCCGAGACGGCCGCCTCTGCCGCTGCACCCTCCGCCTCTTTGTGCCTTTGTGTTCTTTCAAGATTTTTTTGTCATGTCGGGCTGCTTTCCTGGGCGGGACGCTGCCAAGAGGATCATGGGAAAAGACAATATCATCGCTGTCCGATACTTTGACAGCAGCTGGACAAGTTTGCGTCAAAATAAAAGTGAAATTACACGATGAAACTCGATGACGTCACGTTATTTGTAAAACCTGCTGGGAAGTTTGAACAACCCTCCAAAAACAAGAGCCAAGCTTTGCTTACAGGACAAAACCGGTGACAACTGATTAGTTTGGCTACACATAATTAAAGCTAACCTAGCTAACGTTAACTTGTGATGAGCAACAGCTTGTTTACGGTTCCTCGCAGCGTGCTGGGCTTCATCGTCTCTTTAGCTTTATTCAAATGTTCTGGGGGGGGGGGGGACCTAAAGTTGGATGAATATGATTCATGTGGTGACATAAACAAACCAAAGTGCTCTGATGTGAGCAAGGCTATTTTGCTAACCTGAATCTTTTGTTTATTTCAGCGGTCCATATTGTTAATGACTGATGTCCAAGAAATGTTTGATTAAACTACAACCTGCATTTTAACTTTAACAAGATGTTTGCTTGCTTGTGCATTTTGACACATTCTTCTAAAGTAAAATAAAAGCTTCACCTCTGTTTGTTGAAGACTGCTGCGTGGAAGGACCTGCTGATGGACTTTTGATTCCTCCAGGGGAGGTTGCCTAAGCGCTGTAGGCCTGTTTTCAGCTCCATCCATCCAGCCTCACACTGATGCAGTTACCCACAGTGACACCTTGGACCTGCCCAGAACAACCACAGCCTTCAAGGTCACCTCCACAGGAGCTGCTAACCGATGGGACACCGCTCCCTCAGCTCCCAGTCGGGAAGATTTTCAGGAAATTTTAATCCAGATTTTCAAAGCAACTGTAGTGACAGTTTCATTTCTTTCTAAATTGTATTTGTTACTATCGATGCAAAAGTGACCAAACTTGTTCAGGCTTGTGTAATGAAGGATGCTGGACTCCATGGGCCAACATTAAGTAGCTAACTGATGTGGTGAAATGTGTAATGGGTGTAGGGGGAAGGATTTATCTGCTAAATCCCAGCAGTTGGCCCCGCTATCGTGGACAATGACCCTAAATAATGTCAACAGCTCATTTCCACCAGAGCTGGGGTTATGTGTTTCTGTGTGTGTGTGTGTGTGTGTTTGGGATGGGGAGGTGTATATCAGCTGCTGGCGGTGCAGCTCAAAAGCAGGTTGATGCAATTGATACGAGGCCATCTCCGCTCCACTCGCCAATTTACGTCAGACAAAGCAGCGGCTCGAGGTTTGAGCCGGGAAGATTTCAAAGATGCTGAGTCGAGGATTTAATTTGATCCGAGGGTAAAAGCTTTGACGTGCACTAAATGTGCCACTGTTTAAAGTTTGTGATTTAATCCCCTCAAATTAATCACAGAAATGAATTTGTACTCCTCCTCTGACAGACTCAGATTGTGTGCAGGCTTTAAAAAACAATGACAGCAGAGGGAAAATGAAGTTGTATGATTGATACGTTAAAATACACGTTATTCATTTGATGCTATTTGTGGGAATGACATGCGTGTAGATTCACACTAAGTTCATCATCATTCACGCTTCTTTTAACGCTTCTTTCGCTAAAATGATTAGTCAATTAATCCATGAGTCGATTGACAGAAAATCAATCGGCAACTGTGTGAGGTTTTGTTGCTTTTATATTATAGTAAGTTTTGGACTGTTGCTCGGAAACAACAAGCAACATGAATAATACTTAAAAAAACAGCTGTCGGATTAATCGATCATGAAAATAATCGCTGAAGTTAAAGTGACGTTTCACTGTAATGTGCTTCTTTTTTTGTAATATTGTCCGGTGCAGTGTGTGTTTATTTCCATGTACGTGGGCTATGTGTTACATTACGATTAAACAAAGTCAATCAGCGAATCATTCAATCGATGTTTTTCTGCCAATGTGGTGAAAACGCTTCACTGTGGCTTCTGCTCCTCAGCACCCGCCCAGATTAAAGTCAGGCGTCAGAGGGAGCGTGAGCCGAGGACACGAGAGTGAGCAAATCCAAAACACTTCAAAATTTGTCATTAGTGTGGCGCTACATTCTTTCATTACCGAGTTTATCGGAGCAACCAGCCATAAGGCGCAGGTTCATGCACCCTTGAGCACAAAGACTCAAGTTGTTCTACATTTACGGAATCATTTAACTTCTTTAATTATTCTTTAAATTACAATTGCAAATAAAGGCGCTGCCCGCGGTGGTTATGCATGGCCTGCAAAAAGAGCAACATTTTTAATGATTACTTTTCACATCGTACCAAACTAATCTCCTACGGACATAGAAATGAATGAAAAAGGGAAGATTTTCTCTGCCATTCTACTTTAATGGAGGGTGCATCAGTCATCAGGCACAGTGACTGTTCTGGACCAGATGTTGCAGAACTAACCAACAATTGGGCTGAAAATAGAAAAGGAGCAGGGGCGGGGAGGTTGGAATAAATTAATTGCTGATTTCTCAGTCTTTGATGGAATTAGGCTCACTTCTTTCTCCCTATGTGCTGTGTGAATGTCCATGCGTTAAACGTTTTTTCTTCTCTCGCCACCCCCTCTCCCCTCTCAGCTTTCCTGACGGTTAAGGGCCACCCAGAGGAGAGTGAGTGATGCAAAACCGAGAAGTAATCCCTCTGTTTATCTCGGCTTCGAGGCTCGGCCCCAACCTCTGCCTCTATTATCCCGAGGATTTAAGGCAAACTTTCATTTATTGGCCGGCCTCCGTTCTCTATCCCGGCTACTGAGCTCAGGATACCCCCTCCCAGAGCCTCTGTCCCAGTGTGAGCGGATTTGCATAGAGCAACAATGCATGTTGCCGGGGCAGTGGCCAGTCAGCGGTGGGACAGGCCCCGCTCAGAAGCGCAGTTTGCTCAGGCAGCACATGGCTATAGAAGAATGTGGCCTAGAGGGGGGAAGGAGCAGCACCTGCGTGGCGTGGCGGCCAGGCCTCGCCACACCGCCGAAAACAGCAGATGTACCGCAATCTGGACACTGACTCCTTTTTACCCCTCCTCGTTCACACAAATGAGCAAACGGCATGAAACGCTCGGCCAAAATAAATCACCAATCGGCTTTGAGACAAGCGTGGAGCCTCTGAGATCAGGGCTCACCTGCTGAACCGGTTTACCTGCTACCTACCAGCATCAGTCAAGTAGCTCGGTGGTCGTTTTCAGTCGTGGAAACAAAACAAAAAAGAGGGACGCCCCGCCTGAAATAAGGCTAAAAATCTCACAACAAAAAGGTTTCTGCAACGACCTGTTTTAGACATGAAACTTTATATTTGTGAGAGGAAATGTTTTTTCATGGGATTTGTTGACAATGACAGATATAAATATAGAATATTTGAGATGTTGACAACATGCATCAGAAACTACAAGTTTGTGTCACATAGTTATGTTCCACCTCCATGCCAGAGTTTGAGCTCATTTCACCACATTTTGCCAACTGTGTCATTGATTAATCGTTTCAGTGTTTTCAAGGAAAAATGCCAAAACGTGAGAATTTGATTTATATCTTTGCTGATTTGACAAAATAAGTAATCCAAAGACATCAACTTATTTCTCACTTTTTTTCTGAACTTTTATCAACCAAATGATCAAATCAATATATCTTTAATAATAATAGACAAAATAATCAGTAATGGAAAAGCATCACAGATCACATGTTGTGAACTCAACATTTGAGTTTGTAGAGACTTGAAACTTTTCCTTCTCTGTGAACGTGTAATGTTTTGTTTGTGTGATCATGCGGTTGAATGCATTCTGCACCGCTTTACCAAAATATCAGAAATAACTGAACTCACAACAATAATACAATTTTTACAAAAGTAAAAGCGTGCATGACGTTCACTGTGATGGATTACCTGATTTAAGCGAGTTTCAAATCTCTAAAAAATGTGATTTTCATACTAAAAACAAATGAATGGAGATCATTGGTACAGGAAATATAATTAGTCCTAATTACTTAAACTTTTAATTCATTTTAATTACCGTTGGTCTGAATATATAACAGACACAATATATAATATAATACATAATAACCTTGCAAACTGAATTTCATATTGTGTCCATATTCACTGTGTTTGTATTGTGATTTATTATCAATTCAAGTGTTCTAATCTTTGGAAATGTCCCTTTAAACAAACAGTTTTAACCCCAAAATTAACCATAAACTTAAAGGAGTCTGGTGATATTCCATATTTTTCTTCTTGTCAATAAATCCCATTAAAAAACAGCAGCTAGTGTTGTGTGTATCACAGCCTGATGTCTCTTCCTCTGTAGTTTATCTGGACTCAGTCCCACACACACCATCCTGCTGCCCCAAATACTCACCACAGCACCAAATGTGGATTCATCCGCCGCTGAAAATAGTCCCCAACAAATGCACTATTTCCTCCTGTTTGTTTGATAAAAACTACAGTGAGCAGCTGTTTAAACATGAAACTATATTTTAGTGAGGTGTTTTTAAAGATTTACGAACCAATAGGCTCAACGGGAACTACTTCTTGGCGTATAGATCTATAAAAGGAAACTTAATGGGCTACTTCACCATATTTTGCCAACTGTGTCGCTGGTTGTGTGAGAGCGTGCACGTCGAGCTGGTGACCATATGTTCCTCGGGTGCTCGTGCATGAGGCCGTGGACTCTGTGGTGCTCAGGATGAGTGTTGACAGAGCAGTGTGTGTGTGTGTGGGGGGGGGGACACAATGTAGGCCTGCGCCCTGCAGGGAGCTGAAAGCCTCTTCAGATACAGGTAAATAAGACCACCCACCCCCACATCCACAACAACAGGTCTTATCTCCGCCCGCCGCAGACGCCGCTTCCCTCCTCTCTGCACACCAGCAGACCCTCAGATGGGAGATAAAACGGGGAGAGGTGGGATAAATAAAGAGCAATCTGTGGTTTACCTCAAACTCAAGGGTTTCCTCACATAAATAACCCCGTCTTCTCCTTCAGAGTGACCCTGGACAGTGACTAATTCAATATCTGGAGCCAGTTATTTGTAGTTGTTCAGATATTTTCCAGTCACTTGATGGGAAATGACCTCCAGCCTCCAGCCGAATGTCTGAACCCACTGATTCCAAATCAAAACACATAAACTGCCAAACCACATGTTGATTTGAACATTTTTTATACATCTCAACAGTTTTGAACCTCAGACATTAAAGGATCATTCTGGTTTATTAGATCTCGGATCTTATTTTGGTCGTTTCTGTACAAAAAGAAGTCAAACTGGACAAAAACATGATCAGACAGATTGTGAACATAATCTAATCCACTTTATTAAAACTGAAAGTGAGCGCAGCTGAAATCTGACTAAAAGGTCAAAGTTGAAGCAGGAAGTCGGCCTGCAAACTGTGACGGATGTTTTCACTTTTCACCTTCATCTTTTTCTTCCAAAAAATTCTGAACCAACGGTCGGATTTATTTTTCGTGAAGTTGTTCGTGCTCCACATTTCAGCTCTTAACCTGGGGAGTAAATTATTTTATTATTACTAATAGACTGTGGTGGAAGAAGTATTCAAATCACTTACTTAGTAAAACCACACTATAAAAATACTCCATTACAAGTAAAAGTCCTGAATTCCACATTTTACTTAATTAAAGTTCAGAATATTTAGCAACAAAATGTACTTAAGGTATCAAAGTAAAAGTACTGGTTATGTAGAGTGGCTGCTGTCAGTGTTATATCATATTATTGGATCATTATTGATGAATTAATGTGTAAGCGCTACTTTAATGTTGTTGGTTAATGTGGAGCTGATTACTTAATAAACTTTTGGGTGGTTTAATTTACAATAATGCATCATATCTTATAAACTGATCGTATCGTTTTTATGTAAAATCTTCATCTGAAAAGTAACTAGAGCTGTAAAGTAAATGTAGTGGAGTAAAAGTGTAAAGTTGAATAAAATGGATGTACTCAAGTAAAGTACAAGTATCTCAAATGTGTACTTAAGTACTGTACTTGAGTAAATGTACATAGTTACTTTCCACCACTGCTGATAGAAATGTAATAAATAAGATGTAATAAACTGGAACAATTAAACATAAATTATTCATGTTTTCAAGCATCTGTAGAGTTTGATCAGCAGAACTCGACAGTATTGATCTCTGCATTAACACGTGAAACCTGAACTTGCATGAGGCCCCTTTAATATTTCAGTTATAGTTTGTGTTTTATTTACTGTCATGTTTTTCTTCCTACAAGTTACACATATGATGTTTAACTTAACATTCAAACAGAAATTCCCAGCTGAAAATCAACGTATTAGATAATATATAAGTTTATAAAATACATAGTAAATATTCCATTTCCACCGTTTTTTGTCTTTCAGGACTTTGCATTACATCATCAGGTAACCAGCCTTCTTCTTGGAAACACGGAGTCAGTGCTGCATTTTGACCTTCATGAGCCACCGTAGTGAGAAAAAGTGTTGGTCTGTAGATTTAAGTATATGCAGTTTATTGCAGCTCCTCATAGTTTCAAATACAAAGAAGCTTATATGAAATTCATGTTTTTAAAATGAGAAATATTACATTTACAAAAACCCCACCTCCTTGCACGTGTAATGTGAATTCATCGCATGTGAGCTCACAGAAAAATCATGTGTGTAAATATTGTGTGAATTTAATAAAAAGTTCCTAAACCCACATGAGCCTATATGTGAATGTTAACGTGAACATAGTGTGCTGTTTTGTAAGGGAGTGTAAGTGACGAGCAGACAGCACAAAAAAGTGAAATCTGCCAATTTGAAGGAAAAAAGTTGAGTTGACTGCAGTGATGGTCAATAAAATAAAACCATGTTTACAGACAGAATCATTTACATTTTAAAGGTACTGAGTGGTGCTTGGAGGGATACTAAATCTGCTTTTCGGCCTTTTCTCCACCTCCGTCAGCGGTCGTGAGGAGGAGAGCAGCTCGAGGAGGAGCTGGGAGCTGGGTGTGTTTGAGGAGGCGGCGGGCTGATAGCACACAGAGCAGATATTGTCCTAATATCTGTTGACAGTCAGCTCCTCTCTGCATAATTGGCTCCACCTCCCCCATTAGCAGCGGCTCTGTTTGGCTCCCCAGGGCATGTGTTAGAACAAATTTGAGGAGTGTCATATTTCACGCATTTCAACAGGGCCAACAGGGTTAGACTCACATTAGCGTAATGAATCAATCTGCTCGGCTAATGGCTGAACTAACTCCAGCAGGACACGCGAAGGATTCCAGCAGGGAGGCAATGTTTCAGCTCATGATACGGATCATAAAACTCAAACAAAATAATACAAAACGAGGGAGATGTTACATTTAAAGGCTTCTGAGCGATGTCTGTTTTATCAGCTGCATCATTCAGGTGAAGAATTACAGGCACAATCAAAGGAAACTGACTTTTGATTTCACAATAAAAGCTTCAAAAAGTCAAGTATTTTTCTTTCTGGAAAGTCGTTTATTTTAGTGGTTACTTTCTGTAAAATCTGCCGATCAGTAATATGTAATGTAATATGTAATGGAAGAATCCCGAGTAGTAAAGCTCAGTGTTAGGAGATTAAAAACAGGAAATCTGTGTAATAATTACAGAGGAAGATTCAAACATAACGCCATTTCCATGTGACTTCAGATTAAAGAAATCCAAAAACAATCAACTCTGATGAATAAAAGCAAAGAAAACCAATACAAATATCTTCTGATGAGTGACACCAACTTTAGATTTAACTAAAAAACTGAGTCCTTTTCCTGTTAATCCAGCCGGCGGTTTGTCAGATGCATCACAATTCCTGGCATGTGGATGTTTTGCAACTAAGAGGCATTAAAGACAAAAGGAAATAACAACTACTTAAGTGAAGGGACGGCCTCTTTAGCACGTGAATGGAGGCAGATTATTGGGAGAGATTCAGCTGCTGCCAATTAACTGATATGAGCATCTGAATGGAGCCATGAACAGGCTGCTGACGAGCAGCTGATAACCACCTGCTGATCCATCAGGCTGACAAAACAGGCGATCAGTTGGTATGAACCGCTATCAGCTTTCAGAAGAATCACTTATACACAGGTCTGTTGTCTATGTGAGCATTTCATTATATACAGTACATGTTTAATATGCCACACAGAAAGAAAGAAACTAAGACAGAAAAAAGGAAAGAAAATAGATAATTAGCTCCTCATGAATTTTAAAATCCTCCACTACGTCCCCTCGAGTCTCCAGGAGCTGATCAATCACCACTTTGCCATCTTCCACCTCCGATCAGTGTTAATTGGTTCATCAATACAAACAGACTGAGCTGAACATGAGCTTATCAATACTCACACACACACACACACACACACACACACACAGTCCAGAACTTAAACGAGGAAAATAAAAGTTTCTCTAAAGTAATTTAATCTCTTATTTCTCCTCAAGCAGCTGAAAGAAAGTTATAATCATCTCACTGCACGCTGACTGACACTATTATAATAAAAATATATTACGTATCGTCTTGTTTTAGCTCGTTCCATCATCATTATTCTACACACATACATAAAGTGTTACTGATCTATCAGCTCTGCCTGGACTAAAACATCTCTGAAATACTCACATGAATAATTTAATGTTTTACTCTTCGGTTTTTGTTCGGATTAAACAAACAAGATATAACGTGTTAAACAGTGAGCTTTACAGGTGCTGGTAGGTGAATGTTGTTATGCTAAGCTAAGCTAACCGGCTGCTGGCTGTGGCTTGAGGGCTTCATCAATTCAATTCAATTCAATTCAGTGTTATTTATATAGCGCCATATCATAACAAAGTTATCTCAGGGCACTTTTTCATATAGAGCAGGTCTAGACCGACTCTTTATATTTACAGAGACGCAACAGTTCCCACCATGAGCAGCACCATGAGACAGTGGCAAGGAAAAACGCCCTTTTAACAGGTAGAAACCTCGAGCAGAACCAGAACCAGGACCAGGCTCTGGGTGGGCGGTCATCTCTGGGGAGCAGGAGGAAAGAGAACATACAGCAGCACAGTACAGTTCCACACAGGGATGTAATGCAATGGTTGTGGTAATGGTATGGATGTTAACACCAACAGAAATAATACTAAGAGCAACATTACAGCAGCAATACTAATAATAATAACAACAGCAGCTGCAGCAGCGGGTGCAGAGCAGGAACACGGGGGCAGCAGGTGCAACCACAGATCCAGACTCTACAGCTCCGGAGGCAGAAACACCTGCAGAAAGCAACAGAAGGAGAGAGAAAGGGGAGAGAAAGCTCACAACTACGGGAAGAAGTTGAATTAGTAACAAGCATTGATGGATATGAGGGCGTACAGATGGAGAGGAAGAGGAGGAGAGAGGAGCTCAGTGCATCATGGGAAGTCTCCCGGCAGTCTAGGCCTATAACAGCATAACTAAGGGGTGGCTCAGGGGTCACCTGAGTCAGCCCTACTATAAGCTTTATCAAAGAGGAAAGTCTTAAGCCTACTCTTAAATGTGAGGAGGTTGTCCGCCTCCCGTACACAAACTGGGATCTGGTTCCACAGGAGAGGGGCCTGATAGCTGAAGGCTCTGGCTCCCATTCTACTTTTAGAGACTCTAGGAACCACAAGGAACCCTGCATTCTGGGAGCGCAGTGCTCTAGTGGGGTAACAGGGTACTATGAGCTCTTTAAGATATGATGGTGCCTGACCATTTAGGGCTTTGAAGGTGAGGAGAAGGATTTTAAATTCTATTCTGGATTTTACAGGGAGCCAGTGTAGAGAAGCTAATATTGGAGAGATATGATCTCTTTTCCTGGTTCTTGTCAGTCCTCTCATCAAACTCTCGGCAAGAAAGCGAAGAGGCGTATTTCACAAAATGTAGATCTATTCCATGGCCCTTTAAGAAAAGGAAACTATTTCCACCACTGCTGTAAATTTAATATCTACAAGTAATGATGCTGAATGACCAACATGTATATTGAAACTCTTCATTTCAGTTTTAAAAAAAGTTCAGACCGCCCTCCCCCAAAATACGGCCATCTGTGTAAGCAGCTTATTACGACCCGTATTTACCTTTACTGTTGTACGTTTATTGACCTCTAGTGGCCGCAGTAATTATGCAAAGGAGGAAGTGCAGTGAGGTAGGATTAAGAGCGACAAACCCAGGAGAGCGCTGTTCATGTCCTGTGTCAAACCAAAAGTTAACGTTGACTTATTCTAACTTAAGCCAGATCGTAACGTTAAGTTACGTAAGTTAAGTCATGAAACTTAACTTACAGCCAAACCAAACTGTGACCTTTTCACGTTACGCCTGTCGCTGGTTCCCTCCAGCGGTCATATATGTCGTTTTCGAGTCATTGGCAAACAACCTGTTCTCGTTGAGGTCGGAGGACGTGTTGAAAAAGTCAGTTGTGGCTGAAAATAATCAAAATAAAAATAGAAAATGTCATGAATGAAGCAACATTTTGACTCGGAGTATGTGTGAAAATGATCTGGATCAGGGATTCATCTTTTGGAAATCCTCCACAGTCACACAGAATCAAAACCAGCAAACGAATCTGTCTCTGACAATAAACAGGAAGCAGAGAGCTGCTGCGTCTCCTCCGTCCATCACGTCCAAACATCCAGATCCTTTTAATCTGAAACCCCAAACAGCAGCCGACCAACCAACAACACCACCTGCCCCCCGAATCCGCTGGCTCCACCCCTCCTCCACCCCCCACCAAATCAAAACCACAGCAATGCTTTTTTTATCTGCAGATTCTCAGACAATGCCTGGAGGATCCCGTAGCCTAATCTCCCCAATCCCCCGGTCCCCTTTATCCCCACTGTTGAAGAATGTTTGAAAGGGCGACACCGAAAACTCAAAAAAAAAAAGAAAAGGGGGGAGACCAAGGGGGTTGGAGAGGGGGGACGGTAACATCTGGGATGGTATACGGGGTAAGAGGGGGTGGAGAACACACACACACACACACACACACACACACTCTCTTTATTTACAACATGTAAAATGTAAGGATTTATGGGAAGGACAAGGAAAAATAAACTGATCCAGTTTGAATTTTTAAGGGTTTTTAGATTCTTTTGTATTTTATATTAAAGTGAGGATGTTTGTGGATGTGAATAAAAATCATTTCAAAACGGAACACACAAACACTCGTTTTTTAAATATATATACACCGTCTGAGTTTACACTTTAACCTTTATTATTTAACATTAATAAGAAAGTATAGAAACATTTAATAAATGCTTTATAACACACTTTAATGTGTGGATATAAGGACATTTTTAAAGCTTTTATTAATGTACAGTATTTGCTGACAATTACAACTCCTCCTATTATGACACACGTTTAATAATTTGTGTTTTACTATATTGTCATTAATTATCTGTTCATACAGCAGCCTCCACTCGTGGGAGCCCACAGGAGGAGTTATAGTTGTCAGCAAATACATTAATAAATACTTGTATCTGCTTACAGCAGCATTAGTGTGTTATAAATGATTAATTAAATGCTGCCTATAAATGCTACATTTGGAGCGTCATAATAAAGTAAAGTGTTGCCCAGTCTGAGGAATTATGTCACCATTTATAATCCTCAGAACAGGCGTATTTAGTGAACATGACAGTTTGCTAAAAAATAACGAAAAAAGTTTCCGCGTTGTCTGAAACCTGCTTTTTGTCTGCATCATTTCACAGCCGAACAGGCCTGAAGAATCTCCTCTTTCAAAAAAACAAAAAGGAGATTTAAAAGAAAAAGTCAAGGTTGATAAAATGACAAAGTTGCTGTGTCAGCGTGGCACTTGAGCGACACACAGGCCCACTCACAGTTTGGAAGGGTATTATGTTTAAAACACTTTATTCCTCCCTTCCCTGTGAAAGATTATACGAGTTATCCCATCAAAGTTGAGTAAAAACGCCATTCTTGTGTCTTTAAGCTCTTGCATAGGAGGTCAATAAGACTCTGCCTCTGCTTACAAGGCTGGGCCGGGTGTAATCTTGCTGAAGTTACATTAATTAAATGGTAAGCTCCTTTAGCAATACGTTCCTAAAAGAACTTGGCTGATAATATACTTAAAGCGTTTGCGGGGCTGTTTGTTTCAAAGCCAGCAGACGTTTAGCCATGCGGCTCACGTACGGCGGCTTAAAACCTTTCGGCTGGAGCCACAATGAGCGAGCAGCGGCTGGCAGCAGAAGTGAAATTCAACTTATCAAAGGAAAACATATTTGTCTCAGTATGCTTGATTTACACATTAAGACTCGCAGTTTGGTCTCTGGAAATGTGGAAAACTTTGGACGTGATTTTCAGTTTGAATCTGCAGAGCTGGAAGGATCCAGCTCCAACAGGAACGTTTTTTCTTTGTAAATCAGTGGCTCGATCAGTGTCCCTATCTCCAAATGTGGTGCATTTTTCAGATAAACTGGGGCTGAGACAATTAAACTGTCAATTAAAACCCCAAAAACAAGTCAGGAATCTGGACTCAGTCTCACATCAATTCTGTGACTTTCGATCTTAAAAACATACTTGAACACTATCGCACATAAAAACTGATACACACCTTTATCAACAGTACGTAAAACATTTTTTTAAATTAAAATTAAAATCTAAGCGCTTGTATATATCTATCACTGTAGCAGCAGGATAAATCATCGAATCCTGGAACTACTTTACTGAACTTACTAAACGAGATGTTTTTAACAAGAAGCCTCGATGATCTTCAGCCTTTCTGTCACTAATGTAACAGCCGCTTTACTGTCAGACAACTTCAGTTTGTTCAGAACCTGAACCAAGAGGAATCTTTACACTGGCTTCCTGTTACTTACAGAAGAGATTTTAAAGTGCTGCTGCTAAATGGCTCAATAATCTCAGGCCAAAATACATCTCTGATCTCCTGGAGGAAAAGAAACCCAGCAGGCCCGTAGATCTTTAGGAAGCTGGTTCCTCGAGTCAGAACCAAACAGGCTGAAGCTGCTTTTAGCTGCGATGCTGCTCCTGATGATTTCTAATGCGCCCTGACTTTAACTTTAGCCACTTTCAAATCTAAATGAAAAACTCTGCTGATCTCCTGTGCCTTTGCATTGACAACTTATAACTGCACTGTAACTGTATTTCATTTTATCTTTACACACTGGAGGCGGTTTTTTCTTGTGATTAATTTGCACGTCAACATATTTTGTTTTTGAGTACTTTCACACAGAAAGCGAATATTACGTGGCTAAAAAGCGACGTAATCTTTTTCTGGAACGAGGTCGATTTTTCTGAGCTTTCAAACGGCGAATAAATGCGTCAACCAATCACGTTGTGCGGATCAGACGTCACATAGCAACTCCGGACCTGTGGATTGTTTGTTTCTCATCAGCCTGTATTATATGACGAAGGACACAAATATGATAAAGAGTATGAACTCAAGGACAACGTGTGGAGCAGCACCGCTGGATGCAGGATAGTGAGGAGATTAGTTTACTTCTGGATGTAGTGGAGTAAATATTCGCAGGCGAGTATTTCGCATTTTCTTGTCGTTTATTCGTGACGTCCCCGCTGTGTAAAAGTTTTGAATGTCTGTCTGATGCTTTTCTTTGCCTGTGTAAACTCTGAATTGCCTCTGAGTTTGAAATGTATGAATAAAGCTGCCTTTACTGGTGAAGTTTTATTTATTTATGTGCCAACTTTCAGAGGATCTAAATGTGCCTTTCTAGAGTTTTTAGAGTCATACGTATGCATGTAGTTTCCTTTTACATTCTGTTTAAAAGTCACTCTATTAAACATTATAATTAAACAATCTATCTATATCTGTTACTTGTCATTATGCCAACAGTTGAACACGTGACGTGCTGTGGAAGTTTTCATCAGTCTCAATGTTGTGGAGCGTCCAGACCTCTCAGATCGAGGCTTAAAACATTTCTGTTTGCCACTATGTGTATTAAATTACACTGCGCAGCAAATCTTATTCTCCCATTTAATCTTTTTTTTCTGTTATTTAACTCTTTAAATCCTATCTTTATGTTGCCTTGTGTGTCTTTTTATATCTCGTCTTAATGCCTTTTTATCTCTGATGTGAAACACTTGCGAGCACACGGCCTCTGCATTTGTTTGTGTATCTAAATCATATTCATGCCTCAGTATATAAAATGTACTATATAGATAATCTGCCCTCACCTTAATCAATAGCAAATATCAGTTGTTGATAACTGATAACTTCAGAGAAAAACAGTCAAGTGTGTGCGTGTGTGTTGGGATGTGTTAACTTTGTACTTTACATGACCTCCATGTGATTTTTCACCTTTTAGTAACAATTCAACAGCTTCAGTTTTCTGCGTCCCCTCAGCTCTCCGGTGACTCTCACCGGGGTTTTGCAGTAATTAAGAAAATGAGTTTTGGGAATTCCCTCACCAACACTTGGCAGATTTAACTACTACCCATTACTAATTAATGCAAGTGAGAAACTGCAGAAACAATAACCTTTAAATACTGGAAGACCTGCTTAATTATGCAAAGTGGGGACAATTAATCCTTCAGATTTACATGAAAAATCCTCGTCTTTGCTGCGTTTAATGCAAAATATAAGAAATGCTTTAATTCCACAGTGAGGCTGAACATTCGGGGAGGGAAGCATGTTTTCCAGCAAGAGAAGAAGTTTGTGGCACCAGACCTCCGCCTGCAGCCCGGCCCCCCCGCCATCCATCAAATATCAGCCCTCACAAATCAATTTTACACATGATCGCAACCCCGCGCCCTCCTGCCGCCGGCCCCTCCCCTCCAATTAAGCCTCCACATTAGCATATATATGATATCAGTGGTAAACATCACTCGGCTGGTAATTCACAAACGCTCCTGGATAATAGGAGGGTTGAACACCTATTAACCCCGGGCCGGCAGCACAGAGGCAGGCTGGGAAATTCCCCAACCTTCTCCCCGAGGAGCTCCGACTCTGAGAGCAGGGAGGTGGAGACAACGACAAGCTTTGAACATGGAGGAGGAGACATGATGTCACCCCGCTAAACTGTGTGTGTGTGAAGCCATCTTGGAACCAGAAAAATGCAAATTTGGCCAAACGGGGAGGAAACTTGACTGTGATAGGCCGAGACACCTCTCAGGTCACGCCTCTCATGTTTATTGACCCTGTTAAATAGAGACTTTCTGGAAAATTGCCACTTAAAGGAGGAGAGAGACTCTTAGGAAGGCAGAAAGACTCTCGAGGGAAAACTGAGGGTCACGTGACTGACGTTTACTCATGACACAGCACAGAGCAGACACACCTGTACCTGAACTGTTTAAGGCCGTTTTCACACCTGACCTGTTTGGTTCGGTTAAAACGAACCGGTTAGACCAAAACAACCGCCCCGAGACCCTTTAGAGGAGGTGGTCTCGGACCGTGGTTCGTTTGTGGTGGGAATGTGATCCGACCCAATTACCAGGTGTACTCTGCATGTTTGACCTAAAGGGCTCCTGTAGCCAGGTGTGCTTTGCATTCTGGGATGCAGCAGAGCAGCAAACTGTTTCTAGCAGCAGCAGCCAGCTGAAGAACGAACCAGCAATGTTTCTCTCACAGAAATAAGCACTAGTCCAGAACACAGGACCTTCTTCCTGGATTTACTTTCTTGCTCCCGCCCCAGACTCACCTGTCCAATAAGAGGAGAGAACGTTCTCACCTGGTTTGTAGTGATGCATTTAGGTTTGCTTGGATTTTTCCTCTGTGTGAAAATGCTCCAAGTTTACAAACTCATCAACTGATTCGGACCAGAGCAAACCACCTCTAGGTGTGGAAACGCCCTCATATTCCCTGGACACTAGAACAGTTGTCAGACTTTGGACCAGTTTGAGGTCTCCTGTTTGTGTGATTTTGTCCTGGCTGGCTGAAATCCCATGACAACGAAACAAGAAGTTAAAGTAAAAACACTTTTATATATATCACAAACAGCTAAAGATATGAAGATGTTATGAGGCGTGGCAGTCAGTCAGTCAGGTGTGTTGGTGTGTATGCATGAATGAGAGCACAGTGAGTGGAGTGATGTATTGAGGAGGGAAAAACAAAGACAAGGCCGGGGAGGAGAGAGTCCCCTTTTCTCTCTCCAACATGTGGGGCTCTTATAGTTCTGGGAACACCGGGCCCAGGTGTTTGTCTTCCTCCCACCAGCTGACGGGACGCAGTCGCTCACTGCTCAGAGGACGTAATGATGCACACCTGTTTTATCACTATCACTGATTCAGCTGCTGCTCTGCACCAACATCAAGCAAACAAACTGAAAATTACACCAAAATAAAACCCTGCACAACCTTAAAAGGTTTCTGATCTGTTATTTGTGTAAAGCGACGATAAATCATCTGAAAAAGCCTGTTAATGTCGGAAAAAGGAAAAGAGTTTGTTCATTAAGGGAATGTAAGTACTTTTGGGGAATTATTAATGTGTTTTCCCCCTTCACTAACTGCACAGCAGCATGGTATGCACAGGCCCTCACATATCAACACATTCATTAATCACGTTTTATTGTTGATGAGCTGCATGATTTAGGGCAGAGTTGAAGTTGACCACGCTGGTTTTGGCAGTGATCTATTTAAAGAGAGATGACCAGTGGTAGAATGTAACGAAGTACATTTACTCAAGTACTGTAGTGCAAATTTATGGTACTTGTACTTGAGTATTTCCAATATAATGCAACTTTATACTTCTACACCACATCTCAGAGGTAAATATTGAACTTTTTACTCTACATTTGTCTGACAGCTGTAGTTACTACTTACTTCCTGTCCAGTGAAAACCACGTATCTCCAGATGTTTGTGATAAACTGAAGGATGAAGAGTTCCTTTATGTGTTGAGAAAATCCTCCCCCTTCTTAAGCTAAATAAACTCTTTACCCCCCCCCCCCAAAAAAGTAAAACTTTTTAGAGATACGTGGTTCTCACAGGACACATGATGATCTTATAGACCATGATGCATTGCTGTAGATGAAACTGGCCAACAGGATATAAAGGAGTAAAATGAGCTCAACCTGAAACATCTACAGCAGTAAACACACACATTAAAGCAGCAGGAACATTAATCCAGAAACATCAACACTTTTACTGCAACATGAGTACTTTTACTTTGAAGTACATTTCACTGATACATACTTTTACGTAAGTAAAGGATCTGAATACTTTGTTTACCTGCTGTTCTGAGAGCAGCAGCTCTCTATCGTTGTTGCTATCCAGCTGCTAATTAGTTGCGTTTCTTCACAATAAACCCTGACGCAGAAACACTGGCCTGTCACCTCTGTCACCTCTGTCACCTCCCTCCATTGTGAAACAGTGACTTTAACGCTCATCGTTAACTTCCCATCAGCCTCCATTATCTGTCAGGCTCTTCACAGCAGCGTTCACTCTCCGCTTACTGATGTAAAAGTAAAGTAAAAAAACAACAACAAACCAACAAGTTACAAGGTGAAGAAAGGATTCTACTTGAGTACGATGACTTTATTTCGGCTCGTTTGCAGGCTGCGTGTTGACCTGTGTTTGACCGGCTGATCCTGGAGCTGCTGCTTCAATACGTCAGTTTGATGCATGAAATAAAAAAAGAGCTCAACCAATTACAGCAGCTCGGGTGAATTTCTTTCTAAAGATGAATATTTCTTTTTTGTGACCGATAAAATATAGATTTAAATGCAGACCACAAAATAAATGCTTTTATGTAATTCTTTGCTTTATATATTCTTTACACTTTGTCGGTTACTCGCTAACTGGTTGGTGGACATTTTACAGACAATTGCAGTTAGTATTAAAATATTAAAATCATAAACATGTTAAAACATACAGTGCATTACCGGACTCATGAACAAGACCCACTGACACGGACTCTAACACCCCCCCCACAAATGGACACTACACGTTATATTACCGTAGGCCTCATCAATAACGCATCTCTTAGACTATCATCTGTGCACACTGTGAAGCTTTGCACCTCCCTCAGTTAATATTTTGCACATCCTGTACAAACTGCACAGCTCTTCATTTTCATAAAAGATATATTGTACAGTTTTTTCTAATTTTATCTTATTCTATTTTATTTTATAATCTTTCTTCACAATTTTTATTTTAGATTATTTAGATCTGTTTCTTGGTATTTCTTATTTATTTTCAATTTATTTTTGTTTGTTAAGGAAAACAACTGTACACTTGGTTGCTCCCATGCTCGCGCACACAGCTCGCGGTTGTTTGATTGACAACATTAGCATGTTGTCGTTGCTATCAGTGTTGCTAATGCAGCTCAGAATCAGATCTCCTGAAGTCTTTCTGTGCTGTGATGGTAATCTGACGGGTTTTTAGTTTGCTCAGTCAGCGGAGGTGAGCTGATGGAGGAAGTAACGTTACCTGAAAAACTTAGAACGGTAAGTTACGAGCTACCAAAACAGGTAACGTTAGGTTAGTAGATAAGACAAAAGCTAACGTCTCAGGTAACTGTTACTACTGTACACTGTTCTTTATACACTTACTGTATAGCTAAACAGCAGGATTACATTAAAGCAAATAAAACTAGTAATACAAGCAGAATATTCAGTGTATCAAATTAAAATGATCATCAAGGTCATCAGTCATTGATCTTCAGGTAAAATAATGACATGTGGTCACACTGCAGGCAGCGCAGAGAGACAGGCTGGAAGCAGACAGGTACATGCTCTGGAGATACAGGTGATCAGGTGAGAAAGTGGAACGTGAACTATAATGCAGTTTAGTACATTAGCACACAGACAGTAAGTGTAAGAGTCCAGCTGAACAGGTAGTTTAGTAAGGCACTACAGGTAAATGCATCTTGTGTGTGAATGATTGTGGCTACATGGAGAGCTACTTTTACTTTACTTGCGTATTTCCATTTTATGCTACTCTATACTTCTACTCCACTACATTTATGTGACAGTTTTAGTTAATGGTTACTTTGCAGATTCAGATTATTAATACAAAATAGAAATCCACTAATAAATGATGATGTATTATTATCAATCAATCAATCAAACTTTATTTATATAGCACAAGTCATACATCAAATGCAACTCCAGGTGCTGAACATAAAGAGAGTTAAAAAGTACAATTAATAAAATCAAGTATAATATAATAAAAATAATATTAAAATAAGAAATAAGAAGAAACTGTAAAGGTCATAATAAACACACACCTGATAAAAGCCAGGCTGTTTTAATTATGGATTAAGCTACCCGGCAGTATATAAAGAAATTAAAATGAACTCCACCTTTACCAGCTGCAACATTACTGTTTACACATTAATGCATCAATAATTATAATCCAGTTATATATTAATCTCAAATGGGCCATTCTGCATAATGAGTGCATAATGAGTACTTTTACTTTTGGTACTTTAGATATATTTTGATGCTAATACTTAACATGTTTGCTACTTTTAT
Source organism: Macquaria ambigua (assembly GCA_008360985.2). Lineage (NCBI taxonomy): Eukaryota > Metazoa > Chordata > Actinopteri > Centrarchiformes > Percichthyidae > Macquaria > Macquaria ambigua. Next base: position 85,542 of record VMKM01000791.1, read on the forward strand.
TGAAGTAGGAGATTTGAGTACTTCTGATATTTTGTTAGAGACGAGGCTGGCGTATAAAATAGCAGTGAGAGCCACGACGGACCTGACATGAAATGTTCAGACTGTCCAGGTCAAAGTCTGGATCCTGAAAAAAAGACACGTGATCATTTCATGAGTGTGTGTTTTCGACGATGTGTTCATATGAAACACTTGTGATCCCTGCAGGCGTCATATCTGTGTGGTCACTTCATACTTCACACCATTAAACCGCCGCCGGGCTCGGGGGACTTAAAACAAACAGCTTTTGTTTGAGTGGCCTCTGACACTCAAGTGTTTGTGCGATGGTTTTATCTTATGGTGCAATGAGCGACAGCCGCTGAAGGTGCGGTCTATATTATGGTTTTGGATTAAAGATTAAAGCCCAGTAAAGCCCATGAACAGGTCTAATCCTGCTCTTCAGTGCAGCTCAGCACCAGGCACCCGGAGGCGCTGATCCACGGCCAGCTTACTTCCTAACGTTTATCATCAGGGGCAAAAGAGAAACCTGATGCAGAGCAGAAGCACGTACCTGAGACTTTACTCCACAAAGACGTAAAAATCCAGGAAATATAATACACACATAAATGATATGACATCCTTGGAACAGTGACTGGGTCAGACTTACTCCCATCTGTGACTCTCTGTAAGCAACTCTGATTCGGTCACGTCGGTCGCTACGCAAGCCTTAATCGAAAAATCCAAACATTATTCTTAACCTGTCATCAAGCCGCAGATTTTATGTCCAGAGGTATTTTTGTGATCCCACAGATGTCTACTTTCTGCCCGCAGTTGCAAAATGTTTGCTTGTTGCAAAACCAGCCAATATTTTCAACAAACCTGACGGTTTGAATAGGAACATAATGTGACTGAATCTCTGAGTAACGTACGGAGTGCTGAGGTCTCAGTTAACACCACTGACAGTAAAATGAATCCAAACCCATCGTACTGCCGATACAGATCTCGACCACGACTGCCAATTAATTGGTGGAGCATCATGCTGCTGCCACTGTTGCTGTTTGAGTACTTGGTTATATTTGGACCGTGTCTTTTTGTGACTTTAAAAAAGAATGAAATTAATTAACATGTGCATGTTCAGATTCAGGTTTAGTAATTTAATATTATGTAATAATTTACGTTAGGGCTTCTTCGAAGGAACAAATTAAAGGCGCCCTGTGGAGTTTTTCTTGTAAACAAAGTTGTGTTTATATTCACTGTTTCTCACCAAAACTCATCGTGCGTATCCTTGAGGCCGTATTAAATGCATTCACTTCTTCATAAAACATTTGCATAGCCGATTTTTACATCCACGTGTGTTGCAGTCTTATCTATTCTTTTTGTCGGTGCGTTGCCTTGTTTGTATTAATGCTACATTCTGCTCGTAGTGTCAAAAACTCCTCATTTGGTGGCGCAAATTATTAAAAGGAGCAATTCACTTTTTTTTAATTTAGAAAACTAGAACTTTCAAGAGAACATGTACATGTTTATTTACTGCTACATTTCGAGTTGACATGGCTCGCCATGTAACCATGGCAATCACAAAAACCACACTGAAGTACCCTGAATTATTATGCACCTCCCCACCAGCAGTAAACAAACATATTGATTTTTTTAAAAAATGGTCTTTATCCAGTCAGAGTAAACAGTGTTTATGATGTTAGCTAAACTCACTATATTAATCGCATCATATTGCTAACCATTCCCTCTACTTTAAGCTACAACCCACTTTATTAATCTATGTGATGATGAGTGGAGTCTAGGTTAAAAATGTATTAATTAATTCGAGACGCTGTGGCTCTGACCTTTAACCTCCTGAACACTAACTGGGTTTAGCATCTGGACGGCTCTCGTTGTTGATTCCTTGATTGAGATGTCAACATGGACACAACAATAAAATGGTTTTTTTCCTGCTGAATTCCCAGAATCCACTGCAGAGCTGCTGCTGTGGGGCGTCAGAGCTCACGCAGGCAGATCCAAAAGCAATTTAACCCCCATCTTTATTCTGCTTAACAATACCAGCAGAGAAAACTAATTAGGTACATTTCACCCATTTCCATGTTAATGTTTTGTTTGTTGCCATTGTTTGAGGAGACAATGGGCAGAGATGCAAATGAAGGAGTCCCAATAACAGTGTCCTAATGGGAGTCCATTCACAGCCGTTAGCCCAGAGGCCGCGATGACCCCCCCCCCCCCCCGGGGATGGAGGTATTCTCAGGCCGGTCTGAAGGTTTGGAGAAAAGGCAGGTTACAACACATGAAGACACAGAGAGAGAGAAAGCTCCGTACAAACTCAGCTTCAGTCTCACAGAAGAGTTAGCTTCTGAGATCAGACATATACACACACACACACACAGTGTAGGTTTTGATTCATAGTTCAGCATCAGAGCGCCAGCTAGTGGGCCGCGGAGGCAGTGGTAAAATGCCAAATGGTTAGAGAGAGAGACACAAAATGGATCTTTTTTTTAAAAATGAAAGTGATGTGGGAGAGAAGCTGCGGCAGGAAAAGCTCCAACGCGTGTGGTGAGGAAACATGAGCCTGAATACATTAAATATGGATTCATAATGTTCGGCAGTGCAAAGCATCACTGTCGGTTATCTACGTACAAAGGAGGGTCCTGGTGCTGTGTGATCGACGATACTGACGTTCAAAATAAAAAACGAGATTTAGAGAAACATCCATCATATCAGAGGTGTCTGACACAAACTGAAGTCGTATATTTAATAAATGGTTAGTTTCCTCTTCATATGTCAGTGTTATTCTTGTGTGTATAGATGAACTCAAGGAACTTATATCCTGTTATAACGTTTTAGTCATTACCTTGTTATTTAAAAGTAAAGTCATTACCATACACACATACTGTATACAAACAACAGGTCGCCAACAAGTCTGGGTTTGTATTTGCAAATGCTGTTTGCTTTTGTCATTAGGACAAAGTTAAAGTTAAAGCTGCAGGTCACCAGCCGGCTCTCTCGTGGTTAATATCAACTGTGAGCTTCATTTAAAAAGAACGTGTTGTTCTGAACCTGAACCACCTCTTCAACACAGATCAGACAGAGCGGGTCGGCAACGAACATATACAGTGGAGGAAGTGGAAAAAAATGATTTACAGTAATTTCACATAACGATCCCAACTAAGAGTCCAGTTACTTGTTTTGTTTTTCAGAGCTTCCCACCCTATAAGAAGGTAGCTAAGCTACTTAATTTATATAGAACCTTTTTAAGAGCAGAACGTCACAAAGTGCTTCACCAAAGAAATAAGGCAACCAACATAAATACAGATTTAGGAAGAATTAAACACCATAAAATAGAAATAAATTAAACAAAGGAAAGTCTAAACAAATGGGTCTTGAGCTGCTTTTTAAAGGTGTCGACAGATCTGAAGTCCAAAGGAAGAGAGTTCCAAAGTTTAGGAGCTAAAACGTCAAAAGCACAGTCCCCTTTAGTTGTGCAATCCGTCCCAATGTGAGAAGGTAGCATTTCACCTCTTTCAGACTGTCCAAACAGCTCTTCTTTGGGAGGTAGTCTTTGGGATGCCTGTCAGGCATCGAGGTGTCAGCCTTGTTAAAAAAGGCCGAGGCTGCAGAGCTAATAAGGTGCTAATCCCGAGCTGCTCCCCACACACACACACACACACACACACCCACCCTCCTCCACCCTACAGAGGCTGAACACACAGGGCGAGCTGCAGAGAGAGACACACACATGCGTGGCTTATCGCTGCTCTCCAGACAGCCGCCCCAGATCAGTCAACGCGCTGCGCGATCGATGCATCTGATAAGGAATTAAGACAGAAAATAAACTGTACGCGTTATCGGGGAACTCGGTACATGGCCTAATTATGATGCTGCGTGTGTGTGAGAGGATGATACGGCGGGACTGGAGCGGCGCGAGGCTGCAGGAAGGCCGGCCGAGAGAGAGAGAGGGAGAGAGGGGACCCCCTGTTAACGCTGAGCGGGGAGAGTCTGCATGCTGGTGGCCTCAAGAGCAGTTTGAAAAATGTGAAATACCCAGAATACCCTGAATGGCATGTTCCTGTTTATTAACTCGACTGATGTTTCATACCAAAAGAAAACAGAGACGAGAACAAACAAAGCTGTATTGTTGGAGAGGTTTCTGAGTCTTGGAGAGAATTTGCTGCTCATTTTGAGCTGTTTTACACTTTTATTTATGATTTCAGCAATACATAAGTGATTACCTTTGACATGACAAACTTATTTTTCCCTCCAGTATTACTTGGTTACTTGGGCTGTCTTCTAGGTTGACCCTCCCTTGAAATTACGCTCATGTTGGATGATTGTGCAACAAGTGATTTACTTCAGTGCCAAAGTTCAACGCCAGTGCAGAAAGTAGTGTGTCCTTTCTGCAGAAAAACAATATGAATAATAGATAAAACTCCATAACAACAAGCTGGCCTTTTTTTCATAAAATCAAGCTGCTCTTGCTTCTCATGTTTGTTCTCATACCTACAATTTAGTGTTATGATTATAGACTGTATATCAAGATGGACGACATGACAGCTCCCCAAAAGTGAACCCTAAAACATCTGGATCGCCCCCTGGTGGCTGGTCATAAGTCATAAGCCCCGCCTCCTCCATGTTAGTGGATGGGACATGGGCCAAACTGAAAAATCAAAGTACACGTCAAATAAAATGTTCCCAAAGATGGTTTCTGCCATTTTAGGTAGTTCTTATCACGCTGATGTTTGTTCAAGTGTTCGTTTTTCTGATCCGGTGTAAACAGGAAGCAGATTGTCTGCTCTGTGGTTGGTCGATTAGTTAGTTGCAGGGAAAACTACAAACAAAGAACAGCGATGGAGAAAAGTCAGAGCAGAGATTTCTCTGCTTGGACCGACGAGCAGGTGGAACTGTTACTGACAGGAAGTGATGTGATTCGTTATTAATGTTGAATTAACTGCTGAGAGTCAAGGCTGATGTTTGTTTGTTTTTGTCTGGGAAGGAGTCACGTGATGAGAACGTGACGAATCAGGGAAGGACATGTCGTGGCTGATAAGAACCAATCAGGAAGTGAACGTCCTCACTAAAACACAACCCTGGAGTTTTCAAACTAAAACGGGGCCAGCAGAGTTTTAAAAGGTTAAGTTATAAAACGCCGGAGTAGTGTGGACGCCAGGTGTAATCATAGTGAAAGTTATGCGTTTTAAAACGAAAACGTAGTAGTGTGGATGTAGCCTGAGAATGTGTTTGTGATTGGTTCGGGCGGGTATATGGGTGGGACCTCAATACGATCACTACTGCACAGATATTTTGGCTTCATTTTTGTACAGTGGGAGGAAATTGAGATGCGTCGTCCATCTTTATATACAGTCTGTGGTCATGATACTGATTTTGTTACTGTTTTGTTTTCAAAGTTTGTGGGATTTTTTTACCCTTTTTATTCTCAACTTGCTCCTTTGTTGCTGTCAGTGCAGCGTCCACAGCACAGTCTGTAAATGTGTCACAACCCTGTTGAAAACGAGGCGACGCGTCTCAAGGTGTTACTCCTGCAAACAATATAATTTGTCCAAATATGTCAGGTCCAGCTACGCAGCCGTCGCCCACCACGAGGAAAAGGTCAAAGTGAGGAACCAAGCTGTTCCCATGTCCGTGTCCAGCAGTTCTCCCCGCGGTGTAGCGGACAGACAGGACACTCGGCTCCGCCTGACCGTTCGATCGCCAGCTGAGGCGAAGGAGCCCGACTGACCAGACTCCGACTCCGGGGGAGAAACCCCTTTGATCTGCCTTCAAACCAATTCATGAACACCAACTGATGGGGCGGCATGAAACACCCTGATGCCCAGCCTGCACGGCCCCCAGGTCCCCAAGAAAACTATGTGCTTTCATTTATGGCAGATTCCACAACACGGAGGGGGGGGGGGTTAAAGTCTGAAATTCCCTCAAAATAACTCGGTGCCTCTCTGGTTTCCTGCACCGCGTCTTGTGTCCACTATTGAATGTTTTTTTTTATCACATTCCTCTCATCTCATTAACATTTTGCATTTCATCACAACACTGTCCTCTTTTCTTAATCACTGGCTGCAGTTACAGAAACATCCATCTGTGAAAATACATCTGAATCAGCTTTATTGGCCACGTGTGTGAACACATACAAGGAGTTTCACTCTGGTTTTAAGTTGCTCTCAACGTACTTACACACAGAAACATTTACAGGAAGATAGAAACACACAAACAGCTAAAAACAAGGACAACAAAGCTGAACAAAGAGAGGAAAACACAGAAATATTATGTACATACTAGCAGGTGAAAAGACTAGATGTATATATAAATACATACATACAAAGTCTATATACAAAGTCGTGTTTCTGTAAATTGTTAACAAAGACTAAATGTTGAATGGATAATGTAATAGATTACTTTATATACATGAAGTGGGTGGTTATGTACAGAATATACAGCGTGCAGGATTTATATTTGACAGTGATGATGCTACGTACATGTTAAAGCACAGTGTGTACGTTACGCTGTAGATATATATTTTTTACCGCCCTGCTTGAGCAGATCTGGGATGCTCCAAAAAAACCTGATCATAACTGAAATATTATTGTCCATGTAAACGCACTTACTGGAAGTTCAGTGTGAATCTACGAGCAGTTCACCTAAAATCCTGGTAATATTAACATTTTTGCAGGCCAAGAAACTGCACCCGCGTCCACCTAAAGAAAACACAAGATATTAAATGCCTCACTGCTGTAACAGAACAAAACATCAAAGCCTGACTGGATGCTACACACTAAGTAGTGAATGAGGAGCACTTGGTTTTTACTTCTTCGCAGCCTGCATGAATGGTCAGGCTCTTTCAGTTGTGCTCACGTGGCTCCACCTGCATGAATACATCAAAACACCACCAATCTCATCTCTTGGCAACCATCTGGTAAACCCCAATAAACAACCGTTTCAGTTTGAAAACTCTGTGTTTCAGTGAGGACGGGTGGAAACGGAGACGTTTTAAAAAGATAACGCAGACACCCACGTTCACTTCCTGATTGGCCACGACGTGTCCTTCCCTGATTCGTCACGTTCTCATCACGTGACTCTTTCCCAGACAAAAACAAACAAACATCAGCCTTGACTCTCAGCAGTTAATTCAACATTAATAACGAATCACATCACTTCCTGTCAGTAACAGTTCCACCTGCTCGTCGGTCCAAACAGAGAAATCTCTGCTCTGACTTTTCTCCATCGCTGTTCTTTGTTTGTAGTTTTTCCTGCAACTAACTAATCGACCAACCACAGAGCAGACAATCTGCTTCCTGTTTACACCGGCATGTGCATGCCCAGTGCACGTGAATGGTCATGTGATATGCGTTTCCAGGCGTGTCGTATGGACGGAGATCATTTTCGTTTTAAAACAAAAACGTAGTAATGTGGATGTAGCCTCAGTTAATAATGACATGGTCATGCTTTTGAATTCATACTCTGTTGCACTCGCTGAAAGTAGAATTCAGTAAGTTGATCCATTGTGGTGCTCGGTGCTGCACAAAGTAATGCAAAAGTATTGTGCAGACCAGAAGAACTAGCAACCCTGAGTCTGGTTCACTCATTTACTGAGGAAGTGCCTGTTTGACTGATGTGTCACGGAGCCAATCAGTGAACTGCGATAAAAATTCAGACCGAAGAACGAGTTGGAAGAAGGTTTGTCAGGTTAGCCAATGAGTGAGCTAGAACAGAGCAGCTCTGTCCAATGGAAAAGCAAGAGGTGTCTTCTGACACACGACAGATAAGATAATAAGATAAATAAGAAACAAACTGCAGAGAAGTGGATTACACGGCAGCAGTGCCTTGAGAAGTTTCTGTGGACGTCTTGATATTTTTCCAGAGTGAAAACAGTTTCCATTCTATGTCAAGTTGCAAACCAAAAGCCTTTCACAGCCACCTTTCAAGTGTTTGACACTCAATAGATAGATTTTGGGTGGAGTATCACTTTAAGAGAAGAAATTGCTTGACTGCCTTTGGAGAGTGCAGGAGGATAATAGGGTCCTGGGTGTGTTTGTTTGTGCCCTCGACCTGATCGGCATGTGATGAGCGGGGAGGTCTGCGGGCCTAATTGGCCTCTTTAAATGGAAAAATGTCCAGAGAGCATGACGCATCGATGAGTTGGTAGCAGCCCGCCCCCCCTCCAGCTCTTTTTATCATCACTTTATGGAAACAAACCACTCCAATTAGCAGCAGAGCAGCCATGGAAATAATAATGACCATAAATTGGATGGTCATTGGATGGATTTAAAAAGTTGAAGTCAAAGTTTGTGAAGTACTTAAAAAGTAATTTACATCTCTGGAGCTCTGCAGTTGGATGCTGTGGTGTTTCTTCATTTAACGCAATAATAACATGAACATCTTAGTATGTAAATGTATGAGTTTAGACGGAAATGCAGTACTGAGTAAAAACTAAGCAAGATGAAGACTTTACAAAGACTGATGACTCCTGTCAAACTGAAATGTATGTGTGTCAAAGTGTAAAAACTGAGAAGAAATCAAATAGAGATTCTTATAAAAGTATCAAATATCTGTAATCGTACATTAAAACAGTTCATAGCTCTCACTGTTCACTGGGAGCTGCCTTTAAAAGTACAGTTGAATGAGAGCACTACATACAGCGGCTTTAATGGAGAATTAAAGGCCCTGCACACCCACACAGGTGTTTTCACCTGTTCTGCTCAGGTAAAGTTGGGCGGAGCTGTGCTGGAGTTATGTGAAGTCTCCAAAGTTCATGTACCAATAACAGTGATAAAGGTAAACGTTGCCCCAGCCTCACACTGGTGCTGCAACACTGACAGGACAGTAAGGGAAATGCCAATCAAACAAAGTCTTCACGCAGTGAGAAGAGGTCTGATTAGTCAAACGAGTGAAAACACCTGTGTGGGTGAACCACAGGTGTGTGAAGCTGCAGTCAGACCAACATTGGCCAGGTGATCATCATTTGAGATGAACTGCGCTTCATCTGGAAAGTGGATGAGATCAGGCGGCAGCAGCAGGGGGCGCTGTGACAAACAGCAGCAGTCAAGTCAGTCAGTTTCCAGCAGCCTTCAAAGAATAAACAGGAAGTCCCAGAAATATTTACATCCTGTTAGATCCACCTGTAGGCTACCTGTAGTCTGCAGATCAGGGTCGGAGAGTTATGGCTGAAATAACCTTTATTATTCTTCATATCAGCCACACAAGATGATTGTTAAAGGTTAAACCGTCACTGCACAACATCTAGCATTAAATATTACAATTACACAGAAAATTAGGATTTTCTGCAGAACGCGATGTTTGTGGTCAAAATTAAGAGCCAATCAGCTCTTTGATCAGGCGACAGCCAGGCGTTTCCCATCATGCCCTGGGTCTTGCAGTCAGTGGAGAGCAGCTGCGGCGCCTGGCTCTAAAAACTGCGGCCGCCTCGATCTCATGAGGTTATCGTTGCCCACGTGTGCATGACGTCAGAGCGAGTCGGACACAAATCTAACTGCATTGTAATCAATTCTGCGCAGGTCTGGCTCATCTCTATTTACTCCAGTGGTGTGGCCAAAAGCGGGGGGGGGGGCAGGAAGTAGCATGTGCGCATAAAGTAGCACATAAACGGCAGGAGCTAACACCATCAGTCCATAAAATTATACAAGAATATCGTTAGGATGGCCGTACAGCGGCTGGACTTAAACAGTAGGAGACTTGAGGCCGAGGTGAGGTGCATACCAACCAGGTGTTTATTTCACCCACAATAAATACATCAACGAACAGACATCTTCACATAAAAAATACTGTGGACCACAGGACGCATGTGGTCCTGCCAGCAGCAGCGCTTGATGGAAAGTGGCAGCCTTATATAACCTGCCGCTGGCTACGCCCTCGACCACTACCACAGTATAGGGACCCCAATCCCTCCCCGGACATCAAAAATACAAAAACACACACACACTACATTAAAACACATGTACACCACACTACTGTCAGATAGTGTATATCATCTTCCTGCATATTCCTCATTACAATACCACCACAGAAACTGAAACAGCAGATTAAAGTTCTTCCACACCCCTACACTAATTACCATGTGGTATCTCCCGGGACCTTCAAATTGGCGCTCAGATACCTGGGGGACTCTTTTAACCCGAACACCCTGAAGAGGAGACACAACAGAGGTGAGTGACCCGAAAACAACAATGCACACCATCCCACTGCACACTTAAACAGTGAACAGTAAATTTAATCCATAGCTTTGGCCAATGTACTACCCCATAAGCAGATTAATGCTAAGGTACAACTAGCCACACTAAATGTATTCTTGTCTTCCCAGAGCCGGCCATCAATCACGTCCAGCTGCGAGGCAACAACACTATCTGCAGCACACATCACAATTTCAATAAAAGCCTTCAATCATTCAGGTGTGTGTTGTGTAATTATTTCTTGTACCCAGAACTATACACATTGTGCTACCAATACTAGTAATGAAGAGGACCTTCATTACAAATATAAACAAATGATATACGATATAAATTATAAATAAAGTGTAAACATATATGAAGTGAAGGATTTGGATCAGGTTGTGACTGGAAGTGAATGAGCGTCGCCCAAAATCCAGTCTGACGAAGTCAGACGAAGTCAGTCTGAAGTCAGAAGCAGACCGTTTAAAGCCACAGACGCTAATAAAAGTAGAAATAACTCACCAACACAGTGTATGAATTATTCTAGCTGCGGTCGGGCATACGATATAGTTTAAGCTAATGATGCTCAGCAGCAGCAGTCAGATCACACACCTTCTACACAAAGTTGCACTCTGCCAAATAAAAGTGTCTGTGCATTATGCTAACAGTATTGGGCTTTGGTGTGTTAGACTCCTGCGGGGATGTGAACTTAAATCTGAGAGTCTTCGATGGACAATCAGCTGAACTCCGGGAGGTTTTGGATCTGCAGGAAAAAAACTATCATGGAATCATAGAATGAAAAAAATGAATATGTAGTTTAAATCACTCCTGTGTAATGCAACAAACTGATTTACTGTATATGAAAATGTTGCTATTCTGTGAAGAGAAAGTAATGATCCCACTGAAGGCATCAGAGAAGCATCTTGTGGTTTTGAAAGCAGAGCAAGGCAGCGGCTCAGAGGCCTGCAGGAGTCAATTTGTTCTGAAGCTGCTCGTCCAGAAAGACAAAAACGTGGCTCTTTAAAGAAGCAGACCAAAGGGGAGTCGCTGACACTTCAAAGGAGTTTCTGAGCCGTTCGCCTCCCTCCGACAGCGAGGTCACTGTCAACTCTGGCGAGTCACCGCTCTGCCATTAAGTTTGGGAGGTGGAGTAGAGTATTTTTTTCTGTCTGCTGGTGTGTGGGAGCGTTTGGAGGTGGTGGAGGGGGCGCCGTGGCTGTCGTCGGTGAAAATCAAACGGAGCCCAATTAAACTGATTCTAACATGCCAGTGATCACGAGGAGGAGGCTCACCTGGACTCTCCTCTCTTGGAGGACATGCCTCTGCCTCCATGACTCCTGGGACGCTAATTGTCCCGACCGAAACCCCCTTGGGAATCTGCCGCTTCGATGTGCTAACGGCCTGTTGAGGACCTGCTGCAGATTCCCACTGCAGGGACTCGCAAAACAATTCAAAACCCATTTCACTATTTACCTTTAACTGAGGAACGTCTGCAAAGTATCAGACTCAGTGGATATTTTACTGGCACCTTTATCCAGAGGAATCTTAATTAAAGGTAGCATTATGTTTACATTCAATATTTCTCACTGAAACTTACTGCATGTTTCCACGAGGCCTAACACACGTGTTGAATGCATTTTCTTCTTATTTGCAGAACAAATTCTTTAAATATTTCTAAACCTGCGTATTTTTAGACATGCCGACTAGTGGAGTAACTGGAATCTGTCTGCAGAAAAGCATGTTGGGTCACCACGTCCTCGTGCACGAGCACAAGATACAAACCAAATGGGGAGCTGCTCAAAAAACAACATAGAGCTGAAAACTATTAGTCGATTAATCGATCGCTAACCTCTATAAACTGATATTTACATATGAATGCAGAATCTGGAGGCAAGGAACATGATTCTGGTATCAGAAGCGTTCTGGTTTCCGTTTGTAGTCCGAGTGACCAATCATGTTTGAGCGGGCTTTGGTTGCATGCAGGTAAATGCAATCTCAGAACCCATCAGCTATTGTCTGACAATTTAGCCTTTCATCAATCTCAGAACCCTAGAGATTAGCTTTTCATTAGCTTTTTCAAATGTATCTGCGTTTAAATCATCGTCAGATGATAGCGATGGATTCTGAGATTGATCGATCGACAGAAACGTTGGGCTTTAGGAAACTGGAAGAAAATAATTATCAGATTAATCGATAATGAAAATCACTTTAGTTGCAGTCCTACTTTATAGCACTACTAGTGGTAGAAAACACAGGGTACCTTTAACACCATTTAAACACATTTCTAATCAGTTCACAGAAGCTCTTTCATTTTATTCCTGACACCCAGGAAACGACGTGTTTCATGTTTCTGTATTTTCTTTGCAATGTACAACAAGAAGATCTGGTGGCATAGTGGCCACACTCGGTACTGCAGGTCACATGACGCACACTGACCCAAAAAGTTCAGCGTTTCAACTCTTTGTATCATCACAATATGAGACATTAGGTCCAGTAAAAGTTAAAAAGTCTCTAAAAGTTGGTTGTTAGTAAATTATTTTCGTGCTATAAATGTGTGCTGGGAGTCAGCAGGAAGTCAGCCAGAGATGGACTCAGTACATCCATAAAAAAACAACTGGCTCGTTAGCATGATCCGTGATCGCCACTATTGCAGAACAGACGAAGAAAACTCAAACAGCATCATGAGGAAATCCAAAGCCGACAAAAGAAAATGAACCATTTTAATCAGTTTTAAATGTCTAATATCAACAGAACCTGTCCGTCACCAGCGTTACGAGGAGCAGAGCCTTGACAGTAGATGTAACCGTTGATAGAAGTTCCTTCAGTCCATCCAACAGAAACACAGAAAGAGTCATTTTTTGCTCCAAACATCAGTCCCCTAATTACCAATTTTCTCAGAGCGGGGGGCCTTGACATCACACAGGAGTCCATCTCTGGTGTCGGTACAGATTGTGGAGCCCACCTACAGGGAGTGGCCGCCAAACAGTACAAAACAATTAACGCTACTGCACCGCCATCAAAGGCTCGCAGAGAAAACAGTGAGCCACGCATGGCTGGAGCGAGGGCTCGACGGAGGGAGAAATGAGTGTAGTCACATCAAAAAGCAGCGGAGCAGGAGTCTGATTTAGTACAAAAGGCTGCAATTAGCACGGCACATTAGGAGCACATGGCAGGGCAGCTCCCTCACGGCGCCTGTTTGGGACACACAGGACCGACTCCGCCTGGGATCCTGATGCTCCACGTACGGAGAGTTATTTACAAAAACACAACGCATCAGTCGTCAGCTGGGGCCTGTTTTTAAACGAGGCGAGTTTTCCAGTGAGTTGGAAATTACAAGCGACATCATCAGAACGAATGAAGTCCTTAATACGAAATGGGATGAAACGATGATACCTGCGGAGGAATTTGGTTATAGTGACATTCAAAGAGATGAAATGAAATATAATCACATAAATAGAATAGAGAATACGAAGCTGTAGAAAGACTAGAAATAATTCCCAAATATTAAAGTAAGGCAGGAATTATTGTCTTCAATATAGAGCGAGGGTTTATTTATTTATTTTTTGCTTTTTTGTCCGATGATAAACAAATGACTGTGAATAGGTCCTGGAAACGCAGGTACGGGTCAGGTTCAGGTCAGAGCGGCAGCCGGATCCTGTCCTGGCCTCCTCTGGGGACTCGATCCTCAGTTTGGTAACCACCGTCTTACAGAAGTGGATTGACACTGACAGCAAAATACATCCAAAAATCTAATGCTGTATAGTATGCAGTATATACAAGTATACACAATCAAAGGGGTTAAAACTCCGTCATGGCCGTTAAAATGTTTGTCTGCTCTGTATAAAAAGCCACAGCACATACAGTAGGAGACACTGTTCCTGAGATTACAGGGACTCTCTGCATCACTTCTGCACCTTAACAGCAGCAATAAACCTTCTCTCAGGTATTATTCCTGTGGCTGAACACCACAGTGACATCACTGCAATGTGTTTCCTCTGATTAGACGCTTACATGTCAGGAGGCAGGGCGGTTATATTCTTTATGTCGTCTGTAATAACACAGTACAGCCCTGCAGGCATACTTAGTCTAAAGAGCAAAATGTTGAACAGAGTAATGACTCTCATAATAAAGGGTCATTTGCTCGCTGCGGTGGATAACGGCAGAGACATCATTAATGGCATGTTGCTTTGAAGCCTTATCGAGTGCTGGATTAGACAACGTGTCAGCTGGTCTGAGGACGAGACGTCACGATCCAGGAGAGTAATCTTGTTATGACAGACAAACATCTACGATGCTCCCACTCATTTTGTTCTTCTCAAAGGAAAAACACACACACACACCAGGACGTGTTGGCTTCAGCAGAGATGATGTATGACATATAACAGCGTCCAGAATAGGAAATGTATTCTTGTTTTCAGAGGCATCTTGAACTTTTTTGGATATATTTTTGCTGAAATATGAAATAACATAATTATATTCTAAATAAACTTGTAAAACTGGTTTGAACTTCTTCCCCACTGCTGAAGGCTCGCAGCACGAAGGAAAATGGTGCCATATTTCCATCCTCAGATAGACAAGAATTTTTTTTTTTTTTTTACATCCAGTGTGAACGCTTCTTCAATATCTGTACAAAGCAACCTCGATATGGTTAGGGGAAGACTGTGGTTAAGGCTGATAAAATATGGTCATGGTGTGGTTAGGGTAGGCAACTAAAACACTTTAATTAAAACATTATTGCAGGTCTGTGATGGGACACAAACCTAGTGTACTGCTTTCAGCCTGCTTTGTAATGCAGTGTGAAATACAGGTCACACACAGTCTAAATGTGTGATACAGTTTTATTTTAAGCTGAGATACTTCAGGATTTCTGTGTTCAGCACAGTATTGTTTTATTGTTTTATACTTTAAATATTTTACAGGAAATCAGAGTGTCTCTGTCATATTGATGCGGGCGCTCGTTTCCTTTATCAGCCTGAATATAAGACGAGGGGATGAAGTCAGTATTTCCAGGGTAAAAAATGCCAATTTGAGGGAACTAATTACTAATTTGTGTCTACAAATATTTACAGAATGTACCCTTCATACACACTGGGCTCATGTTTCACAACAGTTTGATTGTGTTGGGGGTAATCCTGCTGTACAGAGTCAAATCTATGTCGTGGTCTTGGTGTATTGTTCGTCTCACTATAAGACAGAAGATCCGGCCTGTGGAGCGGCACTGGTTTGAATCTGCCACAGAAAATCCTGATCCCCTTCTGCTGACTCTGTTCCAGGTTAGAGATAACTCGTACCGAGCTGCACTGTTTCTGTGCTCTGTGAACAGGAGCAGCGTCCTCGGATAAATAAGGGTTAAAGCAGCAGCAGCAGCAGCAGCTCTGACTGCTTCAGGGACAGCAGATACACGTTACACTGCCGGCTGACGCCCCCTGTTGGTCGTCCTGACACTCATGTTTTGAACTGTGTGATGTGATGAACTGATGGGAAATCATCCTGCTTTGCCCAAAAATGGTGCAAAGAAGCTTTGAGTCATGATTCACAGACGCCGGCATCAGAGAGGCAAAAGGTGAGACAGTTTAAACATCAACAGTGGCACATTTATGATGCCGATACATTTCTCTGCCCGACAGGAAGTGATGTGTGCTGTTTCAGTCTATGCAAACGGCTCCTTCTGTTGGTGGAAAGAAAAAAGAAAATGAGGGTTGTGTAAATCCACAGGGAGCGTGACCGCAGGGCCGAGCGGCCAGAATCCCCCCCTGCAGGAAAATGAAAGCATGAAGCATGTTATTTGAAGGATGATGGTAGCAATTGGAGAAATGCATGGTTTGGACACACCATGAAGGGATTTTTGGTGAAAATGCCAATGACGCCCAAAGGTGTGAAAATGGGAAAACATCTCAGTGGCCTTGGACAGAACAGAGATAAAGAGAAACTTCATCTTCCTCCACACAAATCTGACAATGAAAGACTCTTTACTCATACAGCAGCTGCTCTGAAGCTGATGATCATATTGCATCATGTGCTGGCGTGCATGGGGGGGGTGACCTCATCATCGTAGTGTTTATGGATCACTGGGCCGCTGGCCTTAATTTCTGTTATTGAATTATGGGAAATTCATTCTTTTTATTGAAGGAGTGGCTTCCAAATCCAATAAGACAGTCAGCAGTCCTTGGTCAGAAAGCCTTCACCATTCAGAAGCAATGTCATCCTCCTCCGATGTGTTGGTCGGAAACATGAAACATGGAGGTACAAAGGAGGTCTGTGGCTAAAGATTTACATAAAAACCCGAAAGGTGAAAAGATCAGAGAGATTTGAACTCTCTCTCAGGGTTTCCAGCAGCTCTGAGCGGTAGTGTCTGAACCTTATCTCATACAAACTGTATTCACATATTAAACTTCATATTAAATATTGGCTAAATTAGTTTTGATGGAAGCGTGGTGATGCCTAGTTTTATGTTTTCCTCATCAGACAGATTTAATGTTCATGTCGAACCACCTACAGAGGCTGAACCGCCTGCAGCTTCCAACCTCAACAACCAGACAGAATATTAAAAGTTGTTATCACTAATATTGATTTTGGCAAGGCTTGCCCACCAGAAACCAGGGATCTGATTCCTTGTAGCAAAAGTTTGTCACTGCCTTCCAAACAAATAATAATAAGCACAAGGGGCCATACGTATAACGATACGTACATAGCTTCATAAATCTGACGAAAAGAATGCGTCTGCATGTTTCTGTCGTGAATCGTGAATGGATAGAGTTTTATGCGTCTGGCCCAAGGAGTTGTGTTTGCGAGTGGGAAGCCAGTGAGGGATCATTTCCCAGTTGCTGTACGACCTGCACAGTAGAGGTGGAACTGGAGGTTATAGCATGAACCTTTCATGTTATGCCCTGCTGGTGAAGATCATAACAATGTATGGAAAGAAGAACACGGAGGCTGCACAAGTCTGTCTGCAGCCCTCCACAGGACAACAGGTGACTTAAGCTGGATTTACGCTTGACACCAGCAGTTAACGTTAGTCCCGCCGTAGATACCTATTGCCCAGGTTTAGATTTATAACCCAGCACCAGATTTCATGTTGATATCACCACCGCAATTGTGATTTGACGATTGACGATGTGGTCGCCATATTTAAGTTGTTTCATTCACAGTGACGGAGAGCGAGGGTCGCAGTGAGCAGAAAGTGTGCAGTACAAATGGCTTTGTTAGATGTGTGCTTCTGAAAAGGAGATGACAAGTTACTTCCTTAATGTTGTCTTCACTCTGAACAATCTCTACTGGCATCAGAAGCTGGCAGGAGAAAACACAAGCAGCACAATCACAGTTCTTGTTGTCCCCGTGTGGTGACAGCCAGCGTAGCGTTGTGTAGTTAGTGTAGTGTAGTTACATTTTTGAGGAGGCGCACGTCAGCTACTGTGTGGATTCGGAGCTGACACAAAGAAAGTGGAACATTTAGCAGCTAAAGAGTGAGATATCTTTCTCGGGAGTTGGTGGAGAACAAACCAGAGCACAAATCAGGTTCAATAGTGGACTCATCATGTGGAAACGCCAGTTCTCCCATTCATTTGAACGTGGGTAGTGCGTTTAGCCTGCAGCCTAAGAATGCAGCTTTAGGTTATTTGAACATACTTCTTCTATAGGTACTGAATATTGCAGTGGAACATAAATCACTAATGCCAACTAGATAGATATATATGAAGTGACAGGATTTAGGGCAAAAGCACAAAGCAGCAGAAGGCTTTGGGGTGAAACCAGGGGCCCAAACAAAAATCCTCCAGATGAATATGTGCAACTCAACCTGCATGACTCGCTTCATGAAATGTAAACTGATTCAGCAGGAAAAGGTTGTTCCATATCTTACTGAGCAGACAGAGGGAAGGGGAGCAGTCCTTTAATTAAAATGTGATAATAGGCAGTTCGGTTCACGAGGGGGCCAAAGCCTCCTGGGTTAAAGGTGCAGTGTGTGTTCCTCTGGACGTCTTCGGCCCCTGGAGCAGGATTGATCTTTGGCTCGCACAGGAGAGCCTGGCCTCCTCTGGGCTTAAGGGCCACACACCTGTGCATGCATCGGGGCCGGATAAGCCCAGATTAAGCTAAAGTTACCAGCTCTCTCCCTGCAATGTCATTCAAAACCTCAACGGCAACCGCGCCGCGGACAAAGCGCCTTTTGGGCTGTCCTAATAAACGCCATTAGCTTTGAGACATCAAACATGGAGGATTATGGGATTTTCTGGCCCGAAAAAAAAGATGGAGGGTCTGGGGGACTCCCTCACTCAGCCGTCCTTTCTCTGCAGAGATTACGCTACAATTTGCTTTCCTTTTTCCGCCATTTTGTATGTCCCTCCTCCTTTTGCAGATTCCACACAAAAAAAGTGGTACAGTAATCCCCTGCAGATGAAACTAAGAGCGCAGTAAAAAGGAAGATTACACAGGGCTTTGTAAATTGTTTCTATACACATGTGCATGGGTATTTGGGAGATCTGTAGGGACTTAACACGACAACTGAACACACACACACACACACACACACAAGTTGAGCATAATTTCTGGATGCTATTCTTACTCCACTTGATGACTGAAACCATGAAGCGGTTTAGCTTTGCACAAACTGAAGTCAACGAGCAGATAGAAAGAGAAATGAAGATCAGAAAAAACAAGAGTGATGAGTGATGTTTGCTGCCTTTCTGCATTTGAACAAGGAGAGACCAAAGCTGTGTTGAGGGGACCCGGTAAGTTTTGATTTGGTTTATTGATTTTAGATCAAAAGTGGTTGAAATTTGGTTGAAAAGTGACTTTTATTTAGACGTTTAGCAGTTCTCTAGCAGCTCAGAAATATAGTAATTAAAAAAGAGTTTAACATTTGGGGAAATATGTTTATTCTCTTTTTTTTCCCAGGAGTAAGATGAGAAGATTAATCCCACTCTCATGTTTGTGTTTTAGGCGCAGAGCTGGAGTCGGCTGCTTCATCTAACAAACATGAGAAGCGTTTGACACGCTGCTAGACAGTTTCTTCACTTGAAAACATCTTAAAAAGAAATATTTGACTATACATTTCACACTGACGACACGGCGGCTTAAAAAAGAAATGTGGTTAGTTTAGCTTAGCTTAGCACAAAGAGTGGAGGCAGGGGGAAACACCTAGCATGGCTCAGCCCAAAGGTAACAGCACCTTGTTTGTTTAACCCAAACGAAAATCGGGGTTTTGTGCCGGACTGTTTCAAGGCCACAACAGGATACTTCAGGAAGTTACTACATTTTGGAGATGTATTGTTTTCACAAGGCAAGCGACGTAATGTGTTAATATAAATTCCCAAACAGACCTTCCCAACAACAAGCTGCTGCTTCTACTGATGTCTCTTCCAACATGGCGTCAGGTGTGGCTGCTGCAGGGCCTGTACAGACGCCATAAGGACAGTTTATTTCCTGCTCTGACTGAGGCAGCTTCAGTATGAACAGAGTCATGTGTACATACTATAATAATGAGTGGGCCCCCCCCACCACCACCTGAACAGAGCCATAAGTCAAGTCGTCCCTAACAGGAGTCAAAGGTTGGGCTGCTGCTAATCCATGTAACACTAGGAGAATAATCCTCAGGGCTGTGGCCTGCCCGCTCTACAGTCTTCTTTCCCCCTTTTGTTTTTCTGGTAAGTGATCTTGGAAAATTTTCCAGAGATGGCCCCCGGTCTGCAGAGAGAGGAGCGGGGGCCCAAAGACAACTGTGTTTTTTACTAATTTGTGTGTCATGTTGTGCATCCTCAGGCAGCAACAAGGAACCGAGAGAGAGAGCTCGTATGAAGCGAGGAAACGAAGAGACGTGAATCACTCCTACTTTTCTCTGAGTTCCCAGTCAGCCTGGTTTTGGTGATTTGCAGCAATGTTTAATTTTGAGAATCACACACAGCGAGGTGCAGACCAGCGTTTCAATAAAGTCCATAGAAATTTAACAAGCTGCACAAAACAGTGTTTTCAGTTATCCTGTAGGCATCAAAAGAATCGACATTTCAAAGGCTTCTCCAAATGCTGATGAGATGTGCAGTCTGGATTTCACTAAGTCTTGGCCGAATTTGGAAGAAACAACCAGTGAATTTCTTCACCATCCATTTGCATGTAAGTCACAAGTTTCATGGTGCATTTGGGGAGTTACTGTGAAATTGTGAGAGTCTGGAAACATCTTAATATGTTATATTTACCAGGTGCCTGTGCTCTGTGTAATTCTGCAAGTTTAATTTTTCTTAATTTCAAAAATCAATTATAAAAAAATTGATTGGAAAAGAGATTTCAGTTGTATTTTTCATTCATCAGATCAACGTAAAAAGATTTTTCAATTTTCTTCCTTTGGGCTGTTGGATTGAAAACTAGAAATAGAAAAATCAGAGTGGTTTTTATTTTGATAGAGAGTTGATGTCATTTCCTGTCTTGCTGCTTCTGTAACTGAGCATTTCTTTCATCTGTCTCTGAAAAAGTGTTTCTTGGGTTTACGTCCATATTCTACGACAAATGAGTTCTTCTATAGCACTTGCTATTAGAATTTGAACCTTTGTGATCTTAACAAAGTTAAACAACAATTATCAATTATCAGCTTACGAAAAAACTACAGCTCCCATCATTTTTTACTTGTGTGGCAGCGTTGTTGTTGCGTCATTGCAACTACAGACTTCTGCAGGGATGACATATTGTTGTAGTCCAACCAGGAAGTTAGCTTCGCCCTGGTTCCCTCCACAAACAGCCAATTGATGTTTCCATTGGATTTTGGATTATCGCAGAAAATAAACTCTGTGGTAAACAACAGTTTATGATACTGACACGTTTTGTTCAGCAAGATAATCTTCACACATGAACACCACTTTATGATGTTTGAAGTGTAAAGTCAATCTCCAGAAGTAACAAGCTAACGTTAGGCTATAAACCAGCTACACCACGGTCACATGACTTCAGCGTCTCCACCACTGAGCTTCCAGCGCTGACCTCTTCTACAAAAGCCTTTGGGAAAGTTTGAGTTAGAACAGTTTGCAGTATAAACCCAACGAGGCTGTAAAGGCGGACGAGTGAGTAGATGAGTTTCTGTGTTTGCGCCTAGTTACACTTCGAAGGTGCAGAGTTGCAGAGCCTTAGCGCTTGACGCAAGATATGCAATGACGTCATTTTTGGAGCACCGACTCTTGCGTGAGGGACGATGCATCAAGCATAAACCCCGCTTTAAATGATGTTACATTTTCTCACTTCTGGAACAAAACCTGAAACTTCAGTTTCACACTGACTCTCTATTCATGACACAAGTTGACTGATTGGCCAGTCAGTTCTGCAGATTCAGAACAAAACTGGCAAAACTTGTTTCAGGCGTCCCGATTTTAACTTCTGCTGTGGCCATGTTCTAATACATCTGACAATGTGAACGTCACAAAACGTGCAGTAACAACATGGTTATTGATTTCCTTTGATTTCCTTTTTCTAATGAAAGTGTTGTCTTTTTAATTTAATCTCAACATTTCAACACTGACAGGTATTATGCAGGTAATAATCCTGATGGGAGCACAGTTGACATCATGCTGTGCTGAAGCAGTAGAGAAAGGCAGCTAATCCAAATTGTTGTAATCCTGGTAGTATGATGGACAGATCTTTTACTTAAGCAAATAGATTCTGTGTTTGTACATCTTGTAACGTATGGATTAGGTCGGTGAGCAACGTAAATCAGATAAGAATATTAACGGGAGATATTATCACCTGCAGTGAAATGGATGAACGACTTTGACAGTAGTTTAATATTTACCATCAGAACGTGATTAGAAACAATCCTCATGACGTGTTTCCTTCCCTTTTCCTAAAAAGTGTGTTTTCTTTTGTCTTTCCTCCATGCAAACGCTCAAACACACACAGCGTGGCCTTCAGGCAGGTGGAGACATCGACACTCAAGCCACGTTCAAAGGAGGATGCACCCGCGTCTCCCCTCGGCCGACATTGCGAAGGTCTCTTCTGCCTTAATCCTCTTTGACTTTATTCATGCAAAGGTCATCTCTGATTCTGGAAATGGAGGAGGCGATGGTTGTGGAGGGTCTCCGAGCTGGAAAGCCATGGTAGAGCCTGGAAAACTGTGTGTGTGTGTGTGTGTGTGTGTGTGGTGTCAGTTTGGATGCATTACTCACCGATGAAACATGTCTGAAAATATGTTGCTGCCTCTTCCTGGAAAGCTGCTGCTGCCATTGTGTCGCCCCAAAACATGTTAGAAGAAAGGCGGCAGCGGTGAAGAAAGAATCACCTCGTGTGATCATTTTATTTACAACTGATTGATTGGCCCTCAGCAGAGAACAGAGATTCAGTGCACCTGAAGCACACCTGTTTCCTCTCGTTAACTTAGTGCTGAAACACACGTTGGAGTTTGAGGGCTCAGGCGCTGCAGTAGTTTCTAGCAGAGGTGGGCCACCTCGCCTGAAACAAAGAGCACATTCGCTAACATAGAAATTTGTACGCTTTAAAATAAAACATTAACCTTCAGGGGAAAAGAGCATAGGTGCTATTTCACACAGCACATGCCAAATATAACCCCTGTACTGGTTTTTTGACTCTTTGTTTGTTTGCTTTGTTTTTTCCCTTTGCTAAACTTTGACATGCTGTCTTCAGTGTTGACCTTCGAGGGAGCCCTCAAAGCCCCAAACTCCAACGTGTGTTTCAGCACTAAGTTAACGAGAGGAAACAGGTGTGCTTCAGGTGCACTGAATCTCTGTTCTCTGCTGAGGGCCAATCAATCAGTTGTAAATAAAATGATCACACGAGGTGATTCTTTCTTCACCGCTGCCGCCTTTCTTCTAACATGTTTTGGGGAGACACAATGGAGAGTCCAAAACAGAAGAAGCTATTATATCAGCTGCACCACCCGTTTTTCTTCAACCTCCTCTGTCGAAGTAGAAACTGCTCCACAAAAGAGCAACGGTTGGCAGACTGGAGTCGATGGCACAAATGTTTTTAAACTGAACTTCCTGTTAGCAACCAAAAACCAAAAGCTCTCTGAGCTAGAAAGTTTTTTTCCCCCTTCTTGAAGTATAGTCCAGAAATCCTCCCCCTCCAGTTATTTGGGGGGAGGGGACAAAAAAAGGTCAGGTTTTCCAACAACTCCTCCAACCCAAACGTCGTATTAGAGGTTAGGAACAAACGACCACATGGGTTGTTTGTTCCTAACCTCTAATACGACGCAAAGGAGCGTTTCCTAAATTACCGAAGCAGGAGACTCTAAAAACAACAGAAAAGGTCGTTTGCCAATAACCCCCAAAATGACATATACAGGCCTAGGCGTACCGGACCTTCATCGTCATGGTAACAATAATCAACACGTGGTTAACGTTGTGAAACGGTCGCAGTTTGGTTAGGTTCAGGAAAAGATCATGGTTTGAGTTAAAATAACGACGTTAGTAAGTTAAGTTGCGTCACGTTAAAATAAGTCAACGCTGACTTTTGGTTTCACACGGGACACGAACAGCAGTCTCCTGCGTTAAATCCTGTGTTGTTTGACCCGTCCATCGATACTGACCTCCTCCCTACACAGACTTTGTCGCTCTTTATACGACCTCACCGGACTTCCTCCTTTGCTCCCGTCATAATTACTACCACCACTAGAGGTCGCTGCACATACAAACGTAAATATGGGTCGTAATAAGCTGCTGCACAGATGAACTATACGGCCATATTTTTGGGGAGGACAGTCTCTGGTTTTCTGCTGTGCTCAGGAAGAAAGGTAGGGCAGAGGTAATATTAAATAAAAGGTGAATTGTAAAAATAAATGCTAACACCGGCTTGTTTTACTGGGGCGCCAATACACCAGTTAAACCCTAACTACATGCAGCTCTGCAGCAGCCCGAGGAGAGCCACGCACCAGCAGCCATGTAACACACAGCAGAGGAGAGGGAGTCAATTTAGCCAAAGTGCAAAAGAGAAAAGGTCACTTCTGAGCAGAGACAAAGTACTAATTAAGAGGAGCCAGTCCACTGCCTCCACACAGAGGCGGTTAAAAAGTCTTCATCTGTCATAAAAGCCTCGGTGTCGGGGCGTCAGAGCGCCGCTGAACTGGAACAACACAAAAACCAGAGAGCTGTGGACCCGAGAGCTGCACCGCTGGAGGGGCCGAGCAGGTACAAGAGAGACGACATGCTGCCAAATTTATTCATAAGCTACACATTCAGATAAATCGTGGCCTTTTCACTGCTCTAGCATGGCCTTTAATAATGTTAGCTCATTTTAAGCTAATGTAGCTCGCTAATTAGGTAAATTTTCTCCAAAATGAACAAAAATACTGCAGCTACAGAGCTTCTGCCAATCACTCAGCTTTATTTTTAATCTTTTATAGAAGTTGGAGACAACGTAACCCGTTTCCCACACAGCTACTGCTCATTAAACTTCAGGTTTCTACAATCCCTCTGTATTTCTTTCAAACTTAAAAAACGTGTTTCTTCAAGACTACAGTCCCCTCAGCGTTAAATGTAAAATAAAAAGTAGATTAATGTTGCGTCTGATGAGCTTTGAGTAGTTTTAGCTGCCAAAACAAAACCAGAACATTTGAAAAACATCGTCATTGAACACAGTCTCTGGGGTTTAGCTGCAACTCTGAATATCAGCGTTGTGTTTGTGAACACACTAACTAAATGTTTAGTCATTGGACAAGTCATGTGTTGAGTGACAGATACCAGCTTGCAGAGGGGACATTAACAGACGACAGCCGAGTCATTAATATTAACAAGGTGCAACTATTACGATCTCCCGTTGGCAGTGGTGTTTAATCTGACGACAGCACCTGTAAGCGCTGGCTAAAAATGCTAACGTAATGTTTTGCATGTTGCTAATAAAATCAGAATAATTAAATCAACAAGATTAGAAGAGATTTGAGAGCGTTGGAGCTTTTCGAATCTGGATATTTTATCAACTTGGAACCAGACCCAAGGTGGACCTGGCTTAGTTCTGAGTAACGCAGACTCCACAGACATGCTGCTGTTGAATTTTATGAACGCCATTTTCAGAACTGTGAGTAGCACAATATAAATTCCACTAACCTCTTTACTATAGAGTTCTGCAGGAACGAGTCCTAAAACCTGAAATGAGTTAGCATGTTTGCACTTCCTGTTCCTTCGTCAGGAAGTCAGTGGGTTTCTTGAATGGTTTTTTTTTCATATTTTGTTCTGCAACATAAAATCCGTCAGTAAATACTCCACTGGTGAGTTTTGAAGCTTTTGCGTGTCTTAAAAAAGGCGGTTGCTAACAAGTGTCTAAATGAGACTACAGAGGTTGTCGGGGACATTAAACGTCATCACGCCGAACACAGAAACTCATCTACTCACTCGTCTGCCTTTACAGCCTCGTTGGGTTTATACTGCAAACTGTTCTAACTCAAACTTTCCCCAAAGGCTTTTGTAGAAGAGGTCAGCGCTGGAAGCTCAGTGGTGGAGACGCTGAAGTCATGTGACCGTGGTGTAGCTGGTTTATAGCCTAACGTTAGCTTGTTACTTCTGGAGATTGACTTTACGCTTCAAAAATCATAAAGTGGTGTTCATGTGTGAAGATTATCTTGTTGAACAAAACGTGTAAGTATTATAAACGTTTGTTTGCCACAGAGTTTATTTTCTGCAATAATCCAAAATCTAATGGAAAAATCCCATTGGCTGTTTGTGGAGGGAACCAGGGCGAAGCTAACTTCCTGGTTGGACTACAGAAATACATCATCATCCCTGCAGCTCTCTATAGTTGCGATGACACATGACAACATTGCCACGCTAGTAAAAACTTATGGGAGCTGTAGTTTTTTCATTATTTAGTATCATAAACTTTTGTTTTCTGCAATAATCCAAAATCCAATGGAAATATCCGATGCAGATGTTAACTGCTCAGCCACAACTGAATAATGCAGTCAAAAGAAATGAAAAAAATAAAAAAAATAGATTAATCAGATTATCAGCCTAACATTCTGGACCAATGAATGTTGTGAATATTTACAGATCCAAAATGAATGATTCTGCAACTGAATGACTGATTTTTGTGTGTTTACAGTCACTTGACGGCTCGTCGTGATGAACCAGCAGAGTCGTCAGCTGAATCTGCAGCTCCTCTCGACTTTATGGAGCTTCATAGTGAGTTTCAGCTCATTGTTTCTGAGAAAAAGCTGTTAAAAGCCACAGAATACAGCAGACAGACGCAGTCGGAGATGATCTGGTGAACAGAGTGGAGCGTTTAGAAGCTAAAAAGACAGATATTTCCCTCAGGAGCTGGTGGAGACCAAAAGAAGATGTATGTGCGTTAACAACACTGCTGCTTTCCCAGTTTGCGCCTCATACAGCGGTATCCGATGGTGTCATTTAGACAGAGAAGCAGTTCCTATTTCCAATTCTTCTGCCTCCCTTTGAAGACAGACATCCACAACTGGCACTCGGTGTAATTTGCCGTCGCCAGGGTCTTTTCACAAACACACTGCATTCCCTGTTTGCCTGTTTTATTTGCTTTCATTCTTGTGTGTGTCTGTGTGTTTTTTTTTCTTTCTTCTTCTCATCTCTGCAGTTTGATTGTTTTTCGGTTTAATCGCAGCTTATTCCTGGGCCTTGTTTCCTTCCTCGTGTTGTCATTTCATCCTCATCCTCCTCCTCCTCCTCCTCGTCTCTGAGGGCTTGTTTTCTGTTCGTGCCATGGCTCTTTTCATGTGTCCCTCGCCGGCAGAAATTGATGCTTAAATACACAGGAGGAAAGAACAAAACAAACAGGCAAACAGCAGCCAGAGAACAGCTGCAGAGCGGCTGCAAATTCCTCCGTCTCTTTCGAACTGAGTGACATTGGAAAGAACGGGGAGAGAAAAGTGATGGTGCAACACGGTGAAACATCTTCACAACAAAGACTCGACTGCGTACATGTACTTTACAGGAAAGACAGATAAAGGCTCACTCGCACCCTGGCTTTAAATCCGTTAGCATAGTGTTAGCGACCTTTACAACACACAGTTTGGGTGATCATTACTGTTCGCTTTACATGTTGGCTAACCTGTCTTATTGTCTGACTGCTCACGTTAGAATTCAGCTTGTTCAGTACAATGTTATCAAGATCTATAGGAAGTAATGGACAAAGCTTAAAGTAAAGGCTTCAGTATGCTTCAAACAAACTGGGTTGTACGACGTATCACCTGCAGGGCTTCACTCAGAGGTGGGCTGAAAAGCCTGCTGTCGTAGCCTCATCCTGGCTGCATCCCACTCCCCATCTGACCTCTGCAATAAATCTGTGTGAGTTTTGTGTCTTTGTCGCTGCGTGAAGTCGGCTTCGATTGTTGGATTGTCGGTTTGGGAAAAGGTTTGTCTGAGGCAGCCCCACATTTATTCTCCTTTAGAAAAGGTGTTTCAGTTGACACTGTTAGATGATCCGACAAGCACTGTGTTTGAAACATGCTGAGGCCTTAAAAATCTTGAGCCCCAGTACTGGCCCCTAAAAGCAGCAATGGTCCTTACAACAAGCCTGACCATGAGTGGACTAAAAACTAAACATTTTAATCAAAAACATTAGGATTCATCCTCTGGAGACCATGAACATCCACAGCAAATGTTATGGTAATACTCAGCACCACCCTTGAGCTAGCAGGGCAGATGTCTCCAAATTGGGTCAATAACATCACTTTTTCTAGATCCAAGTCCTCCAAAACAACCAATATGAATCACAAGAGTGTTTTCTGATCTGCCACCTCTACGGTTAAGGTTTGGTTAGATTTAGGAAACTAAAACAAATTGGTTAAGGTCGTGTGTCAGAGTCAGACACCCAACCACCCGCCACGACCTCCTCCGTAAGAACGTTTGCGGCTACATAACAACGTCACACTTCTTCTGCTTTCTGCTTCTGGTAGACAGCAGTCATTATTTGCACGACCAGAAGAGGCTGCATCTCAGACAAACCACTGAACATAAGTGGTGTTTAGTTTTAAGTTCGTAGAGCGGTCGCTAAAAGTTACACATTTGGCTCAGATTTGGTGGAAGGGTCAGCCTCAGTCCAAAGATAAATTCACTATATTTTGTATTCTGTAAACTGTTTGAAGATTTGATGTGCTGATTGGAGGATACATCATCCAGGACTGCCAATCTGGAGGCTTAGCAGTGTTTCATTCACACGCTATTTTGCCAGAAAATCAAACCCTGGAAAATAAATGATGATCCGTAATGTGTTAAGGAGACATTTTGGGAAGCTGAAGGTTTGTCACAGTTTTGCTTTAACAGAATACACCGTTACTCCTCGACTCTCCATCTGCCATCTCAACAGTCTTATCAGAGCTTTTGCAGAAGGGACTCCAGAGAGCAGCAGAGAAAAGGCCTGCAGAGGATGTGAATGTGTGAACCACACTGTGCCGAACGGCCGCCACAGACAGATAACAAACAGTTTATCAGTGAGCCAGAGGAACTCTGTTGGAAGAGAGAAAGCCATCCTGCTATAATCAGACGAGGACGAGTGGAAAGAGAAAGAGCAAGAAGAGAAGAGGCAGGAAGAAAGAGAAAATCAGAGAGGAAGAGAGGCCAGGTGAGTCATTATTATAGCGCCAGACCCATTACATCGCAGCGGTCTGAGCCGAGCCGGGCCTTTCAACTTGGGAGGTAAATTTAAGGAATCAGGCGGCTGATGAAAACGATAAAAAAAAAGGCATTCTGGTATCCTGCCACTGCAGAGGCACTTGACATTTCTGATGACATTTGAGCCCGTTTGAATCTGCTTGAAATTGCAGCGTTTCATCCCGACGTAATGCTACACTTTAGAAAAACCCTCCTTATCTGCAAGATTATGCCGCCGTATTATATGTGGGTATTATGCAGCGCTAATAGTGCATGTAGATACTTCACAAATGATACTAAAAATGCCTCGCATCACACACAAGGAGGATTTGGCCCTTCAGTAAAAGAATACTTCCGAGTATGCAAATGCACACAAAAGAATTAGGGCTTAACAGATTTGACTCACTCAAACAATGGCATGCGGCTCTTTTCCCAGGATGCAACTGTCCGTCAGTTTGCAGGATTAAGGCTCTGGGTTGTGACAATGTGTTGAATGAAAAAGGACAAAGAGACACCTCCTTTATTACAGGGATATGACTATAAATGCTTCTCTTATTATGGCTGACGAATGATTAAAGCCTGAGGAGACGGGGAGAGAGGCAGAGGCTACACACTGCCCCCTGTAGGATAATCCTGCTTACAGCAGCTCTGCCTTTCTTTCTTTTTTTTTTTTGGCACCGTCTCTGAGTGGTGGTGCTGCTCCCGGTGACATGCTTTATGTGATGAAGTGTAGGACTGCTACAGAACTGAATGGGCTTACTGTTCATCATCGTAGCTAGGTTTGAGCTCAGTCTATTGTCACTGTAACTATGACGAAACATGTCACTGATACATATCCCAGTTGTCCGCTAAAAAGGGAGATTTTTATTGTTTGTGGTATTTTAGGCTGATGCCGAGAGACTTACTGAGCTTTGGGCCTTTGCCATATTTCTGCAAGACACACACACTGCCTGCTGATGGATGGACCCACAGACTGTATATAAAGATGGCCGACGCGTCTCCTCTTCCTCCCACTGTACAAAAATGAAGCCAAAAGATCCGGACACGGGAGCTGCCATCTTGCTCTGGTGACGTCATTTGGAGCCAGAGTCTGCGCAGTAGTGATCGAGGTCCCGCCCACACACCCGTCTAAACCAATCACAGCACACTCACAGCTGTCAATCATGATGTCTCACCCCCTTTTTATAGCATCAAATAACTAATTAAAACCAAACTGATCAGAAAAACTTGAACAAACATCAGCGTGATAAGAACCTAAAATGATCTGCCCCATCTACTAACATGGAGGGGGCGGGGCTTATGACCTATACTACAGCCAGCCACCAGGGGGCGATCCAGATGATTCAGGCTATGGGTCAATCCATAGACTGTATATAAAGATGGCCGACATGACTGGCTGCAGTATAGGTCATAAGCCCCGCCCCCTCCATGTTAGTGGATGGGTGTTTGTTTTTCTGATACGTTTGGTTTTAATTAGTTATTTGATGCTATAAAAAGGGGGTGTGACGTCATGATCACTATTGGTTCTGGCGGGCACATGGTCAGGACCTCGATCACCACACATGGCAGCGTGGGAGGAAGTGGGGATGTGTCGGCCATCTTTATAAACAGTCTATGGATTGACCACACAACCTTCTATTAACTGTACAGTCTATTTAACTATATGATGCTGCTAAACCTGCACTGACTACAAAAACAGGAAAACAAACAAGCTCAGAGACATAGTGATGTGCACCACTTGTTTGTCCTGAGGGTGGCGCTAGAGGAAAGGTCACAGAGTAATTAAACTCAGAGGGGTTCATCTTCTGGGGAGTATAAATGTGCTCTGCAAATTTCCAGATAACGGGCCTGTTAGATGAGGAGGTATGTTGATATTTTGGCCCGATGGTGGTGCTAGAGGACTCTGTGATCATGTTTCCATACAGAGCTGTGGTGGGCGGAGCTATCTCAGGTGCCCCTGGTTAAGTAAATGTCCCACTTATTTTTCCCATTCACAGTGTTACATGACACAGTTGAAGCTCTTGGATCAGAAACAGTACAGAAGATCAGCGACTGCGTTAGAAAATATCTGGCTCTCTGATAAAAGGCTGAAGCTACAAATCTGTGCAGACACGGCGGGCAGAAGCTGAAGACGGTGATACAGTCTGCAGCTTAAATCAGTTTAAATTTTGAATAAATTCAGCAACTGTGGCGCCGTATTAACACCTGGCTTCTTCTCCATGGCAACAGCGGCCGAGGCTCATGGGTAATGTGGTACTTAGACCAAACATCAAAACATGATTTCTCAGAAACAAAGTTGAAATCATTAAAAGTGGTGGCCACAACATAAACACATACGACTGAGTCCTGTGTGTCTGTGGTAATTTTAATATTGATGATATTGTTTATCATCATAAAAGTGGACATTTTGGTAGGATATGTTTTGTTTGGTTGTTTCATGTTAATGTTATGTAGGTGAACTGATTCCTTAAGTCTTGTTTCGTTCTTGTAAACATTAACACTAGAAGGGTGTGTGAGGTCTAAGGAAGCTGCCTACAGGCCGCGCTGGTTCTGCAGTGAACAGATGTCACCTTATTGATCCACAGCTGCTCAGAGTGCACAGGAGGTGAAGAGGTGGGTGATGGGATGTTGAGCCCGGAGACGTCAGAGGACACGCCAGCATGTGCTCTTCCTCTGATGCTTTCAGATCAGTTTGTTTCCTGAAAGCTGCTGCAAATGTGTCTTTCGGCTGACGTCAATCATCTGTGGTCCTAAATAAAAATGATTTTCATCTAATTATAGTCTTTACACATGACGTAGTTAATAACAGAAGAGTTTTGTAACGTTTTAGAGAGAATGTATCTATTGGTCATTGAAACATTTTACCCGCCAGCTTCACTGCTGAGCAGGTCGAAGACTTTCTGATTAAATGCAAGTTTCAGTTTAATGATTCAATATCAGTTCTTAATATCCAGAGATATTTTTCATCTGTATCTTTTTTTAGTATAAAAATGTGACATTTGTGCTAAATATGTGTAGGCTGTGGTTGTGTGTGATGTGTGGTACAGTCAGGGATGTCTACTTTTTGGAAATCGATTCATTACAACATGCACAGAAAGGCCCCAGTTTAATAAAATGGAAAAGGTGTTTACAACAATAAACTCTGCTCATAAAACTGAGCATATCTCAAAAACTAAAACATGTGCAGAGTTCAAATAACTTTTGGAGTGTTAAGAAATGTTTAGTTCATGTTTCTACATTCAAAATAGTTTTGGATCAATATGTTTTGTGTGTTTATTTAGTCAGATTTGATGAAAAAGGGTTCCATTTTTGTATTTTTAAAAATTTATGACACAATTTCAATACTTTTATCAGTTATTATGGTTTATTGACTTACATATCCTTTTAGCTCAGGTTGCACAGATTTAAATGATATGAAGCATTTTAAGATACTCCAAGAAATGACATCACAATAAGCAAAAATACCAATGTAGGCACTGGCAGACCGTTTCTGTTGCAGAGTTCAAAGGTTAAATAAATGACTCATTATGCAGAAAGGCCCATTTCAGAGTCAGAGTCCAGAAGGATGATATTTCTTTCATGTTTCTGCCCACAAGTTAGTTTTGTTGTGGGTCAAGTTTCACCTTTATCTCTCTTATAACTCCCACCTGAACAGACTGATCAGACTCACAGCTGAAAAACACCTGCGTGGGTTTGTTTGCCATCTAATCTATAATAATGCATCATATTTTATATTTTATAAGTTGATTTTGTAACTGTACCAAGTAAAGTCAAATAAATGTAGTAAATTCAAAAGTGCAATATCTGGCTTTGGGAAATGTCTTGGAGCAGAAGTGTGAAGTAGAATAAATTGGGAATACTCAAGTAAAGTACCTCAAAATTACACAAAAAGTACAGTACTTGAGTAAATGCTTAGTTAAATTAGTTAAACCAGTGCTCGCTGTAATATTTTAGAACCTGTTAGCAAACAAACCTCAGTTAGCATTGACTCAAATTATTTAAGGACACTTCAAATAGAACAATCTAAATTATGATACTTCTATGAGTTAAAGTTATGAACACAAAATGTCTTTTTTATACCTGCTTGTTAATGTAATGTGCATCTGTTAAGGGGCGTTGTGGCGACCAGCACGCAGGGACCAAACAAAGAGACTTGGATTAAACAGTTTGGCACAATTTATTAAATGTACAGGTAATTTGAGTTCGAGCAGTGACTGGGCCTGGGAGAGCGGGCAGGCAGGAAACATCGACGTCAGGCCAGTGCCGGGGAGAAGGGACCAAACCAAAGCTGGGTAATATCCAGGACGGAGTGGGGGACGACCAGCGCGGAAACTGAGTCAGGTGGTCTGGCCTGCACGTAGAGGGTGGCGAGGAGGGAGCTGAGCGGAGGTCAGGGCCAGGCAGAGATCTCCAGGAACAGGTCCACGTAAGACAACAGTACAATCTGGCGATGATGATAAGGGAGACCAGGGCTTAAGTACTGGCAGAGGTGATTGTGAATTGGACGCAGCTGTCACGATTGAGCTGCAGCAGCCACCAGCTCCGGACCACGCCCCTTGACCTAGATCACTCCACACAGGTAGACAGGGAAGACAGACAGAAACAGAAAACACCACCCCAAACAAAACTAAGGAAAGCCCAGCCATCCCATAACAGTGTCAATGAACTAACGAGGTAAGTGCAGAAGGTTGACGACATTCAGCTTGATTGATTAGCAGCAGGAGCGGCCACCACAGCCCCCAAATCCCCACATTTATTTCAGCACCAGGTATTAGAACAAAATCAGAGAATGCATCTTAAAATACTTAAATTATAAGCAGCAAAAAATAAAAGATGCTGCTGGTCTCCAGGGCAGGTGAGGGTCTGGATCCAGTTGCAGGTTGGTGTGCCGGTCTTCAGGATCTTCAGGACTGTCCTGTTATCAGGCCCAGCAGCCCCTCCACCAGCCTGTGGCTCAATGCCCAATCATGCTTCACACGGCTTGGCTAATAGAAAAATAAATTGCCGGCCAGCCAATTCCACCACCGTGTGCCATGAGCCTGACTCCTCTGATGTAACGAAGCCCACGACGCTCGGATCAGGTTGGGATTACTGAGCAGCTCATCCTGATGGGAGATGCAAGGTCAGCGTTCCTCCGCTCTTTTGTCAGAACAGGCCAAACACACACACACACACACACACACACACACACACACACACACACAATGGAGAACATACTGTGGCCCGCCTGTGAAGAGCCATGTCATTTTCTTTGAGATGAAGACATTAAAACGGGGTCCCCCGGTAGCTCACCTGGTAGAGCGTGTGCCGTTAAGGCTCAGTTCTTACTGCAGGGGCCCGGGTTCGATTTGCCCCCGTGGCCCCTTGCTGCTGTTATGCCCTCTTTCCTGTCTCTGGGCCTTTCTCAAACTGGACTCTCCCCCCTCCCACTCTGTGTGTAGTCACACTCGCACCCTTCGTTAAGGTGTAGCGTATAAATACATAGTGGCGAGCTCTGGGACAAACTTCCCTCTCTGTCTCTACGTCAGTATGACAATATTAAATGTCTGTCTTAGTTTGAGCAGTTTGTATATATACAGTATTTGTACCATGTTCCATGAAGAACACAACACGGCGCTGCACGAGGTCAGTGAGTCAGCATCAATGTAGAGGGTTTTATAACCCGCTTCCCTCCCCACTTCATGGGTTGGGATGGCACTTAATGTGACTCTCTGTATGAATGCGCAGACTAAGTGAGACTAAGGAGAGAGTGTAGGGGGCGGTTTAAGGCCCTCTCTCTTCAGCTGTTGGGCAGAAAACTCATGCAGGACCCCACCAGTCTTTGTAACAAGCAGATTGAGAAAATACATTTTTAGGGTCTTTAAGCAGAGCTTACTTTCAGCTGGTGAATAGTTGAAGTTATATGTGCCACATCCCTGCCTGTAATGTTGGATTACTAGTTCATTTTAACACATTCAGCTGTTACACTCATCGTCCTCGACCTCATCGTTGATCTGGATAACAGCGCCTGTTAAGTGGCTAACATGTAAACCTGAACCGAGACCTGTTGGCCACCCACGCTGCTGCTGCTGCAGGTTCAGCAGAGGCTCATGAGGCTCTGACGCTGTGAGGACAGACAGGTCTTTCTGTCTGTGTGGCGTCCATGTGGCTCTAA
The DNA here is from genome assembly GCA_008360985.2 of Macquaria ambigua. Lineage (NCBI taxonomy): Eukaryota > Metazoa > Chordata > Actinopteri > Centrarchiformes > Percichthyidae > Macquaria > Macquaria ambigua. Next base: position 120,389 of record VMKM01000791.1, read on the forward strand.
CGGAGCAGATCACTGCTTTTCTGCCACTGTGGTCCACAACACGCTGCCTGGTGGCCTCAGACCGCCTGCAGAGAGCGACACACTGCTGCTGCCTCTGATGGAGACACCAGGACAAAGAGGGGTCTGAAACACAGGCTGAACCATCAGGTCTCTGGGTTGTTAGTTTGAAATATCAGAACACCACTACAAGTCTGGATCCTCACTAGCAGCCCCTAGAGGCTGCAATGTTCATTACACCCCACAATAAAAAAGTGTTGGACCAAAACAACCACACAGAGACCCTTTAGAGGAGGGGGTCTCGGTCCAGTTCCAAACAAACTCTGGAGCGGTTTGTTGGTGGTGGGAACGTGATCCGACCCAACTACCAGGTGTACTCCGCAAGTTTGAGCTAAAGGGCTCCTGTAGCCAGGTGAGCTTTGCATTCTGGGATGCAGCAGAGCAGCAAACTGTTTCTAGCAGCAGCAGCCAGCCGGAGAACGAACCAGCAATAGGTTCGTTGGAGATGAAGTGCGCCTGGCTTGGAAAGTGGACGAGATTAAACCGTCACTGCACAACATACAGCAACAATCTAGTGTTAAATACTGTATTACAATTACACAGAAAATTAGGATTTTCTGCAAAACGTGATGTTTGTGGTCAAAATTAAGAGCCAATCAGCTCTTTGATCAGGCGACAGACAGGTGTTTCCCATCATGCCCTGGGTCTTGCAGTCTGTGGAGAGCAGCTGCAGCGCCTGGCTCTGGAACCGCTCGTGAGGCTCTTGTGAGGTTATCGTTGCCCACTGTGCATGACGTCAGAGCGAGTCAGGATCAAGTCGGACACAAATCTAATTGCATTGTGCGGCGATCGCCGGTGAACGATTCTGCAGAGGCCTGGCTCATCTCGAACGAGCCTTTTGGTTGCAGAAAATTACTCATAAATCTAAAACATTGACAGTAAACATTTAGTACTCAGAATCAAAAAGCAAGGATGTCTTTTTAGAACGGCCATTTTGAAATCAATATTTGGTTATTATATGGGAAGAAGAAGTCTGTTAGAAAAGAGGAACATTGTTCTTCACAAGTGTCAGCAAAACAAATTTGGGTATTCTGTAATTCAATTCAGACACATTTATTAGCATTATTGGTAAAGAATACACAAAGAGTCTGAATACTTCAGGTGAAACAAATAAATATTTAGTTCACTCATTACATTATCTCTGGATATCTCTGCATTTAATTACTGTTGTTTTTATTCGTGATTAAAAGTGTTCATTAATCATAACACTTTTTATTCATGTTGTAAAAGACAGTGAACGTACACCCCCACACCTTCATAGATAAGTGACTACAGTAACAACAGCAGGGGAGCAGGGGATTATGGGTGGAGGATGCTGCCCGGCAGGTGAAGCTCAGCGTGGCTCGTTGGATGGGGAGCAACGAAGGAGGAGCGTCCTCCTCGACCTCAGGCTGCCAGCAGAGGAAGGAGGGTGGACTTTAGATTATTGATTTTAATTTATTCATCTGATCATCTCAGCCAGCAGGAAGGACATTTTGTTTTTTATCTCTTAACTTATTAACTTAGAAATGTGGCGGACAGAAGACGCCTGACAACTCCAGAGGTGGTGACAGTATTCTGATGCTGTCCTCAGTAGAAGTAGTACCACACTATAAAAAATAATACTCCATTACAAGTAAATGTCCTGCATTAAAAAATGTTAAGTAAAAGTATTATTAGTAACACATACTTACAGTATCTTCTCAAATGGCCCCTGTGAGTGTTCTACTATTTTATATACGTATATATATATATGTTAGCCACTTAACAGAGACTGTCATATACATGTCATATGCTTTGTAGTCGTAACGTAACGCGTAACTAAAGCTTTCAGATAAATGTCACGAAGCAGAAAGTTACATGAAGTGGAAATACTGAGATTTGTACTTAAGTACTTAAATGAATGTACTCTGTTACATTCCACCACTGCACAACTACCATCATATCACCGGCTTATAAAGTTGTAAAATCTAATATGTTAGCAAGCAGTTGCCTATTTCCAAAATCCAGCAGACATGGAGCAACATCTAAGTCCAGTATTCACTCTCCTTGTAGCTCTGTTTTTGGTCTCCACCAGCTCCTGAGGGAAATATCTGGCTCTTTAGCTGCTAAGTGCTCCACTATGTTCCCCAGCTGGTCTCTGACTGTGTCACTCTGCTGTCTGCTGCTGAGCAGGTGGTGGACTGAGGCTTTATCAGAGCTTTTTCATTAAAAACAGCTGCCTGCTGCTGCTGGAAACACTGAGACTGAGCCAGACAGGAAGTGTGCAGTAAAACCAAAACTAGGACATAAAATGAGGTGCACAGTGGAACTTTAACTTTTACATAAGAAACTGTCACAATGAATGTATCCCACTATCTACCTAGTAATATGTGGTTGATTCTCTGAGCTATAAAAGATGTGTGACGCCCATGGATGGAGGCGTGAAGAAACTACAGATGGAAAGCAGAGGAGGGCTGAGGGAACAAGCACCCTGTAATAAAGCAGAGTAAGGTCAGCAGACTCCCCATGTGACAGCACACCGTCCTGGATTAGCTGCTATAAGCCTATTAAAGTGGTTTGGACTAGGTGGGCCAGCACAGACTACACTCCACTCCCTGCACACAGCCATGCAGGGTGGCCAGTTTGAAACTGAGAGGTCACAGGTCCACAACAGACCGAGTGTCCTGCTGCAGTGTCCTTGAGCCAGAGACTCACTCTGTGTAATCAGGTTCACTCCTGAATTTAAACGTGTAAAAGATATTTAAAGAGTTATTATGGATCCAAACATAAAGCTGCAACAACACAAAGACAAAACTTAATTCTTCCCATTTCTCAAGAGTTACACCGGGCAGGTTTACGTGCACACTGCTGCTTCCTTGATCAGATTCAGGATATGACATCAACATTAGAACAGAGTTAGGTTAACCGCCTCCCTTTGTACACAAGTCCAAAAGGGTCCAGGTTTATGATCGTCTATGTTTGTGCAAGTCTGTCTTTGACTTGTCCACTGCAGAGTCGGGTGAAAATTGTTCGTGGGTTCATCACTACGAGTGATCACTGATCCATTGATAATATAAAAATACTGATTAGGACAGCTTTAACTAATATTTCCTTACATAAAGCCTTCCCCTCATGGGATGAATGCACACTTGAAGCTCAAAAAGTGGCTTCAGGTGTTCAAAGTTCAGCAGCAGAGAAAACTTTCTTTTGCACCCCATTGCTTTCAATACAACATGTTTTAAAAAGCCTGACATTTTGTCTTCAGCAGTAATTTATTGACAACCATCATCTTAGTAAATACTCCACTAAATTGTACAAGTGCGGCGACACAAAACTTTGCGCTCATCTGTGACGACCCCCTCCACCTGGGCACTAGGTGTCCCCGTTTCTTTTTGGTTGTCTTTTTGTAGGTGCTGAATAGAGGGTTGTCAGCCGCATGAGCTACACCTGGGCTACACCTGGGCCACACCTGGGCCACACCTGGGCCACACCTGGACCCGGTATGCTCTGCCCTGACTGTATATAAAGATGGACGACATGACAGCTCCCCAAAAGTGAAGCCTCCGCTCCCTCGGCCGGCACGGCAGCAGCTTTGTTTTATGTTTTTTTTGTAAAATAAATTATTTTTCTTAGCTGCAAGCTTGTGTTGTCTCTCTACTTGTTGCAGTCTTGGAGCCGGGGCTGTGACAAATGGGGGCTCATCCGGGGAATCTTAGTAAATATCCCCTGTAATCCCCCCGTAGAAGGGTAAAAAAAGCCAAGACAGCAAGGAAATGCTGTTCTGTTGTGACTTTAATTCAACAGGTTACAAACAGTGGACAACAGTATCAGACAAAAAGAAAGTGAACTAAATGAAAAGAGATTAATGAATAGATACTGTGGAGCGTCACACCTCCAGGTCCACCATCTGTTCACATCTTCCCGCCCTCCTGCGGCTCCATGCAGCCGTCCGGCATCAGCAGCGGGCTGAAGCGCAGCAGCGGCAGGTCCACGGCCGGGCAGCGCTCCTTCACCTGGGGCCAGCCCTCTCTGAAGCCCCGGGCGGGTGGGGGTGGGGGGAGCAGGTCAGAGTCATCGTGAAGGTGGAGGTTGTTGTTGGGGTCAGGAGGAGACATGCTGCTGCCGCCTCTGTGGCAGCGAACCAGGAACGCCCCCTGGTGGTGACGGTGGTACAGCAGGCCGGCCGCCGCCAGCAGCAGCAGGAGGAGGGAGCTGAGCAGGAAGAAAAGCACGTAGACGCCTTTCGTCTCTGCAGACAGGCCCGAGCTACAACCTGCAGGAACAACAGGTCAGCAGCTGTTTACGTCTGGACTGTTTGATTTGGTTTGGCTGTTCTGTTAACTGGCCTACCTGCAGCCTTCACTTCAACACAGACAGTTCCTCCTGATCCCAGGCGGGACTCGTCCTGGAAGCCCGGCCTGCAGCGGCACGAGTACGAACCGAACTGGTTCACACAGTCTGCGTTCACATCACACAGCGCCAGCTGGGTCCCACACTCGTTTACATCTGAAACACACACACACACACACACACACACACACACACACACACACAGTTTTTACAGTTAATTTGTTCATGTTTAAGGCCTTCACTAAGACAGTTGTATTTGTGTCAGTTAGTTAGCAGGATATCTCAAAACTACTCAACAGATTTTGATGAAATTGTTTGGTTTGCGTCGATGAAAAACTGATTCCTGGTGCAGACAGAGCTTCTTCATGGCATTTCCTGAACTTTTTCCTGGTTTCGTCTGACCTCGACTCTTTGGACAGAGCCCACAAATCATCAATCATAAAAAGGTTCATAATAAGTCTCCTACCTACCTACCATCTCTGTCATCGTGTGTACGTGCAGAGTGTAGTCGCCTCCATGTGATGAACAACATGAACAACAGGCTGCTAACAGAAGCTACAGTGGAGTTTCGAACTGGTTTCCATTATGTACACTTTATTTCCACTTCATGTGATTCGTGGATCACAAATGAAGAAAGTTCATATGACTGTCACATGAACATTTTAGAAGTTGATGAGGACCGCTAGATTTTCGGGATACTGAAGGATTTTTTGTCCACATTTGAAGACAGAGGGTATCTGATAGTTTGTTTATGTTGAGGTTTTCTTTATTCGAATGGTGTAAGAACACAGAGTGTAAATCCCTCTGAGACAAACTTGTGATTTGGGGCTTTATGAATAAAACAAATGTGATAGCCTTATCGACCTGTTATAACGTAAAGCCTCCACATCTGCATTAATGTGTTACATTAACACACATCTCTTGGTTCATATGTTGCACATCCTGTACAAACTGCACAGCTCTTCATTTTCATAAAGATATATTCTACACTTCTTTCTTATATTTCTTCATATTTTTAACGCAAAATTTTCTACTTTCCATTTGTATTGTCAACTTGATTTTTTTTACAGTACTTGCTTTTTATTTCCTTTTATCTTTATCAGAGTAAATCAAACACTAAACACTACAGTGCTCCGCAGCTACATGAAGGCTTGAGCCCAGCCGTACCTGCAGTCGACACAGAGGTGATGACGGCTTCCTCGTGGTTTCCCCTGACGCCCGTGGTGATGAGGCCCTGCAGGGCCGAGTGGACGGCCCTGTGGACCTGTGGCCCTCCAGGCCCCTGTCCGATCTGGAGCCAGAGGATGTACAGCACTCCTGTATTCAACCTGCACGCGCACGCACGCACACACACACGCACACGCACACACACACAGGATGATCACTCACAGCTACTACTGTGATGTGAGCTGTACTAGAATCATTCCCAGTTTTAACCTCAACATTTACGCTGGAACACAGAAACATGTTCCTGCGATTCCTCGTTTCTTGCATCTCTCGTCACGTCTTTAGTGAGAGGAACTAAGATGCAACGAGGATGCAACCAAGAGACCGAGTGAAGGACTTTCATTTGTTTTAGGGGACTTTAGCTTGTGTTTCAGCAGTTTTGTGAAACAGTTTTGTACCGACCTTTTGATTCTTTTAGAAGTCATGGACAGTGGCGTGTGCAGAGCCTCCAGCTGCTCGCTGATCTACAGAAACACAACAACGTCACTGCGTCTTCAGGTTATCAGTGATGCTCTTGTTTCTTCCTAATAATCCGACCAAAACAAAAACTGCAGCACATAGCACCTTTAATGTCTTTGCTGTGTTTTCACCAACATACCAAAGCCTTTACTGACAGCAGCAGTGACCTGGCCAGGTTGTCCCAGGACTCCTCCAGATGTGGACTCAAATTCACTTCAACAGCCACTTCAAACAGGTGATCTGTCAGGGGCCGAAACCATGACTGTGACGTCGAAGCACCACAACAAAGCATCAACAGCACAATAATGCTGAAGCTAGCTGGACACAAAAAGACTCCTCTTACATCTGATCAAGTCAAAACATGAAATACATTCAAATTAAATTTGATCCCAACATCTGAACAATGCGTCTCATTTGGATGCTGTAGATTTAGTCCGTTTAGAACAGAACATGTTAAATATAATGACACAAACGCCGTCCCAGAAAAGACACGTTTTTGCAGCGTTAACGTTCCTGTGAAGTTGTGCATTTTCAGTCCAACACTCACCGCCTGGAAGACGTGGAGTTTCAGAGTGATTTCTAATGTTGACTACACGGAAAGAAACACAAATCAAACAGATTAAAGATGAAAATGATACTGGACACATGGAATACGTTTGTGCTGAGGTGGACTAATAATTTAAACCACTGTCGACATGGGAACACTTGGATCCTTGTGGTTAAGCGATAATCTTTTAGCTTTTCATCCTTTTGTTTTGCCTGACCATCTCTTGTTCTGATTTTACATTTCGTCTGTTTTCTAATTGTTTTTTTTTATTTCACTGGAGAATGTAACATCTGGTCGCGAGACAGCAGTTAAGAAGAAGCTTTTTGAACACTACAGACATCCACAAATTCACATAAATGGAGAGAATTTATTTGGAAAAACTTGAATTTGTTTCTTTATTACTCCTAACATAAAGAGCAAACAACGAGCTGGAGCCAGTGTGGCCATGCAGATGCAAATCATGCACGTATCTTCTGGAGTTGCCCAAAAATAGAGCCATTTTGAGATCGAGTGAATTCCGTATTGAATGAGGTGTTTGGATATTTCATCTCCAAGAAGTGTTCCACTTTATACTTAAATATAACTAAAGAGGTGCTGAAGAGAGATAATGAGCAGAAACTTGAAGCGGACCCACCCAGACATAGACGGCGGTTATTGAACAGGAGACATTACTGATGAAGTGTGAAGGAAGATGACGTTTGATGAAGATGGTTTAAACGTTTTAATAAGTTAATTAAATTACAACTGGATTACTAGTTGTAAAGTGTAACCTCCTCTGTGCCGGTGTATGTTTCATTGTTATGTTTTATGTTATGTAACAAAAAGAAAAAAAAGAAGAAGCTTTTTGGCAAAACTGTGACGCTGACAAAATGAGAATTATCATTTTAAAAGTCAAATTTAAAAAACAGGAGCATAAAGAACTATTATATCGCCCAAATTTAACCGATTAAAGCTTTTGTATCCGTCTTATCTATTTTAAAAAGCATGCCAACGTTTAAAAATCCAACATGTTTTTTTTAAGTTTACAGTCTTTGCAAAAGCAAAAGAAAATAACCAATGCCTCTGAAAAGTCATGTTTGTTTGATATCACAGGACGTTTTCCTTAAGTTTCCTACATCAACAAGCACAAGGACACAATTACTCAGTCAAATATCTGCCAGAACATCTGACCCGGCGTCAGTGGTTCATGTAAACCAACATCTGGGTGACACGTGGTCAAACACAAATGTACTCACGGTTCCCTCTGTGGTCCGACAGTGGCTCCACCATGTTGGGTTGGGGATGAGTCTGCTCAGTCTCCTCTGGTTCTGGTCTTTCAGAGGGGGCAGGGAGGTGGTCTGAGGCCTCGCCGTCAGCAGACTTCCCCCCCTCCGACAGGCTCTGTGTGCTGCTCTCGTCCTCTGGAGGGGTCGAAGCCTCCTCCACAATCCTTCGTACTGCCGTTGAGGTGCGAGTGGTGAGTTTGAGCTCCTGGTTCTGACCGTCATGATGCTGCTGTGGAGACGCAGGATGGGCGGCCGAGTCAGACTGGCCTGAAGGGGTTCGAGCGGCACCTCTTCCCCATCGAGAGGTCCCCTGTGTGGATGCTGGCACTGTGGGCGCGGCTGTGAACGGGTAGACGTGGCTGTAGTTCTCCGAGGCTGGATGGTAGCTTTCACCCACCTGAGAGAAGATGGAGGTAGGAAGAAGTTCAAAATACTTTCTGGCGTTTACCAGCAGAGAAGAACAAAAAAACAAAACAATCTTCTCCCATTGACCTGGAGGGAGTCTGATCTGCAGGATTATCAGAAGATCTTTCTATCGGTTTTTTAGCCTCTTTTGACTCATTATTTTGATTTTACTGCACAGTTAGTCTGGTTTGCTCTCTCAGCTCTCATTAACCGTGTTTCCAAGGATGGTCCAGTGTACCCTAAATGCTAAAGGAGACAAGAAAGGAAGCAGTGAAGCACCTTTCCTTAGCATTTAGAGGATTCGACCAGCTCTCGTCACGGCTGCCACTCAGATACTTCCGGGTCATTTCACTCAGTTAGAAACCTTCCTGAGATAAAGAGACTGTTCCACCACAGCCTGTGTCCACCCACCTTACCGTCTGAGTCCACGGTCTCCTCGGGCTCCTGCTGGAGCTCAGCCATCATGGCTGAAGGTCGATCAAAATAATCATACATGAGATCAGAGTTTGCAGGTGACGGCTGCTCTGGCAAATCTGACTCCATCTGTTCACCATTTATAACTGGTTCAAATTCACTGAAGTCCATGAGCCCAAGAGACGGCTCTGACTTCCTGTTTCTCTCTGTGAATCCTTCCTGTGGGTTGTAAACCACCGGCGGTCCAAACGCCTGGTAGCGGCCATAGAAGCCCCTGTAGGGCGGGCTGGGCCAGCCGCCGATCAGCAGCACCACATACAGAGTGCTGGAGGAGGAGGTGTACTTGGCCTCGCGCCAGCACTTCTGCAGGACCTTGTGACCTCTAAAATGTCCGGCGGGCTCGTCCACGTGGACCTGGTCCTGTTTGAGGTGGCACGCGTCTTCGGGGGTCAGGTCCTCCAGGTGGAGATGGACCCTCTTTCCAGGATCCACCCGGATGGTCCAGTTGCACCACAGAGGCGGGTTGGAGCACAGGTAGTCCGGGGAGAAAAACTCGCCGCTGTCGCCGTGCAGCAGCTGGTGGCAGCTCCGCAGGGCGAAGAAAGCACTGTCATCTCCATCTGAGGAGGAAACACACCAGCTTTTCAGAAACAGACCAGTCCAGAACATGTTCCAGTCCAGTACATGTTCCAGTCCAGTACATTTTCCAGTCCAGTACATTTTCCAGTCCAGTACATTTTCCAGTCCAGTACAAACACAAGTGGGGTGTATGTTACATTACTGCCACCATGTGCCAAAACATCTCTAATGTTTAGGTTCATTTCCACCCCTCCAGGTAGTCAGTGGTTTCACTTCAGCACAGTATGAAAATCAACGTGAAGAGACTTGAGTTTATGGATGATAAACGTGTAGGACCTGGTTTTAAAACATTTTACATGCAGGAAATGGCCAACTTCAACTTCTCCTCCCTGTTTAATTTTAGAATCATGCAAAACATAGTGCTTTGATAAGACAACGATTTTTAAAAGGATATTTTTCTTATTGTCAACAAATCCCATTAAAAAGGAACAAAATCAACAATGTGTTCCTGAATCTGACTCTCCTAACCTGTCTCTGCAGGAGCCCATTGGTTCCTTCTGGGGAAAGAAAACAAGAGACTCACAAATATAAAGTTTCATTTTATAAAGAAAAGGTTCAGTCATTTCCTCAAACAGCTGCTCACTGTAGTTTTTATCAAACAAACAGGAGGAAATAGTGCATTTGTTGGGGACTACTTTCAGCGGCGGATGAATCCACATGTGGTGCTGTGGTGAGTATTTGGGGCAGCAGGACGGTGTGTGTGGGACTGAGTCAGAATAAACTCCAGTGTGTGTGTTGATGGTGATGAAGGAACAACAGTGAGGCTCACTGATGAGTTTTAATAGTTTTTATACATCAGGCTGTGATTCACACACAGCACCTGTTAGTAGATACACTCACCTGCTGGTTTGAGTCTGAACATGAGATTTGTTGACAAGAAGAAAAAGATCATCAGCAGACTCACTGTATTCTACATTTACTATTAACCAAGGAGATTCACAAACAGTGAAAGAGGCGAAGCACGCAGACAAGAAATGTTAGATCTAAGAGAGATTTGAGCTTGATTAAAGGTCACATAGGGAAATCCAACATAATAAAACATGTCAGACAGTAAAAATAAAAATAATCAATTCACTTTTAACAATTTGTTTGATTTGCTTTAGAACAAGAAAGTAAAACCACATAAACTAAACTGAGCTGCGGCGCTTTGTTGCAGTTGTGAAATAGACCCTCACTAAGCCAGTATAATGTTAATCATCTAACCAAACTTAAAGCACTAGTTTTTAATGAAAACCAGGGCCTACAAGTGAATGTCTTCACCTGTTAACGTAGAAGTCAAAGTACAGCTTCACATGATAGAGATACGTGGGAAACTCGAAGCAGTGCTTGTAATAGTATCAATAAAGTTTTACAATACTGCAAGTGCTCCTGTCATTTACTTCTCAATAACACTTCCGTTTTATTGAGCTTGAAATTTAAAAAACAGTTTTATTTATTAAGAGTTAAAGCTGTCATTAACCAACCTTTTTCTATATTTTCACCAGGCCATTGGTTTTTAGACGTACACAAAACAGGTGACAACCAGTTTTCAATTTTAAGACTTGAATTGATGCTTTTCTAAAAAAACTAAATTTTTATTAACTTTGTCACTGGAGATCCCTGTTTAGCGAGTCTGTTGATTTACCTTCACAGGTCCGCTCACAATCCTGAAGCTGACTGTTGAGTTTAACTTGCACAGAGAGGAAGAGTGAAGCCGCACATTCACGTTTAAAATCCATTTAAAAACACTTTAAACAGCTGAGTCTCACCTGGAGGCTTGTTGGCGTCTTCTCTGTTCACCTACAAACACAAGAAAGCAACACACACACACACACACACACACACACACACACACACACACACACACACACACACACACACACACACACACACACACACACAGAGAGAGAATTATGTCACAGATTTAAAAAAGAATTAACGCAAAATAAGCTGATTCCACAGGGAGGGAGGCAGCTCACCTGTGAGTCACAGTGTTTCCAAAATACACCGAATATCAGCAGAAATATGAGCAGCACACCTTTAAAGCTAAAGCTGTTCTTTCTCTGCATTTTACTACCAAAAGTATTTAAATGTGCTGGAAAAGATGAAGTCGAGTTGACCCTCACAGCTTCAGTTAAACTGCTGTTTTCCTTTCCTGTCTGAGCAGGTGAAATTCATCTGTTAGCTGATTGAGTTTCCTTTTGCTGGATGTTAGTATGAGATCTGTCCACCAGAGGTCTCTGTTGTATTTTACATTTAGTCTTTTCATTCTACTCTTCAGGTAAGAGATCCAAGTTTATATAAATAGATTGTTATAGAAGACCATAAATAAGATAAAGATGATCAAAAAGTATTTTGTGACACATCTGTGTCTGCAGCACTGCCACTATAAAACAATGTTCACAACAATAAGAATAATACAAGATATTTCACAACAAATGCAACTAAAGGTGTTTTACATTAAGAGGAAAATAGTGTAGAGCATTTGCTTACTTGTCATTAGTATTTGTATTTAAAAAAAATAAAAAAATAGAATCAAATCTATTATCAAAACTAATAGACACAAACATAAGAGATCTGTTTTTATTTTTGCTCATGAGAAAAAAAACTTGTAATGACGGAAACAATATTAACAACAGAAAAGAGGACATGATGAATGCCCAGTAACAGTAACAGCAGCATCACACAAATGTAAGATTTTAATTAGGAAAGTCTGTGGTCTCTTTGTCTTGGATAAACAGATTCATTAAAGATCAGAGGATTTGTAGTTTGTGTGTTTTCAGCTCATGGATGCCAAAGAAATGTTGCAGATTTAGGAACTGCACTTGTTACTGATGTTTTACTTGACCAAGAGCGCTGAAGCTTCCCAAATGTGATTACAGCTCCCACTGGACTCTCCAGGATCTCTCCGGGACTGATTTGACTTTAAATTCATTAGTCCTGAAAGAGCTGTGTAGGAGCCAGATTTGTTGTTGGAATAACCACAATTAAACTGTTATTTACTGTGAGTACATTGGATGTCGCTGTGCCAGTATCTAGAGCTCAGGGATATAGGTAGGTAGGAAAGACACTGTTGCCATCAGGTGTTTGAACCTGGAAGGGCAAAGGGTTTTTGACCGCTGTGGCGCTAAAGGTTTGCGGGCCATGCTGTAAGTTGTGTGTTCGGTATTTTGATGGAAACGGGGGAAAATGGACTTTATTCACATGTATGCACGGCGGAAACATATGGATTGTGCAACACACATCAGATGGTTGCGTAACTTTAAGCGGAGCCCGTCAACCAGGTCACTCCTGGGTTAGACACTTCAGCTCCTATAAACTGTAAACATTCAAATGATGCACCAGTGAAATCCACATGCACATGATAATGCTGATATTTTTTTTGTCGCATATAGTGGCGTGGCTCTGGCAATAGGTGTACTATTGCACAGATTGTCATAAAAATTAATGAATTTAGTGATCCTCTGACTTGATTTAATACCATCAGCAGGTCAAAATGTCCACTCGTCCAACACAGGTCCAAACACAAGAGATTTTTCTTTTTTTTTTACTAATGGGAAAAAACTTGTAACGACCAAAACAATACTGACAAACAACAGAGAACCCTGAACCCTTAAAACTGAGGTACACATTCCTACATGCATGTTAATTGTACGCGTACAAACATTAGCAGTTGCATGTTAACACACTGGCGTTAGCATTAGTGTGTAACATCGTATACATGGCATATCACAGTATGGGAGTTACTGCCAGTTTCTGACTTGTAAATACAGTTCACACCAACACCAAAGTCCTAATTATTACTGGTAAACTTGGTGCTACAAACTACAAAAGTGCCTGAAAAATCAAAGAGATGCCTCATGTCAGCCACAATAAAACCCATATTTCATGAGCTATATTATCAATACACAGTATTTTTAACCCACGACCAACTCTGCCATTATACAACTCTAGAGTCTTTAGTTGTCCAACGACGTTCGAAAGTCTTAAGCTTTTCAAAAGCTACCATAAGTAGCTTGAAGTGAACAAGGTATTACACACTAACATTAGCCTGCTAACATGCCAAAAACTAGCAAGTTTACATATTAATGCTAACAGTTGTTTGTGTACAGTTAGCATGCATGCCAGAATTTGGACTTTACGTTAGTAGAGGTATTGTTTACACATGCTATCTTGCTAACATTAGCATTAGTGAGGGATGTTTGCCCTTTTATGCAGAAGACTTAAAATTCAGGTTTCAGAGAACTAATTCACCAAATGCTTTCTTTCACGTGAATATAATACAGCTTACAAAAATAAAATCAACAGACAAATAAAGTCGACTTGAAAACACTGTAAATAAATTATTTTGATGACTTTAAAATACACAGAGGTTTCGCGTGGACTTGAGGATTTAACATAACTAAAAAGGTCAAACTCAATAGTGCAAGCAAACGTTGAACAAAGATGAATGAAGGTGTTCACTGGCAGTCCAGCTCAGGGTGGATAATCCACGGCCACAACGTCAACATCTCCTGTGGCGTCCGGCTGTGAACCAGCATCAAGCTCCTGTGGATGCAGGGGTTGTCCCTGTACTTCTCATCAATGTCAAAAGTCCTGAAGCCGCTGTGCTCCTCAGGAACCAGGCCCAGCTTTTTCAGACACATCCCTGTATAAACATCGTCAATGGGATACAAGACCACCTGCTTAGATACGTTGTAAAGGCGCAGCGCTAACTCCCCAGAGTACAGATATCCTCCGCCTCCTGCGTAAGGCGGGTACAGCCCCACAAACACACTCTCTGGGATAAAGTACTTGAGTTTCCGGTCTCGGTGTGGAGCAGCGTTACTGATAACATCACCTATGAAGAAATCCTTGGCCTTGATCTCCGACAGGCCTTCCAGGAGGTCAATAACTCGTAAGGTATTGACGAAGACATCATCGTCACCCTTGAGGATGTACTTGGCGTGGGGACAGTTCTGGCTGAACCACTCCAGGAAGAGGACCTCCTTCAGGGTGAGGTTGAAGAAGGTGTCCCTGTAGTCCCACTGGAGGACGTCTTTGTGAAGCGCCGCCTCGTGGCCCAGCATCCCCAGCAGGTCTGGGAAGTGGTCGCCCGACAAGGTGTTGCCTAGCAGGAACACCGTCACCACAGTCCGATTGGCTAAGACGCCCGCCCGTCCCCATGTTTCACGAATGGCCTGCCGCCGGTCAAAATGTGGGATGAGAGACTTGACCACCAGCAGCAGGAAGGGCTTTTCATCACAAACATGGAGCTGATTAATCAGCATGGGGTATGCCCTGCAGCGCATGTGCAAAAGAAAATCCTGGAAGCGCTGTGGCAGGGAGTTGTAGTCCGAGATTTGTGTGGAGACTCTGTAGTCTGGTTCACAGGGGTTGAGTGGCCCGGTGTCATTCAGCCAATCAGGCAGCTCAATGAGGGAGTCGCTGGAGAGCACAGAGTTAACAATGGGGTTGTAAATAAAGTCCAGGCGCTGCTGCTCCTTGTTCCAGAAGGATTTGCTCAGTTCCTGTTGGTGCCAAAACCTCTTGGATGGGATTTGAACCTTCTGGCGTCCACTTTTGTCATGCCTGAGATTCCACGACACGCCCATCAGGACACAGACGAAGATGTTGAGCATCATCATCACGCAGAGCATCCTCACTTTTCTGCGGGCCACAGGCATGTTGCCTCCCCTCTGTATCTACACAAACGACAGCAAATAAAGAAAATCACTGACAAAAAATCAACAAGAAACAGGCTCAAATCTGCAGTATCATGGCCTCAGCGGGCAGACTTACAACAAAGCCAGGATATAAAGGGACATTTGGAAACATAGAGACAGCTAGATCGACCCTGAAGCCTTTAGCAAGAATAAGACTGGAAGAATCTGGTGCAGCAGTTCAACGGGAAGCTTGATTTCCCCTGTTTGGTTCGAGAGCTCAGACCGGCTGCATACAAGGCCGCATTTTTATTTCTAATCCTGCAAGAATGGGCCCATGAACATTTCTTCCTCATCTCCTCCCTCCTCCTCTCCCTTCGACAACGGCAGACGGGAATCACACGTTTCCAATTCAGCCGTGCACATGACGCCAGTTTACTGGCAGCAGCCTTTGTCATCGTGTACTGACTGCACACACACAGAGCTCACACATACTAATAACTTGTCTTTTTTTCAGCATGAGGTTGATGTGACAGCAGCGCAAAACTAATACTAAACTAAAATAACGTTTTTCAGTTAATTTAACTTGAGAACATGTAGAAATTTTACACTGTTGACATTAACAGATATACCACTTGATGTCACTGTTGCCCCTCAGCATTACTGAGTCACATCCCTATTTGTTGGGTTAAGATAAATTAACTGTGTTTATCCATTTTATAGCAAATACAGCTGGGCTTCTTTTTACTGGGGCACAGGAAAGTTAATGGCCACAAAAATAAAAAAAAATATTATAATCATGCAGGAAAGTGTTTTGATTAATTGGCCTCATTAAGATGATGGTCTCCATGGTGATACTAGTAACTAGTTTAACGTAACATAGGGCGTAGAGGGGCCCAGAAACTTACATAACTGCTATAACAATTAATGCTCTGAATAAACTGCTAAACATACATTAGCTAAAAGGATTCCAGTCTAATCCAACAGTCCTGCAACAAATCCTCCTTCTTGTGTTGAAACTATTTAAAAAAGGTGTTGATTCAGCGTTACGCTCAGTTTGTACCGCTGTATTGAGGTGTTTCTAATATTTAGTCCTCGTTGATATAAACGGGGTGGGTAGGATTTTCTTACTTTTCTCCTATTCAGTTTTTATGAACACATTTACACGAGGACACCTTGCCTTGTCATGTATTGTCAGTCAAATATTACCTGTGGCTGGGGTGGAGATGATTGGTCCGTTGGGTCTGGTGGAGACTCAGACCTCACCTGGCCTCATATGTGGGTGGGCTGCAGGGTGGAGAAGCCTGTCTATCAAGAACCACCAGGTTGTTGTTTCTGGAGCCATCTGGAGTTTAACACAAGGACACGTTAACCAGGGAGAAGCTGAACTGATCAATCTCACAAGTGCTGGAATTATTTGGGGTATTTGGGTTCTTGTGGGGCTGTACATTATGATTATTTGGCTACAATAATGATTGTCATCCCCAAACCTTTATTCTACATGCCTTCAGACAGACTAATCACACGGAGGCAGAACAACACCTGCAAAATGTAAAAGGGGCAATAAAAGTTCATTTAAGGGCAAATCTAATTTACTGCCTGTCATAAAGCCTGGCCCTGTGTACGCAATGATAGTGATTTTGCAGCTTGTACAGCAAGTCCTCTCAGGTCATTTCTTGATCTGTTATTCAAACTTAACTGCTAATGCATTATGTATATAGAGAGTCAATGTTTGCTTTGTTTGTTTGTTTTTTTACAGATTTTTACTGATACCTGGATTTTGAAAAAGGAGCAAACTGATTCATACCAATTTCTCTCCCAGATTTTGTGTCGCAACTCTACCAAACATTGTTTCGTTTCCTGCTGAAAGAGCACACTGACCACTGTAGTTTATGGTGAACAAGTTCCTCTTGATAGCTCAGAAAAAATGCTGCAGGTGATAGAAAGTTAAGAAAATGAAAACATACAAATTTCACTCTGTTGTGGTTAATAGTGCTATAAAGTATGAAAGTGCAATGTCAGCACTACTTTTTTATGATCAAGTTCAGTTGCACTTGTTTTAACAAATAAATACAAATTTTTAAAAGCATTCATGGTTTGTTTAAATGTAATATATTATTACTCTGTTTGTTGCAAATCCTCCTTCCTACCTAGTCCTAGGGGGGCAGGACTTACCCCCTACCTATCCAGCCACACCTGAACTAATAAGAGGCCTGATCAGGCCCTGCTCAGTCTCTCCCTTTGTTTGCTGCAGCATGTTGGTCAGCATGTTTATTCTGTTCAATGGTGAATGAGTGCTTTGGTTCAATTAAGATTTATTAGAGTACCTTTGTTTCTGATTATTGTTTTCATTTGCCTTTTTAGCCTTTAAATCATCTGTCAGCTTCTAAGTGGAAATCCTTTGTAAAGACAAACGGTTGAACGGCTCTCATCTCTGGTCTTCATACTTTGACTGGTATGCCAGTGCAGAGGCTCTTAGTGTTACCCAGCTACCACAAAGTCAAGTTTTTACACTGTTGTTAAAATGGTGAAGAGCAAATAATGACTTGTTTAGGACTCGAAACTCAAAGTTGAGGACTTGGGACTCAGGACTTGCCTGTCTTGACTCGGAACTTGACTCTGGACTTGCCTGTCTTGACTTGGGACTTGACTTGAAACTTGACTCAGGACTTGCCTGTCTTGACTCAGAACTTGACTCAGGACTTGCCTGTCTTGACTTGGAACTTGACTCTGGACTTGCCTGTCTTGACTTGGGACTTGACTTGAAACTTGACTCTGGACTTGCCTGTCTTGACTCGGAACTTGACTCTGGACTTGCCTGTCTTGACTCGGAACTTGACTCTGGACTTGTCAGTCTTGACTTGGGACTTGGCTCTGGACTTGTCAGTCTTGATTCGGGACTTGACTCTGGACTTGTCAGTCTTGACTCGGGACTTGACTTGGGACTTGCCTGTCTTGACTCTGGACTTGGCTCTGGACTTGCCTGTCTTGACTCTGGACTTGCCTGTTTTGACTTGGGACTTGACTTGAAACTTGACTCTGGACTTGCCTGTCTTGACTTGGGACTTGACTTGAAACTTGACTCTGGACTTGCCTGTCTTGACTTGGGACTTGACTTGAAACTTGACTCTGGACTTGCCTGTCTTGACTCGGAACTTGACTCTGGACTTGTCAGTCTGGACTCGGGACTTGACTCTGGACTTGTCTGTCTTGACTTCGGGACTTGAGTGCACAGAAATGAGACTTACTTGTGACTTGTAAAACAATGACTTGGTCCCACCTCTGATAGAGACTAGGATTTCAGTAGTGTTCCTATCTGGTCTCTGTGCCTGATGGCTTGCTGAAATATTAAAACATATATTTTTTAATGTATGCAGGATAAACCAGCGCCACACGCCACAGCATTTATAGCCTATAAGCTGATTTGCAATGCTCGTCCCTAGATGGGCGTTTAAAATACATAAAACTAGGGGACACAGGGGAGCTCAGGGTCAGCTGTAACATTATTTTCACACATCTTCTGGAAACAAAAAGCCACATGAAAGCTGACGCTGATGTCAGATGATGCTGACGGTTTGAAGCCCAGAGATGTAAACGTGTGCGTTGTTGGAGTCAAAAGCTTCTTTCAGGCGTTCAGACAGACAGAGAGTTTGAGTCGGCTAATTTCTGTGACCAACACTAAACCTGCTTTCTGCAGTAAATGTTCAGATCTACACACGAGAGAAACAGGACAAAGTCTTTACTGATGATTCCTCTTCACTCATTCCTTTTAATTGCTTTCGTGTTGCCTGCTGGGCCCCAGTCTTCCCCACTCTCTGTGCTGTAATACTATCTGGCCTCAGCTATGCGCAGTGGTAGTGTAAAAAAACACATTATTTAGGATTACGCTAAAAGTAAGCACAGGACTGAAATAATGAATTTCTGTTTGCACTATTAAAAGGCTGCAAATCAGTCAGTGTGCTTCAGTCCTTCTTTCCTCTGAAGTTTGCTTTTCTTGTTCTGAGAAGCACCTGATTCAGCTGCATGCTGCCCGAAGATGCCCAGAGAACCACTTTCCACCTGAATAATATGAATAATAATAATAATAATAACAATAATAACAATAATAACAACAACAACAACAACAACTTTATTTATATAGCACCTTTAAAAACAGAGTTTACAAAGTGCTTTGACAGACAGAGCAAAAGCAGGATACTCAGAAAGCCAAACAGTAAGACAAAACTAAAGCAAGATAAAGAATTAATGACAGATAAATACAAATAAAAAGAATTAAAAACAGCAAAAGCCATTAAAAAGACGACATCACATAAAAGCAAGTCTATAAAAATGGATTTTAAGAAATGATTTAAAATATAGTAAGGTGACCTCAAGGCCTCCATCATATCAGGTGAAAATGTGCTTTTCCCCCAAACAAACTATTGTTTAAATACAAACCACAAATATTTTGGCATGATCAGAATTTTGGGGCTTACTTTCCTATATTTCAGTCATCATCATCTTTATTAGTGTGCTGCTGTCTATGAGCATTTTAACTTCCGTAAAGTGCCTTTGAGTGCCCTGAAAAGTGCTCTATAAATAAAATGTATTATCTTTAGTTTCACTTGGACGACAATGAAAATGTTTTACATTCAGGACAACAGAACCCACAGTGTCACATGAGATCAAGTCTCTTCGTTTCATTATAATAAATGTGTGAGCGCGCGGGGACTGCTGGGTGACAATCTGTTTGATTGGACGAGATTAAAGTGTTTCAGTTGAACCCGTTAAACTGAACCTGCGACCGTGTTTTCATTATGGTTTATTAGGTCAGGGGGCGTTTCATGTTTCTCCCTTTGACTTCCATTAAAACTTGTATTTACACTGAGATCATAGTCATCGATGCATGAGATTGATATTTTAGTAAACATCTAATGACTGAGTCATATGGTCAGCTGAATGATAAGTGCTAGAGCGCTTTAATACAATGTTTTAGAGGATAAATTGTGAATAAACGCTTAATCCAATCAACATCCAGGTTAAAGTATCGATTAAACTCATAAATCACACACCGCATAAAGCTGAGACAGTCGGTTCATTCTGTGACACACCAACCTTTCAGATCGGCTCCTCTCGTCCCCTCGTTGTGAAATAAACGGGAAGTCCAGCACAGATCACCAGCCAGAGCGCCTCCCTCCACCTTCAGCCGGCGCGTTTTGGAGATCTGGACGCGCACGAAGCCTCATTAAAACATGAACTCTGTGAAACTCGACGCAATCCTCAAACATCCGACACGAACGCAGAAAGGCTCGTGCTCTGCTCACTGAGTGCAGACAGGTGGAAACGTGCTGCACAAACAGGTGTGAGAGTCTCCTGAGTCCTACTGCGCGCGCAGTGACTCCTCCCTCAGGGTGAAGGGGAGCTCTCAGCAGTCTGACGGTGCTGCTGCGACTGTTTGTGTTGTAGCATCATTTCCACCACTGATGGCTGAACTCTGTTCTTCATGTTTGTGTAATTACTCACCCCCGCCCAAGCAATGTATCCTGTCACTTTGTTTATTTGACCAGCTGTTCATATTAACTTTGATCGGATGTATTGATCAGGATTATTTAATGCTTCCTAATTTCAAGAGCAGGGGATCAACAGAGGAATTTATCCAGCTGTGAACGACGAGCGAACACAAAAGAACTTTCCTTTATTATGTTGAAACATGGACGTCGTTAGGTCCATTATAGGGGGGCTTTAGCTTTATTCCTAAGCCCCCCTATAATTTTGGGTAGATTTTTTTTCAATATTTAAAATTAGTGCAGACATGCACTTAGCACGAACCAGCAAGAAAACGAGTCAAACTATAATAAGCATAAAAGTTCGTTTATTGAATAAAATTATCGTTATGATTCCCAGCCCTCATTGGCTGCTAGCTAGGTAGGCGGGCATATGGTTCCAAGCTGGATCAAATGTTATTGCTCGCTTTAACGTTCCTGGGGGGTATTCCAAGTAGGTGGTTAAATCATAAACCTGGGTAAATTAAGCTAGTGGGAGTGGTAAACCTCCTAATAGAGTAGCCTGCTTGCTTTGTGTAGTTAGGAGAATGAGGACTCTAGGCTCTTCTATTACCAGGTTTACCGCTACCTCCGTCTTAACTGACCCAGGTTTGCCACTTAACCACCTACTTGGAATACCCCCCTGAGGCCGGCAGAGTTGTTCGCAGTGAATAACAGCCTACACCAGATTGTAAGTTGATGTCATTGTTAATTGCTTAACTTACCTACGTTTACCTATGGGGGAGAAAAGGCGATATTGTACTTGATTAACATTGATTTTGGCAGCTAAATGGAACGTTATGGAAAATGCAACCATCGTGAACAACCAAATTTAGGCTATATTAGGCTAACAGCTGTCCATATTCTGTCCCATTTCTCTAGTAGGCTATTTCAACACAACATCAGTAGCCTAATGTTAATTATTGTGAGTGAAAACTAAATGGCATAGTAGCATTAGTTTTGGCATGAGAAAATTTCAATTGATTGGCTAGATGGACATAAGAAGATGTTTTAAGAGAGTGAGTGAGGAGCAGGAGCAGGGAGCTGATGCTGAGGAGGTCTGCGTGATCGAGGTCAGTAAAGGTCTACAGAGAAAACAGGAGCGAGTCCAATGCACCGTTATGAACGAGGTGTTTGGCCGCAACATAGTGCAACGCTTTCCTCGAGTTAAAAATGATCAAATGTTGCAAATGTCACATATAAGCTGAATCGGAACCGTAGGAAAAGTTTCAAAACGTTGTGACCGCTGAACTTGGCCAAGAGTGAAAAGTCGAAAAGAAAGTAATCCCCATATTTATATGCATTTAATCAAGCTTGGATAAAAACACAAAACAAACAGCAAGTGATGGCCCACGTGTAATGCATCTCAAACTCGACCTAGGTGTTTTTCCCCCTAAGGAGTTGTCTTATATTCATGCCCTTTATGCCCTTATTTCATATTTAATTCTGGCAATCTTGACTTGCATTCACTGTGTAGGCTTAGCCTATAACCTAAACTAAATGTAGTCTCTTTGGATGTAAAGATAGGCCAGATTACATACAGTACACAACAAAATATTTAATTAATTCATGAGATTTTCATTAATTTGTGTTTTAACTCCTCCCATAGCAAGCAATCAAATAATGAAGGCTGGTTTTGAAATAGCACAGAAATGTTAAACTTCACTATCAGTTTAAGCCCATTTGTTTGTTTGATATGTGCTCTGAAAAGTAAGTGTCCCCCAAAAGGTTAACGTATCTTGTATACTTATTTGGCAGAATAAATGTTTGAGAAATATTCATTTGTTCTTTATTGCCAGATTTCACGAGGATTTTGAACTAAGCTAGTTGTAATTAAACTAATTAAATAAAAGGACCACAAGATTTCCTCCTGTTCAGTGCATTAGACTGAAATAAATAGCTTTATTTGGAAATATAACATATTTAATTTCTAATGGATATATTTGGAAACATCTTTCTTCATAAACATAAGACGCCTCTAATGAACTGATTTAGGCTTATTTTTAATAAAAAGAAGATATCCTGAAGGAAAAGAAAGTGATCCATATAACAGGTTGCGATAGATGTTCTTCAAATAATGAATTAATTGACGAAGCCTTTGTAGGTGCGATGAAAAG
Source organism: Macquaria ambigua (assembly GCA_008360985.2). NCBI lineage: Eukaryota > Metazoa > Chordata > Actinopteri > Centrarchiformes > Percichthyidae > Macquaria > Macquaria ambigua. The sequence continues at coordinate 142,973 of VMKM01000791.1, forward strand.
TTTTGTGTGTGCATTCTAATACACACTCCTGGGGCTAAGCCCCCCCTATCTCTCAATCCTAGTGACGGCCCTGTGTTGAAAATCAAGCTTTGATCAGTGTAATCAATGTAAAGAGCGACTCTTACTTCCACTGCTGTGGTGCAGCCTCACAAAAAGCCTCATAATTACAGCTACAGCGCTCAGATTGATGTAACTGGTGGATGTTTAACCTCTGACCCCTCAGGCTTCCCCCTGATCTCATCCTCAAACTCTCTGATTCATCCTAAAAATAAATCTGGTTGATGAGGGGCAGAGATGACAGCATGACGGCAGATTATCGCTGCTGTTTGAGCTGAATGAGACCAAACCAGACGAGACGTCAACAAACGGTTTCTTCTCACTTAATCAGCATTTGTTTGACTTTTCTACTGTATTCTATTATCGTCGTTCAACTTCAGTACTGAATAATTATTTAACAATGTCAAAAAAATGGGTTATAAAGTTTATTATTAGTCCAAAGTACTTTATAACACTATAACAATTTAAATTTGTACATGCATTAACTGGTATTACTGTCAGTCCATTGTTTTTGTTGACTTAACATTTGGATTCTGATTTATGACAACAGGACCAAGACTCACACTGGAGTTATACGTACAGTTTACATAATGATGTTTGTACTTGCCCTAAGATAGAAACTGTACTGAGCAAATTCACAGTTTTACACAGTTGAAATAGTTTCTTTCTTTCTGTTCTCACATCCACCAGCGTCCCTCTGAAATTCACGTCTTGCCTGTCACACATCTTCCTCACCCTCATTATAATTTTCATGTGAGTTTTTCCTTTTCCAAATCAAGGTTGTGTCATGTTGTACAGACTATATTTAAAGCCCTTTGGGAGACATTTTTAGAGACATTTTTGTGATTTTAAGCTGTATCAATAAGAATGACTTGACATGTACTCACTGTGATAGCAGTCACTTTTTTAACCTGTGCATGAGTTAGAGGAGTGACATCTTTTAGATTACTCTTTTTTTAACAAACACAAACTCAGATCTTCACAATAAATCAGCTGTTTGCATTTCCATGGGAAAACCTAATTATTCAGCATTGCTTTTAACTGTCACTCTTCCCTTCCCTTGTTTTGTTTTATGTTTCATCTTGACATATTTTATTGGTCGTACCCCTTTCTTTATTTTAGTGCTATCTTTTAAATATTACATTGTCCCTGCCATAGCTGCTTCTTATTTGTAACTCATTTGTTTGCTTGGTTTTATTGCGCAGTATTTGCACTATTTTATTTTGCATGTTTTATTCTCGTTTCTTCACTTCTATTGTAAAGCACTTTGAGCTACACCCCCTGTATGAAAGGTGCTATATAAATAAAGTTAATTATTATTATTATTATTAAAGCTTGCAGTGTGAATGTAGCCTTAGACACAGTTTATTCTTCAGCTATAACAGTTAAAGTCTCTCTGAAACTAGCAGCTAAACAACATGTGAACCAAGTTCATAAATCAAGAAGGAAATAACCTCAGAGTTTAGTTCTGTTATCTGTTACCTCAGTGGAGTTTGGTGCAAAGTGTCTCTGTAAACCTATAAACCATCCCCGGCCTCATCAGGACTTCACTCAAGTTGACTAGTAGTGAAAGTGATGAGATGTTCCAACATGCAATTCAAAGTCTACTGATGTCACTGAGGTTTATTACAAAGCACTCATGACAAAGAAAAGGAAATATTTACATTGAACAGTTTTTTCACATGATTTCTTCCACTTCTCAATTTCTAAAACTCAGAGTAAAACTTCAGTTTTAAGTTAAGTGTCCAAGCAGAAACATCTGCACACCGTGAAGCACTGACAAATCCTGTTTAAATCATAGGGCTTAAGGAATATGATATTATTGTTGTATTTATGGCTGTCAAACAATAAAACTGACCTTGTTTCAGTATTTGAGACACCAGAGAGAGAACAGGGAAATAAACCTCAAACAAAATCAAGGTAAACGTCTGATTTTACATTATGACTCAATCACAACACTGCTTTTAATCTTAACTGGCACAAATCTGTGTCTAAGAACATTTGATATACAGTATATCAGATCACAATAATGTCAGAGCATAAACTTGCTGGGCTGTAAGTGCAATACTGTGGTTTGAAAGCAGAACTGTGACCTGAACCAGGTTTATATGGTTCAAGCTTTATTGACTTAAGAGTATTTATTAAGCTGATATCAGCCTTTTATTGCATGTCAGTGTCATCCACCTCTGAAGTAATGTAGCCTCCTCCCTGAACACAGCCACAGAAAAATAAGCTAAAAAAAACAATGAAGCCTGGTTTTATTTTCACAATTTATTAATTTACTAACTAACATGCACATTAAGTATTAATTTAAAGGAAGTGGTGTATCCCACTGGACAGGTGTGGAGACTTTACTACCTGCATTTAGACTCTAACGGATTCTACAGCTGAACAAATGCATCAATAACAATTCCTTAAAGCTGTGGTGTCAAACTCTGGTGTCCTGCAGGCTTTTGTTCCTCTTAAGAATTAATGAGCCACGCGTCATCTGCACATCTACCTGACACCAGGTGAGCTCAGGACTGCACAATGATGCCACTGTCTTAAAGGAACAGGACGCTCTAAACTCTTTTCAGCTGCCCGACAACGTTAATGGTAATAACAGGCCAACTTTTATCAGTCTAAACTGGACTTTGTCAGCTGTGCTTGGGCTCCCCTGTGCTCTGATGTGTTGCTAATGTGCTAACATTTTGATAATATCCTGGGTACGTTCTAGGTATCAAGCTGCTGCGTTTAATTACCTTTACAGGGATGAATAAAGTTTGTATTGAATTAAATTGAATATTTGAGTGACATGCTAACATTTAGCACGTAGCGTACTAATGTTAGCATTAGTTACTAAGTTAGCATTCAAGGTGGGTGATGGCACAACACAGAATCAGTAAGCTTTGAGCTAAACGCTAACATGAGCTACAGTTAGCATGTTCACATTAATGTTAAAAACAACTTAATATAAAATGTAGCATGTTAGCATGCTAACAATAACATTTTATGCCATCTTATGTTTGTCATAACTAAGCATAAGGCATTCAGGTCGTTCAGATTGAACGCAAAGCTAATTTTTGACTCGTTATTTGTGTGAACTTTAACTGGAATGTTTTTTAACAGTCTTTCTCACCAAACAGCAGTGTGTGGCAGCGCCTTCCACTCAATTTGTTCTCATGTGAATACCCACGTTTTTGTGTCCATTTGCGTCTTTGCATTGACCTTTTGTGCAATTGCTCCATCTGAAACATTCACTTTACGTTCAGCCTGAACACACAGTTAGATCTAAAGTTATGTCATCCTAGTCAAAATGTTCACACTGCAGTGTTTATTTGAAAGACTTTTGCTTCTGTTTTGCTTTATTGCATAATCCCTGTTTCAAACTGGTGGGTGCCACTATGGTCAGAGAGGAGCCTTCATCCTATCAGAGGACTGCAGAAGGATCACCCTCATGTAAAAAACACAACAGTGAAACAGTCCAGCACTTTGAATTATGGTAGGTTACGAAAGTAATTCAGAATCATATGTGAACATGTCAAAATGCAAATGGTCATATATCTTATACAGGATGTCCTTTCTCAGTCTGTAGGCAGGTGCAAAAGCCATGTTGGATCCATTCTGGCAAATACAGATCTGAACAACTCCCATTTCTCTGTGTGACGCTGTTGAACGAGACGAAGCAGACCCAACAGGACAGAAGAGATGGAGTTGGTCAGTCGTCTCTCAGTCAGAATCACACCTCACTGTTTCTCTGCTGTCTGAGGAAAACCTCTCACGCAGAGTTTCAGGTGCGGTGAACGATGCTGTCGATGCTCTCCTGGATATCAGCCATCTTCTTCAGCACCTGGTTGACTTTGGCTTCATCAAACTCCAGACACACAAACTCTGAGTCCTGAGAGAGAGAGAGGAAGGAGGAGGAAGACGTTACATCACAACACATTATTAAGACTCCACTTTAGAGTGCAGACATTCAGTAAGTAAACAGGGAGATTTCAGTTTATTAGGTTTGATAGCGAAGTGGCTCTATTGATGCTTTTTGCTTCAGAGTGAAACATCACACACATGAAAATACATTTCATAGGCTTTTTGCTGTAGCAAAATGGCAGCAAGACAGACTTGCTGCACCGTATTACACAGCAGCTTTCTCTGTTAAACAACAAACTACAAACTGAGCAGTCAAACAGGGCCAAAGTATTTGAATATACTGCTGACTTGTTATTTGTGGGATGGATTAATGCCACCGAAATGAGATTTAGCATCACTTTGATCAAAGGTTTTCAAACTGTAACTTCTCTCACTAACCTGCACTGTGTTCATTACATGCTACTTAAAAATAAATGAAGTCTGGTTCAGCTATAATATGAGGGAATCCCATCTGCCCCTTCATTGTATCCTCCAATTGTTCTCAAGAATGGGCGCCACACCGTGATGATCCCTCTCCTGGTTTCCATGGATACAGCTATTGTCTCTATCCACCGTCTATTGTTCGACAGGTTAAATCTCTCAGCACAGAGCACGAGACATTACCGCCATGCGTAGGCAAGCGCTGGTGTAAAAACGTTTGAGTTAAATTGTTATCGCAAACTTTATCAACATGTATGTTAGCATGTACTCAGAGAGACGGTCAGTCCAAAACCCAGAGCTCATTTTAGCTATAACTATACTAAGTATAGTAAGTTTAACTTTGAGCAAATCCTCACAAAACAGAGAAAGTTTTTTTTTGCATGATAAATGACTTAAATGATTCAAATATTATCAAAATTGTCGGTAATTAAATTTCTGTCAGTCGACTAATTGATTAATCAACTCATCATTTCAACAGAGAACATAATAATGCATTTATAGCAGAAGTAAATGGAAACATTGTGGCCTAATTTACAGTCTGAAGTTTGAGAAAAACCAGGTTCCTCCACCCTGATGAAGAGCATCGTCTCATCCAGCTCCACTGGGAGTCAAGAGTTTAAGGTCACCTCCTTCACCTACTTCTACTAATAGATTAGATTTGGATGGACTGATGACGGTGTGTGTATCCTACAGAACTACAGGATAACACAGCATGCTGCTCTAGTCTGCTGACCGGCTTTCTCTGAGCTGTGGGACCTGCAGACTGGGTCAGATTCATACAGAACAGGGACAAGACAGACAAGCTGACATCCAAACTCCTCACAGGACAGCACGCTTAACTTTCAGACTGAAAAGCAAATAAAATCCTCAAACAGTTCAGCTCCAGACAGACGTTTGGTCCATCTTCTAGATTCACGGATTTTTGTGGCTCATGAGGAAGCCTTCTAAAATCATCTCGGTTGGGCTTTAACCTCAACTTTTTAATCGAAAGCCTGCGTTACAAACCGGGGGTGTGGGGGTGTTTTATAAGATGTGGGTGTTTACCAGCCAGGGAGGGTCTAATGAAAGATGCTATTGAGTTGCATTATTGGAAATAGAGAACAGAGAATTTTGTTGAATTTTGTTTTGTTGATGTTTTATAATTTGATATTGATATTTTTTGTTGTTGTTTTTGTCACATTTGGTATTGTTTAATTAGCTTGTTGTTATTTTTTTTTTTTAGTTGCATGTTCTGTCTAATTGTGCTGATTTTGTATGTCGTACATCTCCAGGGGTTATTCCTACTAAAGAATATCCAAGCTCGACTCCGAATAGCCACTAAAAGTCAGGATATGTCAACCTCTGCTCTTTCTTTTTAAGATCTGTCTCTCTCTCTCTCTGGAGTATCATAACTTTATAAAAGTGCAACACTAAATCTCTGCAGAACCTCTTAAAACCAAAGGACGACGAGTACAGAATGGAGGAAGACAGTGGTGAAGTGTTTTTCAGAGTTTAGCCAGAGAAGGCTGGCTGAAAATGCTTTCCTTATAACGTGTGTATTAGTAAGAAAGTCGGCCGACTAGAACACGAGCAGAAATGTCACAACAGTAGGTTGAGGCATCAGTTGTGTAGATACGAGCGTCATCACTGCAGGTAGTTTTGACAAACAGGATGAACTCTGCAGACAGGAAAGCCTCCAGACGGCCGGCTGATTTGGGCGTCGCTCATTAAGGCGACAGCAGGAGAGAGGGAAGCTGACCCCTGACCTGCACTGGCTTGAGCCCCGTGGTGGAGGTCTGCACTAAATATCAACAATATCAACAACTACGGATAATCTCCTTGGGACATCTGGGCCCATAACATGAAAATGTTATTTACCAAATTTTTTCCTGACAAATGGAATTCCAACATTTCGCTCCATCAAAAACATGAAAATAGAAGAACATGATGAGAGGTAAACAATTCTTAGACCTCATCAATCATCCACAGCATAGCCGGAAAATAAAATCCATCTACATGATCCAGGTCTTAAACTGCTTCTGGTCTCTGGGTGCAGGGGCCGGACTGCACCAGGTAAAGTCATCAGTATGGATTTGAGTATTTATAATATAATATATATAAATATAATATTTAGTATATAAGACCAACAGTTAAATTGGGCTGCGTGTGGTTTGTAGGTTGGAAACAATTAAAAGAGGAACTGGAATAAAAGATGAGAGGCTTGCAATGGAGGCAATGCTTACACCCCCCAAATCTCAACGATGCGTTGTGTGACTCTGCGCGTCAAACAAGCTGACTGGTTGATTCAACCCTCTGCTGGGAAGTGGGCTGGACACTGGAACTCTGCTCTGGGTTGCACCAGCTACGCATGAGTTCAAATGTAGCCTAGTTTGAACGTCATTTCTAAATTAGTTTACGTGCTACTAACATTTTAACATTTTAATGGTTGCACCAGCTGAAACAATTCGAACGTAGGCATAAATTACAACTTAAATCTGACACCTGGCCCTTAGTAGATGTAAAGTTCTCTGTAATATAGTGGTTGGCATGGTGCATCGTCTCGAAAAGTGGGATAACTTGGGAGGATGAGGAGGAGCGAACAGACCGGCTGTTTTGTGTCTGCAACACGCCAAAAAAAAAATCAAAAATGTTCTCACACTGGAAACCAAGTTTATTTGGACTCTTCCAAACTTTCTGGCTGGAGTTATGCAGGAATCTGGAAAAACACCTATTAGCCTTGAGTAACATGTTATCACCTGGTTCACTGTCGCTGTGTGTGTGTGTGTGTGTGTGTGTGTGTGTGAGAGACGAGAGGACAGAAGCAGCGCGACCAGAAACAACAACAAAACGTGTCTCAGCAGAGTTTGTCTCTGTTCAGTCTTCTAATGGAGGGAACACCCTGCTGCTTATTCTGGCATCATGTTGGCCAACATGTCGGTGACATTCTCATGTAAACAAACACGCGTGTAAACACAACGGGAAATATATGTCCATATATCGTACGATAAGTCGATACTGTACTTCTCGTGACAGGCCTACCCCAAACTTTATGTTGTTTGATGCAATTCATGACTGAAGTACACACATGTACTGACATGACAAGGCAAGGCCAACATAATTTCCTGGAATCATTTCTCGCTCACTTACTCAGAACAGGCACTTCCAGTATTGTCAAATGAAGTCAAACCAAAAGGCTGCAGCTGAACAGCACAGAAAGGTTGGGCTTGTTTACAGCTTGCAGGTTGTTCCACTCTGTTTGTATCTGCCAGCTCCAGTTCACGATGTCACTCCAAAATGACGGCGACACAGACTCCTACGCTGACGGCACAAACATGAAAACTACTGGAGGAACTCTATGAAAGAACAGCTGCTGTTTGTTGATGCTAATCATTTTTCAGACCCTCGGACTAACTTTAGGCAGCCAAATTCATTTTTTGTCTCACCTGTCAAGAGCTGGTAAACTCAAATGAATCTACCCAATTACCTTCACAGGCCACAATAATACAGCCTGTGCAGCTAATCAGAATCTAGTACAGCAGAAACAGGAAGACATACTGACTTGAGGTTTGGCCTTTGTGGCTAAGATGAAGTAGGAAATGTGTAAAGACCAAACAATGATAATATATAATATAAAGGCTCTCCACCACACGAAGGCCCTGCTGACCTGCTCTACTCATTTCAGCCATGTTGGGTTCAAATTTCAGACGCTGACTTTAGGTGAGTTGTTTTGAAAGTAAGGTCACCATATTAACAGTCGCAGTAACAGTGCTATTATCCTCTGGGTGGGGACCCAGATTGCGTAAATTTAGCCTCCTCGTGGGACCAGGGCTTATAAAAACAGACCAGTAATCCGGTCACATCCAGAGCCAGACCTCCTGCCATATTGGAATCTATCCCCAAAACCAATTCACGCCTGTGCTGTCGGCAGTGTTTAAACAGAACAAAGCTACACATGTTGTTTGTTCAAGAACTCCACAGATTCTACAGTATGTGGCAGCCAGATGGATGGAGTTAATGTTAAATTGATGCATTAGCATTCACATTACAGTGAGCTTTCAAGTTAAGTGTTAATATTTGACTTCTATGGTTGACTTCTATTATAAATATTTATAATGTGTCCCCATTGCATACAATCTGCTGATTCTATGGCTCCGTTCACACTTCAAGCCTCAGTGCTCAGATCTGATTTTTTTGTTTGGTTGTTCACATTATTTTTTAAATGTGGCCAATATCAGATTCCAGTGTGAACCGGTCACAGTCCTGAAGTGACCCGCATGGCCAAAAGAACAATAACAAAGACGACGTCACGCACAGCACTCTGTCGTACGGACGTAAACATTGTTTTTAAATTTAATTAATGTTTGTGTTCACCAAGTGACTCCAGAGTGAGCAGGATCTGACTGTTTAGACTGAGAAAATCAGACCTGTATCTGAAAATCAGAATCGAGGTCAGATTTCATGTGATTTGTGCTGTTCACACTGTTATAAAAAAAAAAAAAAACAGAGCAAAGAAAGATTTGGGTGAATTTTGCCTGCAGTCTGAACGTAGCCTATAATACTGTACATACAGTAAAACCAATATAACCATTTTCTACTAACAGTAAACGACACAGCCAGAGCACCGACAGTTGGAAAACTGCCAACAATTTAAAACTTTATGAATATCTAGCATTTTTGTCTAAGTTAGTTATGAGGAAGCCCCTAAAGACGACTCTGAGCAGAGCAGCAATTTTGGCATCGTGGCCACGTGACGCCCTCTGGCCCAGAAAAACTTTTCCCCACAAAGAATACGTTCTGCAATGTCCGCAAACATTAGAAAACGTCTCCTTAACGGCTAATGTTTGATAAGTTTAATAAAAATGTCTTAAAGAGCTGTATCAGTAAATTATTTGTGTGCCATTCATGTGTGCAGGGACTGCCGGCTCGGCCAGAGAGGGACTTACAGTAAATGCTCTCTCAGTGGAATGAATGGGGCGCCATCTTGGAACACAGTAACTACTTCTCTTCACACCTCCATGGCTGTGACACCACGTCCTTTTCTCTTATCTTTCAGCGCCTCCATTTCTATTGCTGCATTGTGGGGCAACAGTGTCAATCAATGAAGCAACATTAGTCTCCATGTTGGCATTTTAAAGTATAGTTTTTGCATATATTTTGTCATGTTTCTAATGTGAATGCACTACTGTTTTGAGGAACTGAGACACGGTGTCCCAATTGGAGAGAATTTAAATTTATTTCAGTCCATCAGTATTTATATTAAACATTTCTGTGAGCTGTATTTAGTTAAATGTATGTTTTATGTTTAATGTCACACTTTGAAGCTCTTTTTCAGGAAAATAGAAACAGGAGTGGAACTCTATTTCCCCAGCAGCTACAGTCATTGTTCTCATGAGCAAGGCACTGATCTCCCAAAATGCTGCAGTAGAAGTTGTACTGGTCAGTTCCCAGCAATAATGTGTCAAACTGTGAAATAAGCATCAGAGGAAACATCAGTCTCACCTGTCCGGCTCTGCCCAGCTCCAGCTCCATCAGGGCAACCGGGCCGCTGTGGGCCACACCCCCCCGGCTGGCTGCAGTCTGGAGGTCCACTCTCCAGGAGAGGCCCCTGAGGCCGGGCTCCCAACGGCTCTGAGCCAGCAAGCTCTCCCTCACGCGGACTCTCTGGCTCTTCCAGAAGCGAGAGAGGGCAGCGGCCTGTTCGGCAGTCACCCCACCGCCGCCCTGCCTCCTGGTCTGCGCTGTGAGGAAGGCCTCCAGCTGGGCATGGTCCATGTCTGCTGTGGCGATAGACTGAGAGATGGAGGAAAAGGAGGATGAGAAGGATCAGCTAAGGTGCACCACAAAGCTGGAGTTCTGCAGTTCTACAGTCAGACACAAACCGGTCTGTCCACCAACTACATGTTTTAATACATATTTATTGCAACCATTCTGGCCCAGTTCCACTCACATATATACAACACATAACTACTACGAGTATCAGCACAAAATTCTTCAGTTCAGAAAAGCTGTCAGTAAACAACACCAAAAATTACTGTTGTAGTACGTTTTGCTGTTTTATATATTCAACAAATAAAGATATAATAAACAAGCTGCACATGATCTCATGGATGCTTTATTTTGTATATTGTGTAGCCAGTTTTTCTTGATCCGCTTATGTTGTTTGTATTATTATATTTTTTATTATATATATATATATATATATATATATATATATATATAATATTTCCATGTTCCTAGTAAGTAAATCTTATTTAGTGGTTGACCTTAGTGCAGATCACAGTGCGCCTAAAAGGTGAACTGCACTGGAGCCTCTGCCATAACAGGTATGTATGTTAGTGCTGCCCCCTGCTGACAACAGGTGAGACACACAGGAATGGACTAATGACTGTAAACATATCAGTTTGAGTAAGTTTCACCCCTCACTTCACCAAGCTGCCCCTACTTTTAAAACTATTTTACAAACTGTTGATTAAGCTCGACTTCTGGTAGCATCTTGTTGCTGCACAGCATCTGTGATTTTGTTTTTGCACCATAACTTCCATATTACACTGATATTGCACATATTTTTTTATATGTAACTGTATATCTTCCTTGTAAATATTTAGTTTCCTTTAGAGTTACTTCTATATATTTTGCTCTGTTTCATTGCTTGTTTTATTGATTTATTCTATTCTAATTTAAATATTTGAATGTCTGTTCATACATGGTCTCTGGGTGTAGCGTGGTGGTGGCTACTACAATTACATTTCATTGTGCAACCCTGTGTTGTATAATGACAATAAAGCTGAGCTAATTGACATTTCACTGTTCACTTATTTTTCAGTTGTAATTACTGCGTGTCACTTATAAGACACTTCGGCTGCAGCTTCTGCTCAACGTCTAAACTGTAAAGTAAATACTGCCAGTTGCCATATGTTCAATACATTCAATTATATATGAATGAAAATATTGTCTATAGGGTTCTTCGTTTTGATACATACAAAAAGACAGAAAAAGATGTGGCTAATATTTCTGCTTTGTTACTTCCAGGATGAAGGTGTTTTATTACCTTTAGGAGGCCTTTCATTTTCTCGTGCAAAGCCTTGAACTCCTCCTGCGGCAGGTCGGGGTATAATTCCGTTTTCAGCAGCTCCTCCGTGATTTCGGTGTTGTTATAATATACTTTTTGAGCTATTCCATTCAACAGTCCGCTCAAAGATTTCGTTGCCTCTACATCCGCCATGTTTTCTTGTCGGTCACATGAAGCGGATGAATCATATCACGTGAAGTCCGGCCCAACACGGCATTGTGGAAGTTGTAGTTCTACCGAGCCAGAAGCGTTTATTCGCTTATTTTTCACGTTGTTTTCCACTGAAATGACTCTTTTATCTCCAAAGATGAGTTATCAGTGAGGTATATTTAAAATGTTAATTATAACAAAACAAGGCATATTCACATCCCTATTCAGTACTGGAAGGGTGATTTTATTGTGTCTTTGGTACGGTTTGTACTATATGCTTCTCACTTAAACAGCATTTTTATTTAAGAATTTAGTGATTATTGTATTGCAGTCACAGATTTGTTTTTCTTAAAGAGAACCCCAAGTCAAACTTTCAAAAAAAAAAAACTTTCACAGGAAGTACTTTTTTGAACATTTACTTCTTCATTTCCACATTCAGTTAGCTCTTTTAAACAGTTGGAATACTTTTTTTTAACACGTTTCCCAAAAATGTCCACCTTTTAACGAAATGACGACTGTACACTTCCGGCTGCCATCTTTGTTTCAAACGGGTCGCAGCTTTGTTAAAATGAACTTCTTCACTATGTAGAAGACGGCTTATTTCTGTTACAGCTGGAGAGCATGTTTTGGGGAACATTGAAATATTGTCAAAGCAGCGGTAAGTTTTCTCAAGCGACGTGCGTTTGTTTTAGTTTGGCTTGTAATTTATCTTTGAGAATAATGGTGGTTTGCTAGCTTAACTGAAGAACAGTGATTACCCTTAGCTAAATGAGAGGCACCTGCTCGTGCTGGCCTCAGAGCAACGGCCGTATGGTGAGGAGCGATATGTGGGGGCTGTTGCTCTGTTGTTGGTTTAAGGTTTGAGACAGGTTTAAACCATGGACCATATACATATATCTCTATATACAGTCTATGGTTTAAACCTGTGTTGTCTGTTTAAATTGTTTACTGTGTGTGATTACTGTTCTCCCTCACTGATGTTCTCTACCTAAGAAATAAAGGATTTTTAAGGTAATTTCCTTGTTACATAACAACCTTTAAAATGTTAAATGCCACTGTGTTCCTGGATTTGTAAGAAAAAAATGATTTCACTCATTGTTATTTGTCTTTATCACAGATGAAGATCTTCCACTGGACAGTTTTCAGTCTTTTGATGAGAGGAATTAGTGGGAGTCATGGGGTTCAACTGAATGATCTCCTCCCCAATTGAAACACTGACCAGGCAAAGGAGAGCCACACTGTGAGTGTCTGATATTAATTCTAAATTCTTTACTTTGTATTCACTCTCTCTCTGCTCTCTGTGTATTCCTGTGAGTTGACTTTTCACTGTGGATCCAAAACACTAGTACCCCTCTCATACAAGTTCTATAAATGTTACAGCACAACCATTACTCTCTATTATAAATGTGTCTTGGAGTCAGTTAGATGTCGTTTTATACATGAATGACCTTAAATTAAATTTTTCATAATGTAATATTGTCTGTAGTAGTGCACTGTATATGAAGTGTTGAATACAACTACATAACACAAAGTGTCAAACAGATCAACTAGTCTATCTGAAGTCTTAATCAACTTACAATTGACTCAGGTTGGTGGGAAACTGAGGCGGTTTCAGATTTTGAGCACTTTTCAAAATCCACATTACAAAGTGCTTTACAAAGAATAATAATACATACATACAAAATAAAACATTCAAGTCATAAAATCAAGAAAACCAAGAAAATAAAACCGATACCAATAAAAATAATGACATTTAAAGGAAATAAAAGACAGTTCAGGTCAGAGATATAGCAGGGAGAGAGGCCATGAAGAGCCTTAAAAGTAATCAGTAAAATCTTAAAATCTATTCTAAAACATACTGGACTAAAGCTAAAACAGGAGTGATGTGATCATGTTTCTTGGTTCTGGTTCAAAGCTTGGCAGCTGAGTTTAGTACAGATTTTTGGTTCAGACAGGTAAAAAGGCTGTTGCAGTAATCCAGGTGTGATGAGATGAAGGCATGTAAAATGGTCTCTGTGTCTTTAAAAGTTAAGACATATTTTTGAAATATTTCTAAGATGATAAAAACATGATTGTACAAGCTTTGTGGTGTGCTGCTCAAAACTTCATCAAACCAGACGCCAAGATTCCTTGCAACAGGCCAGCAGAACCAGCAGATGGCAGAATTTGTTTTGCCATATGCTGGGACCCAATGACGAGCATCTCGGTTTTGTTTGAGTTCAGCTGAAGACACTTTTTTATGACAATAACTATAAAGATCAGCATCACACACATTTGTAATCTTACTTGTGTGTTGATTTTTCTCCTGCACACAAATATGTGGATATATATTATTATTTATTATTTTATTATTATATTATTAATTTATTATTATTATTATTATTATTATTATTATTATTATTATAAATCATAATTTCATAATTTTCATAATTATTTTTTCAAATAAGCTAAGCTTTAAGTACTCTTTGTGGAACAAGTACCCCTGTTTGGGAATCACTGCTCTACATTACCAGTGAACTAACTACAGGGCTTTACGCTTACATTTATTTTTAGGGGCACTACTGTAATGCAAGAGTTCCCAAATGATTGACACACAGACAGACCAGAATGGATGCTGAGCGAAGCTTTAATCAGAAAGAACAGTACATCAGATGATATGGTAATGCTTTACAGAAGTATAGAGTACAATTATATATAAGTACTAAAGATACTGAGGTTAATTTACATTAGCCTTCCCTTTTTTCTGCTTTGCCTCAGTTTAATAATGTAAGTAAAAAACATTACTGTAATCAAAATTAGCTGTTCACTTTCAGTGAATGTCTCTTCATCAGCTAAATGGCATTAGCGGTCAGTTCTCTGTGTCACTAATAAAAAGGCACTGAGGTCACGCTCCCTGTGGCTGGTCAGGTGAACTGGCTGTAACTCAGGATTCAAAAGATACCAAGGCTTGAATTTGAAGATTAAATCCTAACTTTTTGAAAGCTTGAAAAATTGATCCTTTCAGTATTGGTGTCAAAACTCAGGTGTTGTACAGACGCAGGCATTAAAAGATTTCAAATGCCCAAGAAGGGAGACAATAAATCAATGGGAAGGAAAAGAAACGGGTGCATTTTTATTAAGCGCAAGGCATTGTTTTGTCTCAGTAGGCTTCATGAGGCTACTGCTCAGATTCTCAGGTTCTTACAAAGTTATTTCATCTATATCATTGCAGTCCCCAATAGTTTCTACCCCCTACGCCTGCCTCTACGCTTGCCGCCTTTTCTACGTTTGCCCCCACCTCCTCTACGTTTGCTGCTTTTTCTACCCTTGCCCCCTCTTTTACGTTTGCCTCTGCCGCCTCCTTGAGCCTTACCCCGTCTTTTACCCTTGCCTCCTCTTCTTTGCTTGCGCCCTTTTCTAATCTTGCCACCTTTTCCACGCTTGCCGCCTCCTCTGTGCTTGCAGCCTCCTTTACGCTTGCATTGTTTTCCAACCTTGCAGCCTCCTCTACGCTTGCATTGTTTTCCAACCTTGCAGCCTCCTCTACGCTTGCATTGTTTTCCAACCTTTCCCCAACCTTTCCCCTCTCCTCTGCCACCTCCTGTTCCTCCACCTATGCCTTTGGCTATTTCGTCACCTATCTTTTCACCTATTTCACCCATGCCTGTGTCTGTGCCTGTTGGTGGGACTGTACTTACTTCCTTGTCTACGCTCTGGTCTTGATTGGACAGGGCATTGTTTGCAACACATGAGGGTGTAACATCTCCACCTGAGGAGCAGCTGGTGCACTGAAAAGGATCATCTCCAGGTTTATAACAACGAAATACGTTGTCGAGGCCAAGTTTAGAAATCCCAAGTTGTTTAAAGGATTCAGACAGTTGAGACGTGTCTGCATCAGGAACATCAACTACTTTAGAAAACACAAACGCATAACCACTCCAGTTCTGAATGACATCATTAATCTTGCCAGGGATACCGTCCTCATTTGCATTTGTACACACTGGACCACATGGGGATTCTTCAGAGTAGATGATGAGGAAATTACCCTGACTGCTTTTAATGAAGGGTTGTATGTTTTCTAGAACACGTGACACTGCCTCTGGTTGTGCTGCCGCCACCACCCTGGTGCCTTTGTACACCTGACCCTCTGAAACGGTTTGTTTCACATTGTCTGCTGGGTCATCCTGAAGGACTTGCTGAAGATTAGTTGGGTCTTGGTTCTGGGGGACGTTCAAAGCCAGACTGAAGGTGTCACCTAGTGCATACCTGCCAAAGGATAACATTACATGCATTTTATTATCTCGGTTCATGCGATATAAGGTATATACTGTAGATGATAGTATAGATAAGAAAGTATGAATTGTGGAAGTGTGAATACAAATGGATTATAAATTCAGAATTATAATGGGTTTTTGTTTTTAAGGCTCTGTGGTACACCTGCCTGAGAGACAGTCTACATGGTCAGAAAAGAGGTTTAGCAACAAGGATGGTGACTGCACACTGAGTTTGGGATACCAGTGATGAACTGGGCCCTGATAGTCTAAAACGCAACATTTTGTGAGGTTAAGGGAGGATGTGAAGGTTAATTTGTATGAATTCAGGAAAAGAGTCCAACTGAATTGTCAGACTAAATCAAGCTTTGCAGAAAACATCAGGAATTCCACAAACAAAGAAATGGATATTGAAATACATATTCTGTATAATCAATGTGTATTTAATATATTTAAAAAAACAACCAAGGGCTTCTTTCTTGAATTGCCTTTTCACATCGATTTTTAATAATCGTATAGAGAAAGCTGTTACTTAAGAGTCACAGATAACAACTGATAGTAGTAGTAGTAGTAGTAGTAGTAGTAGTAGTAGTAGAAGAAGTAGAGTAGCGTCATCAGAAAAGACAAAGAGCAACAGTCTTTGAGGACTCACTTGTTCTTGATGCCTTCTATAATACTTGCGAGCCAGTTCTGGTCCATAGCAGCCAAACTGTCTCCAGTAGACAGGAAGAAGGTCAGCACCACAGCCATCCAGCACAGGCCAGCCATCTGCATGCAGATCAGGTTTAATAATAGAGTGGTTTTACACACAGCATTGTCACAAAGCAGATAATAAGAAACCAAGTACATGACAAACTTAAAATGTAAATTGTAAAGAAATGGCTTATAATCTGCAGTCAGACAGATGAGTCTGCTGCAGTTGTTGACCTTGTTTAGACCATTTAACACAACATTGGATAACATTTCAAATATTTTTACAAAGGCTGAGTCTCCTGAGATGATAATTAAATAACTCACCTTACTTCTCTTGCCAGCAGGATCAGCTGGTTCTATCACCCTACAGAAATGACATAAATAGGCACTAATATTTGTTTTTCTAGAAATCTAACAAACAGCAGTTAAAAGAAACAAAATCACATGTACTCCTGTCCATTTCAGAGGTAAAATGATTGGTTGATGAACTGATTAGTCAATTGACAGAAAAACTGCAATTATTCTGACTACTCATTAAAATGTTAATTTTCATGCAAAAACACCAAACATTTGATTATCCAGCTTTTCAAATGTGAGGATTTGTTACTTCTTATTTTCCTGCATTATACAGCATCTTTAAGTTTTGGACCGTTAGTCAGCTAAAAAATATCAATTTGAAGATGTAACCTTGGGCTTTAGGAAATCGTGAATGACGTTTTGTAGACCAAACTAGTCATTGAGAAAACAACAGCACATTAATCGATAATGAAAATAATCATTAGTTGCAGTCATACTCTATTTTGCCCTGAGGAGTGAAAATGTGCACTTTTTATTGCATGTACCTACTTTGGTGGAGAAAGACGTCTGACCCTCTGAAGACTCCTTCTGTTGAGGGGAAGGTGCTGCTGCAGTGAACACAGTCAGAGGGAAGTGACATTTTCTTTATAGAGGACAGGGAGACCATGGCCAAACCCCTCACCCTCATCATACCCTTATATGAACATGTCATTCAAAAAGTAGAAAGAGGAAGATTAGAAAAAGGGGTAAGGTATTATGTGAGCATGATTTGAGAACCTAAAAAGAGGATTCATTACCTTTTTTATTTGTTTTTGATTGAGAAACAGAGAGATAGAAGTGAGCAAAAGCTTGAATTTAAACTTAAATTGAAGAAGACATTAGGGCATAAGCTCCTCTTCTGGGCATGCATGTAGAACCACATGACCAATTTTGATTAACATCAACAAAAAACCACTGGGCACTAGACACTGTTTCACCTCATCAGCACGTCCACACTTTACAGTAGAGCTCATATAGCACGGATGTTTTTATAAATGTATCGTCCATTTTTAGAACAAGCAGAAAATACAGCAGACCTTCTATAAACCATCATTTGAAGACACATTTTCATACCTCAAGCTCCACTTACTAGCTCTTACAGACCTTTCAACTGCATCTCATGATCTTGTTGTGGTTGAAAACTGTATGAAAATGCAACTTTGAGTTAATATTTTTTTTTTTGTCAAGCTACTGTTTCTCCGGTCAAGAATTAACTGTCATGCTCTTCTCAGTAGCTTACAATATACATAAAGATATGCTGAGAACACATTTACAGAGTATGATAGAAATAAAGATATACAGTTAAACAAAGATAAGAAGCTGAATGAATATAAGCAAGCAGGACAACAAACTACTACCGTTTAAAAGTTTGGAATCACCGGTTATATGGATGTTTTTCTTCTTTCCTTCAATAATGGCTATTTTAACAAAGATAAAAACTGTATAAAAATGTGGGAACCTGCTGCATTTCTTTGTTTTATGTAATAAAAAAATAAAAAAATAGTAAACTGAACATCTTTGGGTTTTTGACTGTTGGTCAGACAAAACAATCAACATGAAGACGTCACCTTGGGCTCTGGGAAATTATGATTGACGTTTTTCACCATTCTATACATTTTTTATAAGCTGTATAGACCAAATGATTAAGCGATTCATTGAAATTCATTGCAGATTATCAATATTGAATATGAACTTTTTCGCTATGATTTGACTCAAAAAGCGAAACTCCCCCAGACATGACATCAGCACGTCAACACAGAGAGGATGGTGTGCACAAGACAATGCTTTATTCTTTGTCTTGTTTCCCTGAAGACGTGCAGTAAGATGTAAATGGTTATGAAAGCATTTGTGGCCTTAATGTCAAAGAGGATGTGCTTTTTGTGCAACAGCCAACAAACAAAAACTCAAACTGTAGCAGCGATCCCACCCTGAGTTGTGTTAGCTCGCTGATAGCTTAGTCATCAAGAGATGAAGATAAGATGAAGACTTCTGCTTGGTGGATGACTAGTAGATTCACCTCAAAACTGAAATCTTCCTGTTTTCATCTTGCCTCTGTTCATGAGAAAAAAACTAAACGTATACTATAGCCATAACTATACCATAGTCTATAGCTATACTATAGCTATAGTGTGTATATATACTACAGTGTATACATACATCAGAGTTTGAAGATTTATGCTGTTACACAGCTTATAAACCAGAACTTCTCAAAGTCCAGACCAAGGTCAGGATCCGGACCAAACTGCAAATCAGTCTGGACCGGACAGTGTGTCACTCACTCTCCATTGATATTATGCAGTGATGTACTTTGTAGTAATGTGTAGCATTGTAACTGAAAGTGTCCCTCGTATTAGTGCGTTTGTGTACAGTGACATGTGGTAAAGACAGTGAGACTGCACAGAGCTGCCTGTGTGTGTGTGTGTGTGTGTGTGTGTGTATGCCTGTCGTCGGTTTCTGTGTGTACGTTCACTGCGATCACAAGACTTGTGAAGTATAAGGCCGTTTTCACATTGAATCAGGCGTTGCTGGGATTTGCCGCAGGGTTGTGCGGCAGTGTGGGAGTGTCTGAATATGGCCATACTCCGAGCTTGAAGGCCGATACAAGCCAAGCGACTGCACGGCCATTAACGTCTTTGTGCTCCCTCGTGGCAGAGTGGAACAGCTGATAATCACAGAGCTGTTCGATCAGTCTCTCTTCCATCTTCACAGTCTCTCAGTAAACAGTGGAATATTAAGTTAAACAGCTAATGCTACAATGCTACAGGTAAACAAAGTTCTTCTTCACCTGGACGTCTGCTGGTCTGATCGCCAACCTGACTGGCTGCCGCAGCGTGACTTCGGGTTGCGATTCTCCAAAAGTTGACTCCGTTTTAACTTTTTGCCGCAGGCCACTGCGTTTTTTTGCGCCCCCCCCCCTGCAGCCCCACCGCCGCAGCCTGAACGCAGTACCCCGGTTCAAATAAATGGGAAAATCTGCGTCTTCGCCGCAGCACCTGATTCTATGTGAATACAGCCTTAGTCAGTCAGTGACGTGTGTACTTTGTTTCCAACGCTAGCAGCAAGATGTTGTTCTCCGAGTTTCTCTCGAGGACAGAAATGCACTCATTGTCTTTGTAGCACTGAGCAGCTGCTTAAACTTTCAGTGCCTCTGATGTGGCACTGTGAACTTTTGTGCCCAGGCTCAAGGCACTGGTTACAGTCAGACTGTGCAGTTTCTCTAAGTCAAGCTGTTGAACAATACTGTTGTGTCACCCAGAATTGACGGACTGCGTGGGACTATGTATCAACGTGGCTACAAATTCAACACTGTTCATTTGAAGTATAAAGTGATACTTCACTACACAGTTACAGAGTTACAATGTATTCCAATGGTGACGAGTTGTTCTGGTGGATGTTTTGACCGGTAAAAGTTTGGGGATTTGGATTGAAAATATTTTCATATATTTTACTTTTAGCTTTTACTGTTGTTTGTCTTTAGTCTGATGGAGAACAATGTGGTCAAAACGTTGTTGCTGGCAATCTTTCATTGCATTTGCATTTCATTGCATTTCAGCATGTAAACGGCTGCATTTTTATATACAGTTTGTTTTGGCTGTCATTCACCCATTCATGTACTCTCTCTCTCACTCACTCACTCACTCACTCACTCACACACACACACACACACACACACACACACACACACACACACACACACACGCACAGGCAGCAGCAAGCTACCATGCAAGGTGGGTGCAAAGTTCAGAGTCTTGCCCAAGGACACTGAACCCCAACAATTTTTAATTTTTAAAAATATACCTTTTGTAGGATGGATAGGATAGGATGTGTTTGGTTTATATCTTATTCTTTTAACTTTATGAGGCCAGTCAGAGAGCTGTTGTGCTGTTTGAAATAATTTTTAACTCTTCATTCTGACTTGCATAATTAAGATTTCAGCACAAAGACTGCAGGTCACCCTCACAGCAGAAGTTTGAAAGGGAAGAATCTTTTTAGAATAAATGGCGTAGTTAGCCACACACACACACACACACACACACACACACACACACACACACATCTTTTCATACATCTGTGGAGCTATTGGTGCCTCTAGTATTATGTCTTCTGGATATCATAATAAAATGATAAGTTTGATTGTATTTGTTGTCTGGTTTGGCAGTATTTGAGGTATTTGGAAAGAGGCTCACTGTTGTCTCAGTTTTGTCTGAGGGGAGACCCACAGTGTCAGACTTTGGACACCCCTGGTCTGGACTGAAGAAAATAAATCTTACATTGTTCCCCTTCAGTTCTAGCCCATGTTTTATTCACTTTAACTTTGGACCTGCTAATATACACGGAGTGCTCAACACACCTCTGGTGTAACCACTGTTTATTTGCTGTTGTATCAGAGAAAATCCCTGCACTCTTGTGCAGACAGGCATACATATTACCATGGTTACAGTAGGGGCGGCGGTGGCTCAGGAGGTAGACCATGTTGGTGGTTTGATCCCCGGGTCCCTGAGCAAGACACTGAAGCCCAAATGGCTCCCAGTGGTTAGGCCCCGGCCCTGTGTGGTAGCTTGCTGCCATCTGTGAGTGTGTGTAAATGGGTAAATTCACACACTGTCATAGCTACCATACATTCTAAAGCGCTTTGGATAGAAGAGCTTTATAATTGCAGTTTGTTTGGAAGTGGACCTTTTTCAGAAAATATTTCTTAAAATATTATCTTTTGTGTTTATGAAAACTTGTTTTGACTGAAATGGAGAAGTGAAAGGGCAGTGTGCGTTCTACTGCCTGTGTAGAAGAGGAAGAATTCTCCAGAGTGTGGGAACATTAAATACACAAACACCTGTTTTAATATATATTTTCAGATAGTAGTGCAGTGGCAATAGACAACTGCAAAAGTGTATATTACTTACTAAAATGTATATCTATATACCATTTATATTAATGTAGGCTACATAAGTGGGACACCTGCAACACAGTTCAATAGCACCACAAACTACTTATAATAATCTTTTTATATCATCTACACCAGATTTTTCCAGAGAGTCTGGTACCGTAGCAGCAGTAGAAGCTCTACAGTGGACTAAAATATAAAGTAGGTTGAATTTACACAGTTTAAACAGTTTAACAGATAACAATATTGTTATGCAGGAGTTTCCAAAGGACTGACACAGACAGATCAGAATGAGAATGCAGAGCCAAGCTTTAATCAGAAAGAACAGAAAATCAGTAATACTTTACAGAAGTATAGTATACACTGACGCGAGTACTGCAAGTACACTTATTTTAGTTAATACATTTGAAACAAAATGAAACTGATGTCTTTACACATGCACACAGACCAAATTGTGTATCACAGGGTATCAGAAGCTGTCCAGTGTGGAGAGCTAGCACTGAATGCTTGGTAACATTGTCAGGTTTGTTGTCACTACTGTACTGCCCCCTCCTCATAATGTTGGCCCACTATAATCTTTTAAAGTACTATGTCCTAACACACATACTCATCTCACACACGTTGCTGAGTGGCTGTAAATATGGAAAGAAGATGTCTGTTAGGGGCGGATCGATCCCCAAAGTATGAAATGTTAATGTTTGGCAAATGATTTGGTAGTAATTAAAATATATTCAGAAGCAGTCTATTTGTATACATTCACCTCAAAGATCAGGACACATTTATCTCCCCTATATCATATTACTTATTTTAATAACAAAACTATTGATCTATCAGTATCAATCTGGAAAACAAGCAGTTCAAAATATGTTATTTTTTATCTTTTGAGTTTAATCACAAATAAGACAACTATCAGCAGAGTTGTTCCCAACTCAATCAGGGTAGTAATGTCTGTTTGTTGTAAATATCTGCTAGTTATCTGAAAACAGTCTCTTACAAACAGGATAACATGTTAATGAAGCAACAATACTGAAGTTAGCCGACTAGATAAGAGACATAAACCATAGGCTAGACCTAACGGACTCTGATGGCAGCCATGAATGTTGGAGCATACCTCAATCTTAGTATATTGTGCAAGGATGAATGGTGCATTTCAAGTCCATCTCGCCTTCTATTGTGAAGTATAATTACATTTATGCAGGGCTTTTTTTTTTTTTTTTTTTTACATTATGTTACATTCATTTGGAAAACTCTTTAATCCCAAGCAACTTGATTTTTTTTTTTCCACATAGCCATGCACTGAGAACAGTTTGGATGGAAATGCACATTTCAAGAGTTATGGCAGTTTATGTAGATATATATATTTTAAGCTCATCCTGCGCTGTCCTCCTCCACACCTTCCTCCTCCTCTGCTCCTGCTAACTCTTCTGTGTTTACACCTTCTTCTGCTTTCCCCTCCTCCTCGGCTGCTGATTAGTCCTCTTCATTTCTCCACCCCTCTGCTTTTTCCCCCTACTCTGTGGCTGCTGACTCTTCTGCCTCTTCTCACTCTGCGTTTTTGCCCCCCCCATACCTCCCGGCTGCACTGTGTTGTCCCTTTTTGTTTTGCGTTTTCTTCCTCTTATTTGTCTGCGTTTTTTTCTTACTCTGTGTCCACCCACTTTTCTGACTTTAGGTCTGTCAGTGCCACCCTGACCTCCTCCTGTATTACTGTCCCTATTTGTAGAAACCCCTGCACTTGTGTTAATATTGTTGCTTGGTTTGCCTCTGACCACTTTGTGAGGGGGAATTACTTCTGCTCCGTTTAGGCTGTATGACTGAAGAGGATGGCAGGTTGGGACTGGGACCAGGTTGTGAATTGTCTGAAAAACAATAGCATGCAACTTGATTACCATTAGAGCAGCGGGTGCACTGCATTGCTCGTCCTTTGCAACGGGATATGTTTCTCAGACCAACTGATTGCCCGAGCCGCTCAAGGGATCCACGTAGGTCCTCCTCAGGTATGGATTCACTGTCACGGGGCTTGAATACATTGGAAAACACAACAGCATAGTTATTCCAATTCCGAATCTGTTTTATGCTTTCGAGAATGCTCCTGTCACTTGATTCGCTTGTACACATTTGATCACATGGGGAAGCAAGAACATAGAAAAGCAACAAATCATTTTTGTTGTTCAGATTGCTGACCAAGGTGTCAAAGTGTTGTAGAATACGGTACTCTGCATGATCAGCTCTACCATCTTCAACTGCATCAGGGCACTGTTCCTGAACTTTAGCCCATGTCATAGACGTTTGACCACAGTTTGTCAGAACATCAGGCCATTGCACAGGTCCTTCAGGACACTGATCCAAAACATTGGGCCATCTCAGAACTGTGGCTGCAACCATCCTCCTACTGGTGTACACGCCACAATCCTTCAAAATACTTTTCCACACTTGGTCACCAGTGTCAGTGACTTGACTCGTATCATACATGTTCTTGTCACTGTTGTATGGGATGCTTACGGCCAGACTGAACATGGGCTCTCGTCTGTCAAAGGAAACAGATCACAAAATGTAAACCTGGTGTCATTTAATAAAATTAATAAAGTATAGAAAGTTAGATAAACTAAACTAAACTGTAGGCTTCGGTCACATCTGTTGTTTTCTCTCTTATTGAACATCAAATAGAAGAAATTGAAAGTTACTGCAATTGTTTCTTGATAATGTGAATTAAAAAGCAGATATATGTTGTATAATGTAGCATTAGTTCTGTCAGTCTCTGGTGCTGGTTATTAGTCGTCTTGTCCGCACATTGTAACTATTGTGTTCAAAAGTGCTATATGAGTAATGTTTACTGAATTACTTACTGACCTTACACCCTTTTTGCCCTCGTAGCTTGGTCTGTACCTGCCGAAGGAAACACAGTTACATAGATAATGTTACTGGTATGTTTGATCATTTGATAGAGCATAAGTTCAGAAAGTTAAATAGGTGGAAGGATGCACCGATCATAGAATTGTCAGAAATAGGCCGAATATTAGAAAGAGACGATCAATACACAACAGCCCACTGTATTGTATTAAAAATGTATCGATACAAATTTATTGTACTAGACCAATTCAATTTTCTCAGCATAAAAAATGAGATAAAAACCAAAACATTAGCTGCTTTTTGAAATTATGAAATGGAATTGCAAAGGCAACTTGACTGTAGTCTGTTTATTTAAATGAGACAATACATTAAGCACATAAATATATCTGCCTCATTTTACTCAAAAAGAGAACAAAGTAAGGAAATACTAATCTATTAAATACAAAATGATTTAGCAAAATACAAATATAATCAGTGTGTGAAATGCGGGGGATGTCAGGGGGTCTCGGACCCCCTAATTAACAACTAGGACCCCCCGAAGACAGCAAAGTCAAATTTTGAGGGGGTCTCAAAATTAAGTTAATTATTTACTATTTATCTGTATTGTAAAATGTATTTTCATGTTTAAATATTAAAGGTAAGGAGCAACACAGAAAATGCGACAGACGGTGAACAGGCACTGGTTGTAATTCTGCAAACTATATAATTAATATAGGTGTAATAATTCTGAGTCCGCGGTTCTGCTCCTTTTCTCCATACGTGAAAAACCAGATTTATGTCTTATGTCCTCATTTATCCAACTGAGGAAGTTTTTAAACAGTCCTTAAAGGGAAAATTCGCCGCCTGTCACGTGGATATCCACTCAGTGTTGATGGCAAATGTACTCAATTGAAGCATTACATTCCTCAGAGAGTGCTAAGTAAAGAATTAGACATAATCAAGAACTAATTATACATCATCATCATACACACAATTTATTTTAAAGATTTTCAAAAGATGGTGAATCTTGATAATGTGTACTTTATCTGAGGGAATATTGGCCATGTTTCGTTTAGTGAAAAGGAAGATGAAGATGGTCAACCTGTCTGGTATTTATTATGAGAATGAGAATTAAATGTAAACATCATAATAAGTAGAAGTTTTTCCCCCTCTATAATCTAGAGAAAGTCGACTCACCTGTTCAAGATCTCTTTTACAATTCCTGCAAGTTGGTTCTGGTCCACATCAGCCAAACTGTTTCCAGCAGACAGCAGCAAGCCCAGCGTTACAGCCATCCAGCACAGGACAGCCATCTGAGTGTTTTTAACAAACAGCATCAGCAGAGAGGATTAAAATCAGGGATAAGAATGATAACAAGACTGAGTACATCACAGTCTCAAAATGTATAAAATCTGCAGCAGGTTGATGTTAAACACAGGGTTCACCACCACATGCTACCGGTGTCATTTTTACATTTGATATTTAGCTTTTAAACATATTTAGACATTAAAATGTGCCATAAAAAGAAGTGTAGTGAGGTTACAGTAATGTGATGTCAAATATTTTGCTGACTCTTGAGAAATTTGGCAATAGTTTTTAAAAGTCAAACTTATACAAACTGTCCCATACTACTACAGATTCAGTCTGATCTGTTCTACAGAGCAGCTTTATACCAAATAGTCGGCAGTTAATGATTTCAGTGAGCAACACCACAACAACCAGCCATTTGAGGACACAAGTGGAAGCTCTTACTTTGTCTGGACATCAGTAGACCTAAAAACAGTTGTGACTTTATGTGGTCTTAGTTTTCTCTGAGTCTTAAGCCTGGCATCATTAACTAACATGATGTTTTGAAAAGCTGCACTGAGTAAGTTAGATCAAACAGAGAGCGTTTACCAGTTTAAATGCTCTCTGTGATTCATATTTTCTTTCCCACTACTGTTGCCCACTTGTGTCAGTCAGACACAGATCAGTCAACTGATCGCTACCTGGTGGTGCGTTGGATCAGTTGGAGTGGAGGCTACTTGGCCCAACTGAATGCAAAGTCATCGATTAGACGGGAATTCACTCAGAGTGGCACAATTGATGCAAAGACATGATCGCACGAGTTCAAAATGATCAGAGGAAGAAGAAGAAGATGATCACAGACACAGCACCATGCACATGGTTGGTATGTCTTTTGTTAGCTAGCTTACAGCTAACGTCTGTACATTGGGTACATTGGCTGTTTGGGGGCAAATCAACACAGACTGCACAAATGGTTCAGCGCTCAAATTTACACTTTCTGTCTGAATATATCTTTAGAGACTCAGTTGTGCTTTGAGCTAAATACTAATATTGTCATGCTAACATGCAAGATTAACACGTTAACATGCTTACAGTTATCATTTTAACATACAGATCAACATAGTAAAGATGTATTATGCTGTAGTGGTAATTTTAGAAGTTTCTAGGTGTTCTACTTTGTGTTGCTGTAGAAAGCCATTGTAACTGCTATGAATCCAAGCTCACTACAGCTGCCATTGTCTATGAAGGAGCAAGATAAAAAAAAATAAGCTCTGCTCCCTTTAACATTTAGCATTTTAGTAGGCTTTGTTTACACTGAGCTCAAAGAACAGCTAAGACTGACAGGAATTTCATTAGTATCAGAGGTATCTTGTCATGAACGTGAGTGTTGGATAAGTGGAAAATTTTACCTAAAAGTAAAATCCAACTGTGTGTATCCATCCAGTAGTTGTCAAGATAATTTCACTCTGGATCAAAGTGTTGAACTGACTAACATCAAGCGACATGTTGTCCCTCTGTAGAGGCAGTACCATGAGCAATAAAATGAGAGTGGACAAAACCTGATAGTCTTTAGTGTGTCGTATTTCAATTCAGAACGAAAACCCAAGGAACTCTTGTTTGAAAAAGGAAAATAAAAAGTCTCCAAAGCATCTCTTTTCTTTCACCATTTCTTTCTTTAGCCAACAAAGTAGACGCTTTAGGACAGCAAATGGTCTGCAGTTTCTACAAAGGTTTACTTTCAGAGAAAAAGTGAACAAAAACAGTTGTCAAACTTCAGCAGGATCATGAGAATGCTCACCTTCACTGCTGCTGCCAACAGGATCTAAATACCCTAAAGACACAAAACCAATAATAGAAGTTAAAACGTGTATCTCAGTTCTACTAAAAAGGATAGGTTCACATATTTTCAAGTCTGTCTGTAGTCAAAACAATAGTCAGGTGCCCATATGCTTGCTGTAATCATTCCCCCTGTTCATACTGGCCATTCAAAGATCCCTTCCTAATGCTCTTTCAATGGAAGACATGGGGGACAAAATTCACACTCCTCATTCTGTGCAAAAATGTATTCCAATTTATTTGAGGCTAATATGAGGCTTCAGCAGTCTCTTTAGTATGTAATTCCTTCTTTGTGTTACTATATAAGAGGGAATCTTGTACTAAATAGACTAACTGTGGAAGATACTTGTTTTGACTAACTCGGACTGCTGAAACTTCAAAACCTTTGTTTCCATGTTTCAGTGTTTGTATGGGCAGCAAGCTGAGAAAATTGTGTACTGGGAGTACCTACTACTCTGACTCTCTCTGACTAACTTTCAGGGAGTGACAGAATTCCTTCAGTATTAGAAGTGAAAATCCTTTACCTGCTTTGGTGGAGAAAGGCGTCTATCAGATGCTGTTGACTCTGTTTTCTTCTCAGTGCAAGATGCTGTCGAATGAATACAGTCAGAAACAAGTGACATTTTTATAGAGGAGAGCCTGACCATGACCAAACCCTCAGTGTGGCACCATGCCCTTATTTGAACATGTCTCTAAGAAATTACGTAGAAGGAAGAACAAGAGAAAGACATTCTGCAATTTGATTAAGGAAGTTGAACATAGACCGAATCATTTGTGTTGTCACGTAGCCCTGACTCATAACAGTTGGAGACCTGCTATTGGCTGATACAGTGCTTAAGGAAGAGCATTTTGTGTAGACATGGTTATAGCCCTTACTAGTTTCAGTTATGATTGATCATTTTCATCCTCTTCTGCTACTGTCTCCTGTGGTGTACCCCAAGGTTCCATCTTAGGCCCGGTTTTATTTTCCTCTAGCATTGTTTCACTGACAAAACACAGCTATACTTCTCCTTAAAACTGGACCTTTAGTCTCTTGTCTTGTCTCTTGTCTTAAAGATGTCAAATGCTGAATAGCCAAATATTTTCTCCATTATAATGAGGGTAAGACAGAGGTCCTTATCACTGGTCGTGAAAATTTAACCCCTCGTGTAGCTGATTTTCTTGGGCCTTCAAATGTCCACACATGCGCAAGATATCTGGGTGTAATTCTTGACTCTGCTTTAAAATTCACTAACAAATAAACTCTGTGATTAGTAGCAACTTCTTTCACATTAGGTTGATAATAAAATGTAACCTTTTCTATCTTTGGGAGATCTGGAGACAGTCTTGCATGCTTTTATTACTTCACGTCTTGACTACTGTAACTCTCTTTATGTGGGAGTCAAGTTGGGAGAGATTTTATTTTTTCACAATATGAAACTCAAATCAACAAAGTTAAGCAAACCCACTAAGAACTGGATATAATGTTTCTTAGATCCTTAAAGTCATTTTAAATGTTCATAACCTCTGTACCATTCATAACCACAAAAAGGTAGCACTGACAATACGGTACAAAACCATGAATCTCTATCCGACACACAGAAGACACATGTGACAGTATTACAGTATGACATACATTTAGAGGACAAGAACTGCAACCATTATTTCATTTTAAATGAACATTTGTCTTTTGTATTTTTTACAGTAAAACTAAATCTGCCTTTTCATCCTGACTTGTAGGTTGAGTATGAAACACAGGAGGAAGGTCAGGATCAGGTCAGGTTTATACAAGAACATTTTGACTTTATCTGATGTGATTTGTCTTTCTGACTGAAAGAAAGACAAAAAGTTAATTAACAGACAAGAAACAAAACTCAAACTAACATGAAATCTTTCGTTTAGAACAAAGCAAACCCACTGTGCAGTAGATATGATTTTAACACTTCTACACATCTGTGCTTTAGCTCTTGAAGAGCGCAGGACCTTTGTGTCTCTGAATAGCTCAGCATTAGACCAAGTACTACATACATATCACCAAATTAAATACACAGCTGCAACTGTAAAAATAAATGCATCAAAGAGCTTTATTATGTACTGTACAAGATTGTATTCCCAGAAAGTGTAATGATTGATGAATGAGGAAAAAACAAAAGAAATCACTAATATGAACTAAACCCAGACTGATACTGAGGTTTTAAGACTGATACTAATATAATATTTAAGAGCTTAAAAAACATTGATGATAATCTATTGCCCACTATGTGTTTTTATTATCATATGAGTATAATATATTTTATTTTTTAAATGACCCCTTAAATTTGGTTATTAAAGAACATGTCCAATATATGTACTGAATAGTTACAGTTTAAGAATAAACTTGTCAGTTCTCTCTGGTGGACAAATTATGTAACAGCAACACTGTTTCTAAGTCAACACAAGCATATCTTTGGCATTTCTGTAATGCAATTTCTTGTTACTTATCGGCCAACCTGTACACCGATAGTGATAAATCTGTGATGAGCTGATAGCAGATTTATCGGTCAAGCTCTAAAGTTTTGTCGATGCTTCCTACGACTCTGTAGCTGCTTTAGCCTACGCTATAGCTGACGTGCGCCTCCTCAAAACTGAGCATCAAGACATGTTGGGGCTACCACATGGGGACTGCAAGAACTGTGACTGGTCAGCATAGGCTGCTTGTCTTTCTCCTATAAGATTATAATGTAAAGTAAAGATGGTTGACATTAAAGACAACATTACTGCAGTACTCTCCTATTCAGTTATCAGACAGGGCGAAATAACGTTACGAGTTACTGAATGTAACTCCAGCTCTATAGGTATGTGAGTAGATCACCGTTGCTCTATATCACAAAGTAAATGAAAGAATGTAAATGCAGGAACTGAGTAATAAAATTAAAGCATAGTACAGCCATGACACATCGTCTAGTGTTGTGATGGTGATATCAACGGAAGAAAACCGACACTTAACTATAAATCAAAACCTACGCCGAAGGTATCTACAGCGGGACTCCCGTTAACCCCTTGCGTCAAGCATAAATCCAGTTTAATATGAACACACTAAGCAGGGTGTAATGCTCAGCAGCGTCACGTACAGCAGGCAGATCTAGCCGACTCTGCTGGAGTACAGTAGAATCAATAACGCTAGTTGTAGTTCATTGCCAGAGAAGTCCTCAGACTTCATTCTTTCATAACTTTTCACAGAATGTTTGCTTAGCTGTTGCAATGCACATTTTTTTAACAATAAAAAATGAGTTTGATGGAAGTGTTTCTAGAATTAATACATGTTTAGCCAAGGGGACAGCAAACCATCAAAACACATATCCCTCGCTATGGCTAATGTGTTGGCAAACAGTTGCCTGCTTACAGAACCAAAGACAAATATTCACTCTCTTAGCTATTTTTTTTGGTCTCCACCAACTACTGAGAAACATATCAGGCTCTTTACCTGCTAGATGTTCCACTTTCATTACCAGCTAGTCTCTAACTGTGTCTGTCTGCTGTTTGCTGCTGGTCAGATAGTGTACAGTGGGTTTATCAGAAAACAGCTGCTGCTGGAAACAAGGATGATGAGAGCGCTGAGACTGAACCAGATAGGAAATGTGCCATAAACCCATAATAATGGGATAAAAGAGGCTAAAAACTCAGTTGCTTTTTCTTTTATCCTTGAAAGACTTTGTGCTTTATTTCTGAGGAACTGTTTTGTGCTTTGGACAGTTACCAAATGTGTCTGTTCATCCTGACTTGCAGATTGAAGATGGAGATTTCAGCAGAAATACAGAAGGAAGTGCAGGGTCAGGTCACTGCCTCCTACACTTGTGCTGTGAGATAACTCTGATAGCAGGAGCTGGCTGCACCAGCTGTTGTTGAGCCTAGTTATAGCATAAGTGTTTACTAAGTTGAGATTCTCATCACTAAAGTAAAACAGGTTGCACCGCATACACTAGTTCTTGTGTAGGATAAGTTGTTATATTTACACCTTCTTACTCATTTGAGATGCATTCTAGCCAGATTTTATGAAGATGTAAATGCATCCGAAGTTCCAAGACACATACTTAATCTTTTTACCTCCTATGTGTAACTTTCTTCAGTAAGTAGTCTGTGGAGAGACCAAACACTGGAGACAGACTGGTGAAGAACCTAACGTACTACTCGCTACACAAGCAATTATCAAGTCTCTGACCTGAGTAAAACTTGACTAGCAGCACTTGTAAAAGTAAGTTATAAGATAAGCAATAATAGCAGGAATTAAAATGCAAATATTTTTATTGATTGAATTTGTGGGAGGAAACTGGAGCACCCAGAGAAAACCCACGCAAGCACGTGGCTGGTAGATTGAAAACTGTGACTTCCTTGCTGTGAGGCCACACTGCCAACCAATGAGCCACCGTGCTGCCCTTTATAACCTGAGTAATAGTTCGACATTGTGGTAAATACACTTATTTGCTGATGGACTATTTCTTGGCTGGGGAGCAGTCACTTCCTGGGGTCTCCGCTGGTTGCCTGGCCAAGAAATAGTCCAGCACATGAGCCCACAATAAATAGCGTATTTGGTTTTTGTTTTGGTTTTGGTAGATTAAGCAAATAAGATATAACGTGTAAATTAGTGAGCTAAGCAAACCAGCTTCTGGCTGTAGCCATATATTTCATGGGCAGCTACCAGAGTGGAATCAGTCAACTTTCTACCAGAAAGTGAATAAGTGTAATTCCCAAAATGTCAAACTATTACTAAAATAGAAGAGTTTTATCTTCTACTTTTTTCTCCAATGCCATGGTTTGATGTTGTAAGCAACTTTCTTCCACCCTTTACGCTTCTTGGGCTTGGGATCCTCATCAATGATGTCTTCATGCTCTGTGTTGAACCTGACAGTGAGCTTTGGGCGAGCCCCTTTCTCATAGCATGAGATCTTTTCCTCCAGCTCCTTCAGCTTCAGGGAAAGCATGTTCTCCCTCTCAGAGGCCCTCAGCTTCTGCTGGATGCAGACATCCTGTTGCTGTCTAACCTTAATGTTGAGCGCCTGAATTTTTTTAAACTGTTCTTCCTTAATGGCCTCCTTATGAGCTTTTTCTGCCTTTAACTTATCAAACATATCATTGAATCGCAAGGTTTTTCCTTCGTAGCACAGTTTGATGTCTTCTATCTCTTGAAGGTAGGCCTTCTTCTCCTTCTCCCAGGCTTGGAGTTTACTATCCTCATCACACTCTTTTTGCAATGTCTCTCGAAGGTTATCTATTTCTTGGTGGAGGACCGTTTCCCTCTCAGAGGCCTTCAGCTGCTGCTGTATACAGAAATCCATTTCATTTTGGAGCTTGATGTTGAGCTCCTGAATTATATTTTGCATGGCCTCTTTTTCTCTCTTCTCTGCCATGTACTTTTCAGCCATACGTTCAAAACTAATTTTAAGCTGCTTCACCTCATTGCTCAAGACTTTGTTCTCCCTCTCCAAAGCTTCGAGTTTAGGTCCAAGAGTGTCCAGACAATCTGAACCCTCTGTTTTGAGCTTCACTTCCAAGTCGGATGTTTCTTGTTGGAGGACATTGTCCTCCTCAGAGGTCTTGAGCTCCTCCTGGCCACAGACGTCATTTTGATTTTGTAGCAATGAATCGGGCTCCTGAATTTGATCCTCTTGCTGCATCACAGTGACTTCCTCTGCTCTCTCAGCCTCGTCCTTTTCGGACACATCTTTGAAGGTCAAGTTATTGTCTTTGCAGCTGATTTGAAGTTGTTCTATCTGACCAGTCAAGACCCTATTCTCCCTCTCCAAAGCTTCGAGTAGAGGTCCAAACATATCCAGATGGTCTGAGCCCTCTGTTTGGAGTTCCTCTTCCAAGTTTCTTGTTTCTTGTTGGAGGACGTAGTCCTCCTCAGAGGTCTTGAGCTCCTCCTGGCCACAGACATCATTTTGATTTTGTAGCAATGAATCGGGCTCCAGAATTTGACCCTCTTGCTGCATCACAGTGACTTCCTCTGCTCTCTCAGCCTCGTCCTTTTCGGACACATCTTTGAAGGTCAAGTTAATCTCTTTGCAGCTGATTTGAAGTTGTTCTTTCTGACTAAATAAGCCCCTGTTCTCCCTCTCCAAAGCTTCGAGTAGAGGTCCAAACATATCCAGACAGTCTGAGCCCTCTGTTTGGAGTTCCTCTTCCAAGTTTCTTGTTTCTTGTTGGAGGACGTAGTCCTCCTCAGAGGTCTTGAGCTCCTCCTGGCCACAGACATCATTTTGATTTTGTAGCAATGAATTGGGCTCCAGAATTTGACCCTCTTGCTGCATCACAGTGACTTCCTCTGCTCTCTCAGCCTCGTCCTTTTCGGACACATCTTTGAAGGTCAAGTTATTGTCTTTGCAGCTGATTTGAAGTTGTTCTATCTGACCAGTCAAGACCCTATTCTCCCTCTCCAAAGCTTCGAGTATGGGTCTAAGCGCATCCAGACAGTCTGAGCCCTCTGTTTGGAGTTCCTCTTCCATGTTTCTTGTTTCTTGTTGGAGGACGTAGTCCTCCTCAGAGGTCTTGAGCTCCTCCTGGCCACAGACGTCATTTTGATTTTGTAGCAATGACTCGGGCTCCTGTTTTTGACCCTCTTGCTGCATCACAGTGACTTCCTCTGCTCTCTCAGCCTCGTCCTTTTCGGACACATCTTTGAAG
Organism: Macquaria ambigua; assembly: GCA_008360985.2. Taxonomy (NCBI): domain Eukaryota; kingdom Metazoa; phylum Chordata; class Actinopteri; order Centrarchiformes; family Percichthyidae; genus Macquaria; species Macquaria ambigua. The sequence continues at coordinate 177,309 of VMKM01000791.1, forward strand.
GTCAAGTTAATCTCTTTGCAGCTCATTTGAAGTTGTTCTTTCTGACTAAATAAGCCCCTGTTCTCCCTCTCCAAAGCTTCGAGTAGAGGTCCAAACATATCCAGACAGTCTGAACCCTCTGTTTGGAGCTCCTCTTCCAAATCACATGTCTCTTGTTGGAGGACGGTGTCCCCCTCAGAGGTCTTGAGCTCCTCCTGGGCACAGACATCATTATCTTTTTGTACCATTGGATCAGTCTGCTGAATTATATTCTCTTGCTGCATCACAGTGACTTCCTCTGTGCTATCGGCCTCGTCCTTTGTTTCTTTGAAGGTCAAGTTATTTTCTTTGCAGCTCATTTTAAGTTGATTTCTGTTGCACTTTCCTGCCTTCTTGGTAAGCTTGAGTTGTTTAAGTAATTGTACTCGTCTTCCAGAGTGCTGATCTCAATTTGGCTGTTGTATTTCCAAATGTCTTCAAGTCACTCAGTATATTGCCTATTGTTTGTTGAAAGCTATGTGTGTCTTCCTAACACAAATATGATTCTGAGAACCTGGCAGGTTAATAACAGATTGTTAGTATGATGTCATTTCCTGAGAATACCTGTGATCAGAGAATCATTTTGTCCTTTGATGCATCATCAATAGAACAGGTAATAGAATGTTGTTGTTTTTTGTTTTTTTCCAAACCTAAAAGGGATGTGGCCATAGATATAACACATTACGTCATAACTCGGGATAACCGTCCACCATCTTACCTGGGTATTGTTTACAATCGCCACCTATGGGCAGGAACTGTTTGTCGGCTGTGCAGCATTTAATTGCTTTACTAAAAGGACCAAAGAGACCAGGGAGGCTGGCATCACTCCACCCGTCAGTATAGAGTAGATGAGGTTTATTTTTCACATATGGGTAAACTAAAACTACAAAAAGTTAGTGAACTAGGTAACTTTACCGTTAGTTACCAAGTAACGGACCAGCTGAATTCTAAGTTATTGCTGATTGCTAGCTCTCAACAGCATTGATCAGTTAGCTAAACAGATAAGTTATAACCAGCAAACATTGTTTTAATGTTAGCTACGCTAACTTAGAGCTCAAAGGTAACGTTTAGTAACGTTAACGTTATAACAGTTATTAATATTACCCTAACACTTGACCGCTAAGCAGCTGATTCCATGCTATGCTCCAACTATGTTATTACTCAATATAAAATTACGACAATGTCACTTTACCTCTTCTGTGAACATGTGTCTTTCTTCTCTTTTATTTCCAAAGTGGTGTTGATCGTTTCTTCACGGAAAATTGGAAACAAATGCAGTGGTTCTGTGTTGCTGGTAGCAGCCTACAGTAATACCACTTAGAAACTCTAGGGGGGGGCTAAACGTTGAAACACTTTAAGTTTAATCATTTCCTCAGCTTTCTCTCTTCATCCATGTTGGCTGCTGACTGGAGGCAAAATGGAAACGTCCGCATGTCAGTGTCGATTTTGACCAATGAAAATAGGTTGGAGATGGAGCAAGTGCGCCAAACTTACCAAAAATAGCAGCGCCTTGTGTGATTGGCTATCAATTAGAGCTGAAGGCAGCCAGGGCACCTCAATATTCTCCACCTCTCAACTCTAACACACAGGCCTGTATTACAGGCTAGAATGCTGAAAATAAAGCAAGGACCACATTTATCAATACAAGTAATATCAGTATCAAAATCTACTTAAATTACCAAAAGTTGAAGTACTCATCGTGCAGAATGGCCCATTTCAGAATCATGTATATTATATTATTGAATTATAATTCTTGATGCATTAATGTGTTCATCACTGTACTGTTGCAGCTGGTAAAGGCGGAGCTTATTTTAATTACTTTATATACTGCTGGGTGGCTGAATTTCCCCCCGGGGATCAATAAAGTCTCATCTTAACCTTTAATAATACATCATTTATTTGTTGATTGTATTTTGTATTATTAATCTGTATGTCCGACCCATAACCTTGAATTAAAATGTTATGATTCTCTATACATTGCTGTTGACAATAAGGATGCAGTGATAACTCAAACACATGATATTCATGTGTCTCGTGTTCTTAGTTTGTTAATTCAGCTTTAAATTGTATAGAAATGAATCAGGGTTAATGTGTCTCTGATAAGGATCCTTATGTCCCTTACAGAGCTCACTAAGTTACTAGCATTTAGGCTAATATAAAGCCAGCTAAACAGCAAAGTAACATGGATGTAATTTTACTTTGAGTTATTGTGTCGGCACAGAGACCAGCTGCAGGTACCACTGAGGAACTAGGAGAGGGAGGTCCAGAGCCTCCACACCACCTTCAGTTAACACTTAACCAGGGAGTGGCCCTTCCTAAAAGTGTCCAACCTCCATACGGCAGGCAGAAAGTGGCCATGTGACCAAGCCATATACAGCCACGCTGCATGCTGTAGCTGTGGAGGGGGCTCAGTGACTACCACAGTTTGTGAGAGGCTGAGGCCTGCTAGTCTGTCCCATTCAGTTGCTTAGCCAGGAACACCAGGCAGGACACTGAGAATTGTCCCTGGAGTCAAACAGGTCCATGACTGGCCGTCCAGAGTGACCTCCTGAACATCAGACCCATCAAGATGTTGAACTGTACCACTGTTCTGTTTCCCTGCCCTGTAGCTGCTCAGAGAAGTAAAGCTGCACGTTCGTTCAACAGCATTTTATGTATGTGTTTTATTAATAATAATAATAGGTTACCAGAAGATAGCAGCATTTAATTTTTTATACACAGCAGCAATATCTGTCAAAACACTGTTCTACAAATTCATGTCTATGTAAGTAGGTAAAAATCTTTGTTCCCTTTAATCTGTCAGGCCGCAGTGCTGTGTCCACACATTTAGATAATGTCAGCAGGGCCAGCAAACAGCTGGGAGGTAACTGAGGTGAATTAACACAAAGTATTCTGTGTGGAGGAGGAAAAGAAGAAGACAGAAATACACATCATTTAGGAGGTCATATTTTTTAAATTCTCTTCCTGAGAATAAACAACCTTCTTGTCTTACCCAGCTCCAAATGAAAGCTCTTACAAAGTTGTGTATGTCTTTCTCTCACCTGTTCTTCATATCAAAATACAGTGGACCTTTATTTTAAATTCTCTTACTTGTGTCACAAGAAACTGACCACAGATCAACTACTTATTATGCTGTTGATGCCTAAACATTTTTGCAAGTCAGTCCCCACAGACAATTCCTCTCAGTTTCAGTATCTTTTTTTTGGGTCACCTGCTTCTGCTCTTCTTCTCTTCACTCTGGGATTACTTGTCTTAGATCTTGGCTTCATTTCAGTGAAACAGATCAGAATTCACACAAAATAAGACAATTCTCAAAAGATAAAGAAAAGGGAAGTTGTCATCATCATTATGTAACTTGTCATCGTCACTGTTGGGGTGTGTCATTCATATTTGAAATGTCATGTACTTAAGTTGTGCAAGAGTAGAAGAACAATGCCGTGTGGAAATGAAATTGAAATGTAGTTTGAGTCTTCACATTGCAGTTACAGTAGTAAGGCCTTCCATGTTAATGTAATGCATTTAGTATCAGATAACAAGATTAGGACTCTACAACCGTGTTACTGTAGCAGCTGTGTGAGGCTGTACTGTACAGTGGTGATCTGAGCTAAATGCTAATATCAGAATGCTAACATGCTGATGTTTAGCAGGTATAGTGTTTACTATGGTCACCGTCTTAGTTTAGCGTGTTAGCATGCTAATAATCGTGCTAAACACAAATATCGGCCTCATGGTGGTGCTATAGGAAACGTGAGGAGATCGTCAGTGGGATTCACCGTCCGGGAGCCATGACTGTCTGTACAAAGTATTGTGCCAATCCATCAATAATTGTTGAGATATTTCAGTTTACCAAAATGAGTGACATGTTATCAGATATGGCAGTTACATTTCTCCGTAGACGGACACAGTGCAACTTCACCAGGTGAAGGAAAAGCTCAGAGAAATAACAAAATAGGTTTTACTGTTTGCCTGCATAATCCAAACTGTGTAACGCATAATAGTACTGTTATACAAGACTTCCCAAATGACTGACACACAAACAGACTGGATGGATGCTGAGCCAAGCTTTAATCAGAAAGAACAGATCAGAGGATTTGCTAATGCTTTACAGAGGTATAGAGTACACTCACATGAGTACTGTTGATACTCGGGTTAATTACAAAACAGAAAAGTAAACTGGTGAATTCTGTACGTGTTTTTGCATAGTTGATCAATTGCAAGTGATTTTGACAGTGTTGACCTTTCAGGGGAAAAGTCCAAAAAGGAGGAAGATATGTTGTTAACCTTTTCACTCCATCCAATTGTATATAACCCTGCTCTGCCGGAGTACACACTGCTTCACAAAAGAGAGGTTGCATGGTTTGTAGTCAGCAGTGAGACATGAGTGGATGGTACAAATAAGTTTCAATTAACTCTGTTAACTAATGTCCAGTTAGCAACTGAAAGCACAAGTAGTCACTACGTCACCCAGCTTCCAGCACCACCTGTGTCGCGAGGACATGCAGATGGATTTGGCTGTGCCACTCTCTGGTGTGACCGGGGAACTGAGGTGGAAGTTATTCAATGAAACCAAATGCTTTAGATACAGTCTTGTAGTATGAAAGGAAAAAAGTGCATTTTGAGCTTAAGGATTTTGTTTATCTCAGTCACAGTGGGTTCATGGGACTGCTGTGCATTCAAACTCAGGTTCTAACAAATCTACAGGGACGTGCACTGATATTGTGGGAGTATTGTATGAGGACCAGAGGCTTAGTTCAAACAAAGGGCACCCCTTCCTCCTCTCACTGTGCTGTCCTCACTCCTCGTCCTGATGTTGGCTCACTACATCTTAATAAAATACTTGTTCACACACACAGTAGCTGTATTGTAAAGATTTATGTTGCTAAAAACAGACTGAGGCTCTACAGTCATGCTCCGTGAGGAAGTATCGAGCACAGCAGTGCTCTGAGCAGTGCTACCATGCTCACAGTGGTTATGGTAACATGTTGATGTTTAGCAGTTAAAGTGTTTACAATCTTTTCTGTGTTAGCACGCTAACATTGGCTAATTAGTGCTGAACACAAAGAACAGCTGACGGGAAAGTCATTAGTTTTGCAGGTATTTAGTCACAAACCAAAGTATTGGACAGATAATTGACCTGAAGGTGGTGCTAGATGAAAGGTCGGGTTATTAAGGTTTTTACGTTTCATCTGCTGGGAACATAAATGTCTTTATCAAATGTCACGCAATCCAACCATCTAAACTGGACCTTTCTTGAGATTGTGTCTCATCTTGTCTCCTGTTGTTCCCCAGTCACCTGATGTTTCTGTTCTATAACAACTATTTTATAATTTGGCTGTAATTATTATAATAACCGCAGCAGTAATAGTTCAAATAACGTTTGATGGCAGTGCAGCAGTGGCTTGACCCACCATATACTCTTCACGTCCCTGCAGATCTATACGACCTGAATCACAGCAGTCCCAAGAACTTTCCTACCCTCTGCCACTTTGACTGAGCCTGCTGCCTGAACCTGAAGTGGAGGGCAGGTTGTGGCTGGAACCAGACTATGGATCATCGGAAACACAATAATGTGCAACCTGTCCACCACTGGAGCAGCTGGTGCACTGCATCCAGTCACAACGGAATATGTTGTCTAGACCGATTGAAGTCCCAAGTCGCTGAAGGGCTCCACTCAGTTGTTCGTCAGTATTGGTTGGACCACTGCGGGGTTTGAATACTTTTGAAAACACAAACGCATAATTCGCCCAGTTCTTGATGCGATTTATCCTTCCGAGGATGCTCTCACGATGTCTGTCGCTTGAACATTTTTCAGCACATGGGGAGGCAAAAACATAGAAAAGCAACAAATCATTACGACTGTGGAACAAGTGATCCAAGTGGTCCGCAACACGTGACTCTGCATGATCAGCTCCTCCATTGGGCCTTTTCAGAACTTTGGCTGCAACCACCCTGCTGCCGATGTACACCTCATCATTGTTGATCCGATTCTTCACATTGTTAGCAGGATCACTTGTAAAGACTTGCTGAAGAATTTGGTTAAGGTTCTGGTTCTGGTTGTCTGGGATACTTACAGCCAGACTGAACATGCCGCCTGTTCTGTACCTAAGAAATAGACAAACAAAATGTCAGGTATATCAAATCATGTGATAGCTTATTTTATGCTAAGCATATGTATATACTTTTTTGATAAAAAGATGTGTGGATCACATTTAATGAAAAGATTATTTTATCACATCTTATTGAGACAAGCAGCACGAAGCACAGTGCTAGCACAGGGGTGAAATTTAAAGGTATTTGGAAACCAGTCAGAGCTGCAACAATTAGTCGATTAATCAATTAGTCCATCGTCGAAAGTTAATCAGAAGCTATTTTGATAATCAATTAATCATTTCAGTCATTTTCCAAGCAAAAATGCTAATTGTTCACTGGCTTCAGCTTCTCAACTGCGAGTCTGTCTAATTCTTTTCTTTCTACTTCTACTCCGCCACATCTCAGAGGGAAACATGGTACATTTTTACTTCACTACATTTATCTGACAGCTTCAGTTTCTAGTTACTTTACAAGTTAAGTTAAGTAATTAAGTAATTAATTTTTTTCATATAAAACATATGAAGAACTTATAAAATATGATGTTTTGTTATAAATTCAACTCCCTAACCGTTTATTCAAGTACAGCTGAAACGATTAGTCAATTGACAGAAAATTAATTGGCAATTATTTTAATAATCATTTAAGTCATTTTTCATCGTTTTATTTATTTTGTGTATATCACAATTAAACAAACAACAACCATACGTATTATTAGCTTTTTCTGGAGCTTTCAACTGGACCTCACAGTCTAATCAGTGGATGGATTTTGGTCACACGTCATGGAGTTGAGTCAGACAACATCAGCTGTCTGTAAACACCAGACCAAAACCGGTCGCAGCATCGACTGGGAAGGTGTTAAGGGTCATTAACCAGGAGTCGGTGGACTCCGCTGCTCATGAAGACCATGAGACGCAGTTGAAAGCTGTGGTAAAAGCTAGTAAGTGGACCCTGAGTTCAGATTATTTTGTCAAACTGCTGTTTCCAAAGTCAACATGAACTTTCACGCTTAACAGTTTAAAATTATTTTGTCAAATTTTCAGTACTGATTTCAGAGTCTGCATTATATATGTTCGACATAAACCTTCGGGAGATGTTGCTCTGTCATCAGCTTAGCTGGACCGGTAAAAATGCCACAGCTAAGTGATACAGCAACAGCCCCACAGTGTACACTCAAGCTAATGATTGTTGTTGATGCAACCTAACAAAAGTCAGCTCCCCACACCGTCACACTGAATAACATTTTACAAACATCCAGTAGCACTCGAGCAGCTTTGTCAAGGTAGCCTCTACTAGCTTCATCTGTCTTTCTTAAAAGAGTAAACATGATGCTGTAGTTTTCTGTCCATATTTGAAGATTACTACTTTATTACTACTGTACTAACTGCTACAATAAGAGCACCTCGTCCTTTAAACAGAGACACATCAAGGGTGTAAAGACAGAAGTTGTGTTTTTGTCACAAGATAATATTCAGTGAATGAAGCAGAAGTCTACTCACTGTCCTAAGATGCCATTTACAATTGTAGCGAGCCTGTTCTGGTCCACAGCCAAACTGTTTTCAGTAGACAGGAAGAAGGCCAGCATCACTGCCATCCAGCACAGGCCAGACATCTGCACACAGTTCATCATACAGAGAATTAAAAACAGGTGTTATACATGTACAGTATGTCGTCTGCAGGTTATTCCAAATATGACAATATTCTGAATTTGATACGGGTCATGTAAACAACATATTCCAAATTAGGCCTTATTCTGAATGTAGCATTTTCCCATTAAGACATAAGTGGGATATGTTGATATTCTTCAGGTTTTAGCAGCGTTCTGTGGACATGTATGCAGCTCGTTCACGGCCTCTTCCTGTTTCCGGTCAGCTCTGCTGGAAACAAACCAACCAGCCAGCAGTTTGCAGGGCTGGGGTAGAGATGCAGGCACAGAAGAAAAGACAAGGAGAAACACAGCTGCTGTTAAACATGATGAAAGACCTGGAGATGAACAGGTTTCTGGATATGAGCAAATATCACAACGCCGACCTTTTCAAGAAGGAACGAATGAAAGAGGGAGGCTGAGTTCACACGGTCCAACAAGGCTGCATGGAAACGGGAATATTAGAGGAAGATTCATCTTCATCAGCCTGTAAACAGCTTGGTAGGAATATTGTCTTATTCTGAATAAGGGCAAAAACAGGAATATTTTGTGCATGTAAATGTAGTCAATGAGGAGTGCCCACAGTGTAATGAAGTTTTTAATCCTCTGTATGATGGTCTGTGTGCAGATGTCTGGCCTGTGCCGGATGGCTTTAAAAGTCTTGAAGCGTCCACTGTGATGGAAAGGTGAGGCTTTTTTCTAAAACAAAACCGAGAACTTCACAGCACCCACAAGACAGAACCCACAGTGTGTATGTTCTTTTCTCTTACAGTCAGCCACTAACAGGTAATGTTAGTTTGACAGCATAAAACAGATTTACTGAAGTCCTGTAAATGTTAGTATTTTATCTACTGTTTCTGCCTAATATTGATAGTGGACTAATGTAGATTTGATGGTGGTTAAATAAGCATTCATAAGCTTGGGTACATGGGACACCCAGGACTAAATTAAAACTTTGGGTCCCAAGATTTAACAAAAAAGGTTTAAGACCCCCTGCCTTGATATTTCTGAGGCAATCACTCAATGTTAATATATTGTTTTATGCTATATTGCAAGCTAATCCTAGGCTAATTGAGAACGTTGTTTTATCCCTGATGCTGTGCATTGAATAGTAAATTGATCGTTGTCAATATTAGAAAGATATTCTTATTAAAACTGACTTTAATTTGGCCAGATCAGCCTGCCCTAACTCTTACCTCATGTAAACTACCACCTGCTTAAGTCGCTAATTGTTAGGGGGTATTGGTGCAACAATGCTTTGGCGCCATCTGGTGGTGCAAAGGTGAACTGTATGATGTGAGTGAATTAATACATTCACTGTTGATCACCACATAATGGCGCTCACTCAGCGGTGGAAGTAACTCAAGTGCTGTACTTAAGCACGATTTTGGGGAACTTAATTTATGGTACTTTCTACTTCTACACATTTCAGAGGGAAATATTGAACTTTTTACTCTACAGTTATCTGACATCCACAGTTACAAGTTACTTTGATTTTACAAACAAAACACAAAATCAACTTAGAAATAAACATGATGCATTATTAGAGTAAAGGCCTTGCACACCCCACAGTTGATTTGTGTGTGTGTGTGTGTGTGTGTGTGTGGGGGGGGGGGCACAGGAGGCTCAGGGCGTTTTACGTGTATTTAACAATGAAGATGCACCACAAAATAGATCTTAAATTCAGCCACAGAGATAGACAAGTTGGATACTAGTCTGTGCATTTATTAATATTTTTATCAATAGGCTTTCATTTAATCAAGTAACCACAACGAAATAACCAAATAAAGTTAAGTTTCAGTTTCTGTTTAGCTAGCTCGCCTTTCTCCTTATTTGTTCGTCTCTTCTGTTTTTTCTTTCATTTATAGTTTCAACAGGTTTTTATTTGTGTGTTTGGTGGATGAATAGAGACGCCTGAACCCAAACGAACATGGTTTTGTTCAGTATATGTACCCGCAACCAAACTGCGCATCTTTTTCTGCTCTGCCCCGTCTCACCAGTTCTAGTATTTAAAGTTTAGGTTATAAAACGATGCGTCAGGTTAAATATATACGGTAACGGGCATGTGGCCGCAGTACACCGGGAACATGAGGGGGAAAAAAGTACTTACACTTGTTTTTTTTTGTCCAGAAAACGTCAGAGATGCGAAGTGTAAAGAGTTGGTGCGATCCGGATACGGAATTCCAGGATTTAGGAAACGTCATCAGTAGAATGTATTTTTGTATGAAGCTCAGAGCCAACACTACATACACACTTAGACACAAGGAGACCAACAGGCCACATCATAGTAATGGTTTAGTCCATATCCCTTATTGAAAGAACACACAACAAAAATACTTTGTTTCATAATGTTCACTTAAAAAAGGCTTTATTTTAGGAACATTTATTTTACTGATATGATTCCTTGACAAAAACGTTTTTTTGTTTCCAAGTTGAACTTTGTGAATGACATATTCGTTTTCATTTCTCTGCCTTTAAAGCTGCACTAGCCTAATCAATGTTGTTATATTAACACTGAGTCAAATGACTGTAACGTGAAAGGTGTTTCTCTGCAGTTCCCCTCAGCTCTATGGATCATTTCAGTGACTTTGTTTCATTATTATTCATAACAAGAAATGTTGGATGTCCTAGTTTTTGTGCCCCAGCAGACATCAAAGCATGATGTGCATGGATCGTGATTTTCACAGCGAAAGCTCTGTTGTGTCTTTTCTACCTATAACTGTTAGTTATAGCCAAGCTCATTGTCTTGGTTTCTGGCAGATGATACCATATTTTATAGTTCTTTTATTTACAATATATCTTTTGCATCTCCTCTGAGCTATTTGTTCAGGTTTCACACACCAGGGCAGTTTGACATCTTTAGTTTTTTGATGTACTGTGTCATGTCATAGTGTTGCAAAATCAGTGGGACTCCACCTGGTGAAGGAAAGGCTCAGTTTAATAATGAAGAATAAACTGGGTTCTTCTGTTTGGCCCAATTCAAACTATGTAAAAGATAATACTGTAGTACTGTTATTCAGGGGTTACCAAAATGACACACAGACAGACCAGAATGGATGCTGATCCAAACTTTAATCAGAAAAACACAGAACATCCAGAGATTTGGGTAATACTTTACAGAAGCACAGAGAGAATAACTTGAGTACTGTAAATACTGAGGGTAATTAAGCCAATTTCTTTCTTTATTTCAGGTTAAAATACAAAAATCAAATACAAAAAAGTATTGTAAACCAAAAAAACATGTGTGTTTAGATGTAGAATCTAAGTTTAAAGTGATTTATGGTCTGAGTGCTTAAGATTCAGTCAAAGGCAGTGGAGAACATAAATATTTTAACTTGCCGTAGTCAGAGTTGAGACAAATCTTATTTCTTCTGTTTGTTCCATTTTCTGAAGCATAATAAAAAAAATGCTGCTTCTTCATCTCTTAGTCTTGTAATTAAGCAAAAGGAGTCTGTCTTAGTCGAGGTGGATTTGTGGGGCTGCTGTGGATTTCTTCTCAGGTTCTAACAGATTTTGGTTTTACCTGAACAGCTTTCCCAGAACTTAACCACCCTCTGCCTCCCCTTCATCTGCCCCGGCCCTGTCCTCTACCACTCCCACCTCCTCTGCCTTTTCCTCCTTTGTTCCTGCAAAGTTCCACTTTTCCTGAAAGTCACCCCACTGAAGTGGCTCTCTAGCTGTGTCAGCATATTTCCTTAGATTCAGTCTGTTATACAACCTGACTTTTAAACAAGTAGCCAGCAGTTTCTGTTAACGATAGAGAGCATCGCAAAAGCAGGAACCAGCCATAAAGCCACATGTTAAAATCCAGGGCTCTGACTAGATCACGAGATGCAAAAGGCATCCAGGAAAGGGAGGTTTCCTTCTTGGGATATTGAACATTTTCCACCCATTACTTTTGTGGTTCATGCAGGTTATGGCACAAAAACAACTCTTCATGTTGACCTCCCCATCAGTTATTCTGGTTTGTTTTCTACCCACCACATTCATGTGCATCTCACTACGACGTCGCTCGGAAACCCGTCAATCTCAGATTCCTTCTGCTAGCAAAACTGTAAGGTTTGGCATGAGGGTGGTGTTAGAGGACAAACCATAATCGGCTGTGTTTAGTCAGACTCAACTGCACTTCATGCTCAGCTGTGCATTTTAGCTTAATGCTAAGGTTGTCATGCTAACATGCTACAGTCAGTACAATAAAATCAGAGGTGTTTAGTACATGAACAAACTAATCTTTAACTATGAATCTTCAAAGTGAACTGCCTAGACTGAATCATCACCACTGACCCAATCAGTGGCTTTTAGCAGTGGAGCTCCTCTCTGGTGACTGAGCAAATACTGAGATACAGTATATTACATACTTATTAAAAGAATTATTTTGTAATGACTGTCAAATAAGTGGCTGCTGAGCTATGAACCTTATAAACAGTGCTTGTATAAGTCTAGTTTTGAGATGCGATAGCTTTCTCTCTCGTGGAGGACGGCAGCTGTCGTCAGCTTGGATTTACACATCACAGTAAAACAAAACTTCTCAATCCACTCCCACAGCTTAATCACTTTCTTCACCGATGATGTGTAAGTTCACTTACAGTAGTTCCACATACTCAATATCTGTGGCTCAGTTCCAGACTACACACTAAACTAACACACTAAGCAGGTTTTGAGTATCTAGTGTGTTCACACTGGAAAGATGACACAATAAAGTATGCATACTACAAAACATTTGCACTATTCTCCACTCTTCCTCCCCTCTCTAATACCAGTTGAATGCAGTATATACTATATTAATATTTTTAGAAATTAGTATACAAACACACCAACGTACTTAACTGTTTTATACTAAGAGGAAACGGTATGAAGTGTGTGCATGTCACACGATGCATGTCAATTAAACTGCGTCTTGTCTGTCTTAAGGTAGACATCAGATAACTTACTGTTTCTCGTGTTTTCTGTGGTGTTCACAAAGCTTTTACCAGCATCCACAGTTCATTTAGATTTTTTGCAGCTGTGGGTGGAGCCTCCAGTTCCTTTGTGCAATGCATTTTGGGACAATAGTGTCAATCAAAAGTGTTTTGTACGCATACTGAGTGTTTTGAGTATACTTATTTTGTCACTTTTCCAGTGTGAACACGCTACATACATCCACCCACCGTGGTTGGGTGTAGATTAAGTACAGATCTCAACATAACAGGCTTTAATAAATAATCACAGCCACGGCCACTCTCGGCTTCTATGAGGCTTAATGTGGCTTCATGGACTTTTTTGGGGAAACATAAAATCTTTACAAGGTGTCAGGAGAGATGAGACTCCATTAAAGGCCGACTAATTGCGTAAGTCGAGTAATAATTTGCAGTTGAGCTTGTTGCTACCTTCCTCTTTAGAATTAAGCTAAATACAGCAAAGTGAAAATCTTTTACTGTCTTTGTTGGAGAAAGGTGTCTGATGGAGGCTGTCCACTTCTTCTGTGTGCTTCTCAGTGTTGGGAGTGAAGGTGCTGCTGCAGTGAATACAGTCAGGAGGAAGGGCGTTTTTATAGACGAGGGGTTGACTGCAGCCAAACCCTTAGAGTGGCACCATGCCCTTATTTAAACATATTTTTCAAAAATTAGGAAGAAGGAAGAAGCTCAGAGAGACATTCTGCAGTGTGATTTGAGACGTTAAAACACTGCAGTATGTCCTCTCTGTGTCTTTGAAATGTGTCTCAGATTTTACATCTGGACCAAAGGAGACCCAATGAGCACTAGATGATTTTCACATTTGAATGCATCTAACATCTGTGGTTAGATAGCCTGGGTATAGCCCCATTTCAGGCCTAGCAGTAAACACATATCACTAAATGAATTAAGGCATAAACATCTACAAAAATATATACATTCAAGGAGACAGTTATCATGTATAAGATTCTTTTGTTGTCATATACCCACAAAGGCACACTGACCGAGTGCCGAGGAAAAGAAATCACTGATCAGAACATAATGTCACTCCAATCTGATGTAATGTTCAGTGTCGTGTGCAGCATTCAGGTCTCGTAAACTCTGTTTGACCCAACTTGATCAATAACATGGTGAGTTTTCATGCCTCACAGTATTTGTAATAGTGGCAGGAAGCAGAAAAACCTCAAACGTCACTGACAGTCACACACCTTCCACCACTGTCTTACAAGGTTGTTATGGCTAACATGCTGCTGTACATGCAAACAGCTGCCTACTTACACAACCAGCAGACATGAAGCAACACAAGCATTCATTAAGAGTTGTGTTTTTGTCCTCTTGATGAATGTGAGTCCAATATTCACTCTTTTAGCTCAGGTTTGGTCTCCACCAACTCCTGAGAAAAACATCTGGCTCTTCAGCTGCTAGATGTTCCACTTCAGCTGACTCCAGCTGGTCTCTGACTGTGTCTGTCTGCTGTTTGCTGTTGTAGTGCACAGAGGTTTTATCAGAGAACAGCTGCTGCTGGAGACACTGAGACTGAACCAGACAGGAAGTGTGCAGTAAAACCAAAACTAGGAGCTAAAAGAGGCTAAAAAAAACTTTTATTTTTTTAAATGTACATTGTTTACTGTTGCTAAGTCCTCAGAAAGGTCCTTTGGAGAACTCGTGCTTTGTATGTGGAGGAAATGTTTTGTGTTTCAGATGTTAAAACCAAATCTGCCTGTTCATTCTGACTTGCAGATTGAGGATGGAGATATTACAGAAGGAAGGGCAGGTCAGGTTACTCCCCTCTACACTTCTGCTGTGAGGTAAATAAAGAGGAAGAGCAGGGGAACGTAGTTAACAGCACAAACATTTTACTTATATTGTAATTACATATTGTATATTACATTGCAATTACATATTGTAATTGATAGTGCAAATAAAGGCGTGGACAGTGTACAGTAAACGTAGTCAAAAGAGTTCAAAAGTGCTTTGCAGAAAGAGGGAAAATGGAGGAAATGGACGCAAGGTGTACAAACCAAAAAATATTAGGTTTTTAGAAAACGGGTAAGATACAACTCCTGACACAGGTACACCTCCTCCTGACACAGGTGTACCTCCTTCCTGACACAGGTACAACTCCTCCTGACACAGGTACACAGGTACAACTCCCCCTGACACAGGTACAACTCCTCCTGACACAGGTACACCTCCCCCTGACACAGGTACAACTCCTCCTGACACAGGTACACCTCCCCCTGACACAGGTACACCTCCCCCTGACACAGGTACACCTCCCCCTGACACAGGTACAACTCCTCCTGACACAGGGACACAGGTACACCTCCCCCTGACACAGGTACACAGGTACAACTCCCCCTGACACAGGTACAACTCCTCCTGACACTGGTACACAGGTACAACTCACCCTGACACAGGTACAACTCCCCCTGACACAGGTGCAAGCTCCCCCTGACACAGATTGCCTGGGTGCAAGCTCCCCCTGACACAGGTGCAAGCTCCCCTGAGCCTGGTGCCACCAGGGTGCAATGGCTCCTGACACAGGTACACAGGTACAACTCCCCCTGACACAGGTACAACTCCCCCTGACACAGGTACACAGGTACAACTCCCCCTGACACAGGTACACAGGTACAACTCCCCCTGACACAGGTACAACTCCCCCTGACACAGGTACACAGGTACAACTCCCCCTGACACAGGTACACAGCTGATCTCACCTTGAATTTCCACTGTCCTTGCAGAAAACCCTCAGAGCTGTGTAATCCACATCACTCAGGTGGAGAGAGACACTGTCCTGGTCTGTCTGGACCGTAAGTTCATGAAACATTCATACATTCCTGTTCTGATTCGGACCTCAGCAGCGTCACATGCAGCACTCAGGTCTCGTAGAACTCAGGTCAACCCTGAAGTCATTAATGTCATTATCAGAGATGGAAAATGTCATGAGTAGCTATTAAAACAGGCATGGAAACGTTTTAGACTTTGATTGTGAACAGAGCCCTGAAGTATAAGTAAAAGGCCGTGGCTGGTTAGCCTAGAACCTCAGGAAAGCTCAGAGTGTAAAGTTACACTGTCGATTAACAAACGTTCAGTTTACATTCAGTGTTTTTA
The DNA here is from genome assembly GCA_008360985.2 of Macquaria ambigua. Classification (NCBI taxonomy): domain Eukaryota; kingdom Metazoa; phylum Chordata; class Actinopteri; order Centrarchiformes; family Percichthyidae; genus Macquaria; species Macquaria ambigua. The sequence goes on from VMKM01000791.1 coordinate 193,107, forward strand.
CCAGAACTCATTGTTTATCACTGAGGCACAATAAACACGTTGAAAGCATTTCCTTCTTTATAAAACATTTACAGAGCCGTTTTTTGGAGGAATTTGAAACCTGCATTGTTTCCATCCATGTGTGCTGGGTATCAGTCTTCTTCTTCTTTGCCTTTGTTGGCACATTGCTCTGTTTCTTGGCTCATTACTGCCACCCACTGTTGATCAGTGGAATAGCATGAAACCATTCGTAGGCCTGTTTATCTTGTAGTAGTGTCACCTTTTAATAAAAATGTGGCATTTCTTCTTAGCATGGTAACATTTTAGTCGCTCCCCTCCCCAGTCTCAATGTTTACAGTAGTAATATGGTGTGGTCTTATGTTGTATAGTGTAATGTACAGTTTAGCACAGTGTGTAGTTGAATGTGATGATGATGTATAGTATAGTGTAGTGTAGTGTGTGTGCAGTAGGTGTCTTGGCCACATGTCTCTGTAGACAGACACTGTTAATCTCAGTGAGGAAGAAAGGCTCAGTTAAATAATGAAATATAAAACAAATCCTTCTTTTTGGCCTGCAGTGAAACAGATTAAAGCACTGTTCCCAAATGATTGACTCACAGATCAGAATGGATGCTGAGCCAAGCTTTAATCAGAAAGAACAGAAAGTCAAGTAGAGAGTACAATGTCATAAGTAGGGTAAATACAGAGGGGAAATTATATTACACTTTCATTTCCAGTATTTAGTTTAATAATAAAATTAATGAAAATGATCTCCTCACACACAACAAAAGTGGTGTTTTAATGCTGAAGTCACCACAGTGCCTGGTACTGGTTGTTCTATTCTGCATACCACTGACACCACTGTGGTAGAAGAAATTCTTCATTTTCCTCATTTTGTTTAATTGTTCCCCTCCAAAAGGAACACCTGCAGGGCTTCTTATGCAGCTTTTCTACAACATGTATGTGTGATTGTATCCTTAAAGGCTGGGTATGGAACCATGATATCTTTACATCCTGTTCTTTGGTTCTTTGGCTTTTTTTCTTGGATCAGATTTTACCGGATTGAAGTTTTTGTTTTTTTCTCCCCAACCTTGAAAGCTTAATTACTTTGGTCCTTGTTGCTGCTAACTTCACTGAATTTCCCGAATTCCCACTCGGGAGTCATGAAATTGGTAGAAATGCTTGAGAGATTAAGATGAAGAGAAACATTTTAAGCGTAAGGAATCTGTTTATCTCGGTGGCAGGAGGTTCATGGGACTGCTGTGGATTTGGGTTCAGGTTCTAACAGATCTACAGGGACGTGCACAGAGATTTTGAGAGGGAGTGGTTCACTTCAGGTTATAATGTTCACTTTTGTTGAAATTGTTTTAGAGAGCTGTTGATTCAACTCTTTGGTCATTGTCAAGTGTATATTAATTTAATATTCTGAGAGGGGCCTTTCTGCACAGTGGGTATTTTTAGTTTTGATACTTTAAGTACATTTTTGAAGATAATACTTTTCTACTTTTACTTGCACCCAGTCTAATAATCCTGCTTACCCTTGTGCCACACCTGACCATAACCAGCTGTGGTCAGCAGTCAGTGACAATGTTTTTCCTCCTTCCAAAATCTACTGTGAAGTTACTCTTTAGGTACATTTTGAATGTAGGACTTGTATTTGTAATGAAGTATTTTTACACTGTGGTATTTCTACTTTTACTTAAAGGTGCCCTGTTGAAACCTGCTTTATTTACATCCATGTTTACTAGATATGTTTTCTTCTTCTTCCCTGCCTCTGTTGGTGCATAGCTGCGTTTCTTGGCGCATTAGCACCATCTGTAGATCACTGGAATCGTCAGGACTGAGTATCGCGTCACCCGTGTGAGTAACAAAAAAAACTGGGAGCCACTCATAAAGAAAACTGCTCTATAACGCTACTAGAGATCAAAAACTCCACAGGGCACCTTTAAGTACAATATAAATAAAAATAAATTGAATTAAGTACTCAATATGAATACAACAGCAACAGGGGGGGTATACTCCTCATGTCCCTGCAAATCTATGTGACCTGAATCTCTGCAGTCCTTATCTACCCTCCTGCCACCTCCATCACCTGCCCTCAACCTAAAGCCGAGGGCAGACGGGGGCGGCTGGAACCAGGTTGTGGTTCGTCTAAGTAACATTCGCGTGTAACTTGACCACCAGTGGAGCAGCTGGCACAATGTATCCGACCACGTTGACGTCTGTCACAACGGAATATGTTGTCAAGGCCGATTGGCCCTAGTGGACCCTGATACCCCCCGAGCTGCATAAGAGCTCCCTGTAGGTCCTCCTCAGGTATGGGGCCACCTTGGCCGGGCTTGAAAACTTTAGAAAACACAAAAGCATTATTATTCCAATTCCGAATGGGATTTATGAGTCCAAGAATGTTCCTGGGATTTCCTTCTTGTGCACATCTTGTTGCACATGGGGAGGCATAAACATAAAACAGCAATAAATCATTTCTGTCAAGATTGCTGACCAAGGTGTTAAAGCGCTGCAGAGTACGGTACTCTGCATGATCAGCTGTACCATCACGAACTGCACGAGGGCACCGTCTCTGAACATCAGCCCATGTCACAACCCCCCTAGGACATCGTCTCAGAACATCAGGCCATTGCACGCGTCCATCAGGACACTGATCAAGAACATTGGGCCATCTCAGAAGTGTGGCTGCAACCATCCTCCTCCCGACGTACACTTCACAATTTTGAATCGTATTCCTCACTTGGTCACCAGCGTCAGTGACTTGACTCATATCATACATTCTTGTGGCACTGTTGTATGGGATGCTTACAGCCAGACTGAACATGGGGGATATTCTGTCAAAGGACACAGACACACAAAATGTACACCAGGTATCTTGGATCATTAACACAGAGCAGAATTATAGAAAGTATTATATATCTGTCATGTTCATACTTTAGTTTTCCTTTTCTTCTATTTGAAGTTTTAAACAATTTGTTCTGAGCTTTGTAAATTTCATTGATATAGTGAATTAAAAGCAGTGTTGTATACCACAGCTCATCATCAAGCTGTAGAGTCTGGATCTATGGTTGCAGCCACCTGCTGCCCCCGTGTTCCTGCTCTGCACCCACTGCTGCTATTACTGTTACTGCTCTTATTATTAGTATTACTATTATTATATTGCTATTAGTATTATTTCTATTAATATTAACATCAATACCATTACCACAACTATTACTTTACATCTCCATGTGGAACTGTATTGTGCTGCTGTATGTTCTCTTTCCTCCTGCCCCCCCCCCCCATAACTATGTTATGATATGGCGCTATATAAATAAAACTGAGTTGAATTGAATTGAATCAACAGATATATGGAAAATTGGAGTGGTTGTACGTCGTATAATGTAGCTTTTGTTCTGTCAGTTTTTATACATCGTATTGTCAGTTTCTTTTACTTCCTGTCTTTTCTCTCTGCACATTGTAACTATTGTTTGAAAAGCACTATATGAGTAACGTTTACTTAGTTACTTACTGACCTTCTACCTGCAGTCTCGTAGCTTGGTCTGTACCTGCCAAAGGAAACGGATACAAAATGTTACCAGGTATGTTTGATCATTTGATACAGAGCAGAAGAAAGAAAAAAAAAATGGCAACAAGAAACAAACTTAATGAACAGAAGATTTCACTGAATCAGCAGACAATAATCATGTAAAAAGTAAAAAAAAGATGTATAAAAGTAAAGAAAGAATTTAACATAATCAAGAACTAAGTAGACATGAATTGAATGTAATGACAATTTATTTTAAAGATTTTCAAAAGATGGTGAATCTTGATAATGTGTACTTTATCTGAGGGAATATTGGCCATGTTTCGTTTAGTGAAAAGGAAGATGAAGATGGTCAACCTGTCTGGTATTTATTATGAGAATGAGAATTAAATTTAAACATCATAATAAGTAGAAGTTTTTCCCTCTATAATCTAGAGAAAGTCAACTCACCTGTTCAAGATCTCATCTACAATTCCTGCAAGTTGGTTCTGGTCCACATCAGCCAAACTGTTTCCAGCAGACAGCAGCAAGCCCAGCGTTACAGCCATCCAGCACAGGACAGCCATCTGAGTGTTTTTAACAAACAGCATCAGCAGAGAGGATTAAAAACACACACACACACCTTTCCCGACGTCGGATTAGGGGGCGCTATGTTTGACAATTTCTGTAACTTTCCGAAACCGACAGTCTAACATTCACACCACCTTCAGGCTGTGATTGGTCAGCTGTGTGGAGGTGAGAAAGTAAGCTGGGTTTGAACTTCTCACTCAAGTTCTGTTGAAATACAACTATTTCTGTCCCTTTTTATGTAAACTGAGTGTAACACTATGAATGTCTTCCAGGAGAGACTGTCTGAAAATGTGCGCTGTTGTCCTCATAATTAAAAGATTTTAATTACGACTGTTCACAACTTTAAACACTTCTGACATCAGATGAGGTCGGACAGCACATCGTACGAACCGCTTCTTTCCTAGTATAAACCAGCCCTTAGGTAACATGCTAGGTGTGCTAACATCAGTATGCTAGCATGCTCACAGTAACAATTCTAATCTGCTGGTATAATGTTTACCATCTTAGTTTAGCGTGTTAACATGCTTACATTTGTTGATTAGCACTAAACACAAAGTACAGCTGAGGCTGATGGGAATGTCATTATTTTGCAGGTCATAAAAAGTATTGGACAAATTAAAATTAGACTTGATGATGGTGCTAGAGGTAAAGTCAGGGGATCACCAACGTGAGTATGGATACAACCTCTGGGAACCACAAATGTCTGTACCAAATTTGGTCCCAATCCATCCAGTAGATGTTGAGATATTTCTTAGAGTAAGTGGAAATTTTGACCAGCTGGTGGAGCTAGAGGAAAAGTCAGAGGATCAGCAAAGTCAGTAGGATTCATCCTCTGGCCGTGGATATCTATACCAAATGTCATAGCAATCCATCCCATAGTTAAGACATTTCACTAAAAAACAGAAATGTCAACCCCTGGAGACAATGAATGTCATGAATGTAACAGATTTCATGGCAGTCTATCTAAATGTTGTTGATATTTCACTCTAGACCTATGGACCAACCAATCAGCAGATGGACAGACAGACAGACGGACAAACAGACCAACACTACCAGTCCGTAGTTATATTGCAAGCATTCCTAAAAACAGAGTACGTATGAAGTGTGCGAAGGTATATCTAAACAAATGTCTTAAGGCACTGATCAATCGAAGCACTTCTCCAGTTCATTTCAGTGTTTGTTTCCACAGACCTACCCCTCCATAAATGTATTACAAAATTGCCTTGACTTTGGACAGCAAGTGATGTCCGAGTTACAAAAGTTGACTGCCCAGAAAACTTTCTCGTTGCGTCATACTTCAGCACAATCAGGGTCACGGGAGTGCTCACCTTCTTTGCCCCTGCCAACAGGATCTGATAGCCCTGAAAAAAGACATAAAACCAACACATGCAAATTACAATTCATATCTCAGTTATACATAAGGAATGTCATTTATAACAACTGACTTGGATTCTAAGCCTGTACACCATTTTAAAAAGTGATAAAACAACACTAGAGTCCACAGCTATGCTAGCGGCTCTTTAAGGCTGTTCTTGGCCACAGTGGTGCTTTGAGCTATATGCTAATATCATCATGCTAACATGCTCATAGTGACAACCTTTTGAAATGTTTACAAGATGTCAACTTTTTTAAAACATTCAAAACACACTTCATTAAATCAAACTGTCAGTGCTTGTTACTCTTCTGCATTAAAAAAGATTAAAGATACAACAAATGAGAACTTCTGAAGATACCAGTTTTCTTTACGGTTAGATTTGCAGAATTTGCTGTTTTTATCACACCAGGTAAATAAGTGTGAGTGCAGAGAAATTTCATTATATTATGTATATTATAGCAGTTCCAATGAAAACTGTTCACAGTGAGAATTGTTTGCCAACAAAGTGAGTGTAAAAGTTGCACAGAGGCCAGGGTAAGGAGTTAAACATTTTAGGTTAAAGAAAACATTTATGTCATTTCGTTTTAGATAACTGCGGTTAAAAGGGTACTCCTGAATTTTGTTATAGCACACCAAAGTTCCCTGTGCTGATGACTTCAAAGATGTTGAGTTTCAAAAATCAATAGTAAATGGGAAAAAAACATCTGTCCATTAAGACACCTTATAAGACATGTCAGAGAGAAAATTGTCCCATTTACATGAATACGTTTATTTTTATAATACATTTTGTTATTTGTAATAATAATTTGCACTATGTTTGGTGGTACCTTACACTAAATACAGCCTGCAGAAAGTCTTTTACCTGCTTAATTGGAGAAAGATGTCAGATGGATGCCGTCCACTTCTTCTGTTTTCTTATCAGAGTTCGAGTGAAGGTGCTGCTGCAGTGAATACAGTCAGAAGGAGGGGACATTTTTATAGAGGAGGGATTGACCGTGGCCAAACCCTCAGAGTGGCACCATGCCCTTATTTGAACATATTAAGACAGACTTAAGATTTGGGAAGTTACGACACTGCAGTGAGTTTTCATTTTTCCGTGTCTCACTTATTACCTGAAAGAGAAGTAAGAAACAATGTGAAACTCAAACTGACCTCAAATGATCCATTTGGACCAAAGAAACCAACTGATCATTAAGCACTTATGGTTCAGCTCTTAAATAGTCCAGGAAGCTTGTGTCTCCATACGAATCAATTTTAACCCAAACCTAAAAACACATGACCAATGTAAAGCTGCTTTGGTCAATATTTTTATAATAACAATGGATCAAATGACTACTTATATATGAAAGGGGTCGCTTGTAGTAATGAACCCACAGATTCATAACGTGACTCTTTAGTTTTGGTTTGGTTTGCCGGCCCGCATGTTTACTGTTTTGGTTCACTGTCACCGCTCTCACCAGCGTTGTGAGACAAAATTAGAGACTAGCTGGTCTGGTGAAGAAAGCGGTAAAAAGCCGGGTATTTTTCACAGGTGTTGGTGGCACCCAAACCAGAGCTAAAAGGAGAGTGAATGTTGGACTTAGATTCATAATTTATCACCAAACACAACTCCAAATGAGTGCCAATGTTGCTCTGTGTCTGCTGGATGCATGAACAAACTGTGAGCTCACCATGTAAACTTAAAAGTTGAAGATATCATATGTCAATGTGGTGTTTACAGCTTGTTTCTGCTGCCTCCATGTGGCCAAAAAGTCAGTTCATGCAGGTTTAATGAATGTAGTTTCAACTAAATACAAAGGCATTGTAGATGACCATCGCAGCACCTCTCTCTTCTACCTCTCCGTCCTCAGACTCTCGGGTAAACGCCAGTTGCCTTATTGGATTGTTCCTCAAACCTCGATCCTCATGTGACCCAGAAGTCGACAGGGTCCACTATAATTATTAACTTTTACAATCTTCTTGTCTCTCATTGTCAAGATTTGTCTTTTCACGATCTCTCATTTCCCTTTTGACTTGTATCTTGGCTCATTTAGAGAAATACTTTGCTGCAGACACAAAAATGTGTGAACGTTAGCCAAAAATCTGCTCATTACTGTTTGATATTCAGTATTTCTTGCGTCACGGCACAGGCAGTAGTGGAAAATGATTTGTTGTTACATCTAGGGGAATTATCACTAAGCCAAGCGGCTATACCAGCTACTTAAAGGCCACAACATATACTGAATGCTTTGGTTGCCAACGAACAAGAAAGGATGAGGGCCTATCAGAACCCCAGTGAGCTCGACTCGCCTTCCACAGCTTCCGGCCTCTTGCATCTGTCGTCAGACTGTGCACTGAGCTTGACGTTGGTTTCAGTTCATGTGAGGTTCAGACAGAAACTAATCCAAAATACTACAGGGATGAGGGCAGTAAGTCGGTGTCCATTATGGTCTAAACAAACAAGTTCCTCGCTATCAGCTGCAACCCAACTTTCTTGCATTCGTCGTCCTCTTCTTACTCTCGTCTTTCTCTCTTTGCCGTCTGACCTCTGACAGGCTCATATTGGATAAAATCTGCCTTACTGGCAACCAAATCAAGAGGACAATGATTGTGTACAACACACACGACATTTTGACCTGATGGTACTGCTAGAGGAAATGTTGGAAGCTCGTAAAAAAATTGGGATTCATCCTGGGGGGACCATGAATATCCACAGCACATTTCATGAAAACCTGGCAAGTAGTTGTTGAGATATCTTGTGCTAGACAAAGTGTCGCACAGACTGACTGACAGACTTCTCCTTCCTTATTTTCCTGAGCAAAAAATAAATAAATAAAAGCACGGATTTTACTCTGCAGCTTTTTGAATATTTAGATTGTTTGCTGTTGCTAATCTTTTAACCTTGAAAAAGGCCCTCTGAGAGCTAAGTGCTTTATCTTTTTAGAAATTGTTGTGATTTCGAAATACAACCAAATATGCATCTTCATCCTGATTAGCAGGATGGAGATGGAGCAGAAACACAGAAGGAAGAGATGAGTTGGCTGTAGATCAGAACAGGTGAAGAGGAAGATAAGTTTAGAATGAGGTAAACATAAAAACATATTTTTTTTTAAATAAGAGTGCATTCACACTCACACACACAATGGACAATGGAAGGAAGTTTATGTTGTTTTTTATTCAAATGTTTTCTAAAGAAAAAAACTTTTATTAGTTGTGAGATTTACTTTAATACTTTTTTGCTAATTATGTCAAGATATTTATTTATTTTTTATATGTTTTATTCATTCAGAGCAGTTTCACTGAGAGCCCACCTTGACCACACTCACACAGTTACACACATTCACAGCTGGGAGCTGCCCATACAACCTCAGTCTGATCTGCTGGCCTCTGAGCAGCTCCACTGGGGCAGTTGGGGTTAAGGGTATTGGTCAGTGGTGGTAATGAGGGAGGGGCAAGCACTTCTTCCTTACTTTCCTCACCCAGGTTTATCCAGTCAGGGTATCGAGACGCCGACCTTCCAGGCTCCGCTCGTACTGTTCTCAGCTTCTTTGCTGCTTACCTTCTGCTGGGTATTTTTGAACAACTGGATGTCATGGTCCTATATTGTGGATGTTGGTGAACATCCAAATCAGCATCCACATTAGCTATGTTGGCTGTGGCTACAGTTTTATTCCCACTCTTCCACTTTTTTATCCTCTCCTGTCTCCGGCAACTCTGACCCCATGTTTAGACTGCAAGCGTATCAGATGCATTTTTACTTTCACGTCTCACACAACAGATACGCTCTCATTTCAATCTGCGCAGCTGTCTGCACCGGCTGCGTGCAGACTTGTCTCAGCTACGTCTCGTGGGCTTAACCGCGACCTGAAAAGCGTTTATTTGCGCTTTTAGTCAATTTCTTTGACAATACGCATGTAAACACAAGGTTGATGTCCAATAAAAGACACTGACTAAATATATTTATCTACATTTTGCACCCTATTGCAACCTACTTCGCCGTCAGGTTCAGTGTAAAATTATGAATGACTTAAGTGTCAGCCATGCATTAGTGTTGATGGAAAAATAGATCAGGAATACTCACACATATCAAAGGAAAACTGCACACTGCACAGAGAGTTTGGTCCTTTGCTGCTCAATGCTTTGAAATGCTCGGACAAGACAGAACCGGTATAGACAGTCTCTTCAGTGCTGCGTGAACGCTGTCATGACGCGACGCTGTCGTGATGTTTGCGGTCTAGACTTGGGGTGGGGGTGGGTTGAGATTCCACTGAACGTGGCCACAGAAAACTATCCACTACCGCTACCATAAGTTCATCGGTTGCCCTTACTAACCCTTACTGTTTGTTATTTAATGGTGGTTAAGCAAACAATGAAAGGGTGCAATACCGCTACCATCCACTGATCTGTGTGGACTGAGCCTTACACATTTTAATTAAATAAATAAATAATTAAATAGATAAAATCATAAATAAAATAAATCAGATTCTGTTTCTCTTACATTCTGCAAATGTCTCTGACCTGAAATGGTCTTTGCAGACCTCTTTCTTCATCTGGAGGTGTGTGTGTCAAACATGACTGCTTCTTTACTCGGACTCGCAGATTTTGGATTTCAGCAGCAACAGAGAAGGAAGGATCATTTCACTCAGCAGCAGAGGTGTGAAGGAATGTTTAGATCAGAGATCTCAGGTGATTTCATAAGGCACCCCACACGTTTTGAAAATGATGCACATTTTATTTTTTCCCTTTTGCTTCTTCATCATGACTTGAAGATTAAAGATGGAGATTTCAGCAGAAGGGCATGGAGAAGTGGAGAAGAGGAAGAAGAAATGGAGGTAATGTGAGGTAACATAAAAACCACAAAACGCACACGTTTCATTCCCCATTGCAGAAGCAAACTTAATGAAGAATGTTCAAATGTTTACAAAAGACCTTGTGCTTATCAGGTTGACTCGTTCTAATGACTCTCGTCACGTCTCAAATATGAACCGTAATAAAAATGTACCGGTTGAAAGATAAATCAATTGATTAATCTGTTGAGAGATAAATCTGTCAGTGCTCCGGTGAGTCTGAATCTCTTTGGGTTGTTCAGTCTTTCAACATGATAAGTAGTGTAGAGTGAATATGGGAGAGAAATGGACATTGGTGCTCTTTTGTCTAATGAGAAACAAACTATTATGAATGAAGTAGGCCTGCTAGCTTCTGTAACTCAGTGCAATCTCTACTTCAGCATTTCTTTCATCTGACTTTCTGAAACAAATGAAGCGTCTTCCTGAGGTTTACTTTCCATATTCTGTGATTTTAACAAAGTTTAAAAAACAACGACTTTATTAGCACAGAAAGAAAACTACAGCTCCCATGAAAAAACTACAAGTGCAGCAGCGCGGGTGCTAACGTCATAGTAACTTGGTTTTGCCCATATCCACAAAACTCACCAACGCTCTCCTCTCAAATCATTTTTCCAGTTTTTTAGTTGTAATCTCTGCTGCTCTGTTATTATTTTTATTATTACAGACATGTCTGAACTAACCGCCACTCCCCGACTCACCCATGGACTCGCTTTTTTGGCGAGCTGTGACATTTAGCTCGTGAAGGTCTAGGGTTTATGGGAAATGGGGTCCATTAAAAGATGCTAAAAAACATAATACTAACATAAAACATAACAAATAAACATAATATTAGATCATTTTTATCTAGACATATGAAACGAGCCACACGACATACTGTTGCAACTAGGCTGGATTTTTAGTTATTAGCGTTGTTATAATGTCAATGGAGGTTTTCTTACTTCTGGAACAGAACCTGGAAGTTCTGGTTTCACTTTGAACTCTACAGAGTTCTGCAGGGATGACGTATTTTTTGTAGCTAACCCAGAAGTTAGCATCGCCCTGGTTCCCTCCACAAACTCAGACTGTATAATGCTGCATTACAATCTGCTGTGTCACTGTAACCACCACTCACATCACAGTAGGACTGATGACTATCATGCACCTTAGGATCTTTGTATTTTTTATGTCTCTTATATTTATTGTATTGTGTATATAATGTCTCTTTTATTTAATTTCTTTTTATTTAATTTCTTCTTTCTTTGCTTACATTGTTGTTTTATCTCTTTTTGAGCTGCTGTAACGGTGAACTTTCCCCACTGTGGGATCAATAAAGTTTATCTATCTATCTATCTATCTATCTATCTATCTATCTATCTATCTAATGGGATTTTTCCATTGGATTCTGGATTATTGCAGAAAATAAGCTCTGTGGTAAACAACAGTTTATGATACTGACACGTTTTGTTCAGCAAGATAATCTTCACACATGAACACCACTTTATGATGTTTGAAGCGTAAAGTCAATCTCCAGAAGTAAAAAGCTAACGTTAGGCTATAAACCAGCTACACCACGGTCACATGACTTCAGCGTCTCCACCACTGAGCTTCCAGCGCTGACCTCTTCTACAAAAGCCTTTGGGAAAGTTTGAGTTACAACAGTTTGCAGTATAAACCCAACGAGGCTGTAAAGGCGGACGAGTGAGTAGATGAGTTTCTGTGTTTGGCGTGATGACGTTTAATGTCCCCGACAACCTCTGTAGTCTCATTTAGACACTTGTTAGCAACCGCCTTTTTTAAGACACGGAAAAGCCTCAAGATTCACCAGTGGGGTATTTACTGACGGATTTTATGTCGTAGAATAAAACACTTGTGTTAACCACAGACCTTATTTCAGGAACCAAAAACCCATTCAAGAAACCCACTGACTTCAGACGAGGGAACAGGAAGAGCTAACATGCTAACATGCTAACTCACTTCAGGGTTTTAGGACTCATTCCTGCAGCACTCTGTTGAGATACAGAAGCTAGTGGACATGACATCATGACCTCAGCCCTCTATTTCAGTAAATTTACTGTTCTGTTGGTGAAGGGCACAAAATGACTTGTTTAGGACTCGAAACACAATGTTTAGGACTTGGACTTCACTCAGGACTTCACAGCCGACACTTGAGACTTATTTGTGACCTGCAAAATAATGACTTTGTCCCACCTCAGCCACTGTGGTCCAACCTGGTTAAATGTAAAGACAGTAAACCTGCTAATCTTGGTTTGTGATACAGTTTTTATTGTATTGTGTTTAGTGTTAGCTCAGCCTTGGTCACTGTAACAGTACAGCAGCTGATTTGACTGATTATAGCCCCCACCCAATAGCATATCCAATAGCTCAGTTGTGAATTATGCCGAGTTTCAAAACAGTTAATTTCTTTTAGGATTTGTGTTGCTGTGATAAAATCAGTGTAGATTCAGAAAAGTTTTCAAAGAGACAATAACATTTTACAATACAATCCACAAAGATATGACAATCTACAGAAAAAAACACAATAAAAAACACATGAAAAGTACAAACAAGGTCAAATTTCCCTTCTGAACTTAGAGGCTTTTATCGATAGCTACATTTAGCCCAAACTTCTCCATGTTTCGTTTACACCGTTTCAGGTGAAATGAAACTTGGTCCTGCTCTTTGGCAAAGTCCACTGTCAGTGAAACCTGTAACACTTTACAACCAGCCATAAAACAGAATCACTGGGAAGGAGGGCGAGGTGAACCGCAGACGCTTCTCAACACCTGTGATTCAGGTGATCACTTCAGTGTCGGTTTGCAGGTTTTGGGAAAACACAACCGAGCCGATATGGACTCCGGTGGTTTGATTCGGACTTGTCTCCTCCTCGTTTTCTCCATTTGTGTGTGTGTCGTTACGGGAAGTCCAATAGGTGAGTGGAGCCAGAGTGGATGGATTTCCTAGAGTTTGGAAATGGACAGATGTGGTACAGATTTAATTTAAAACTGTAAACGAAAAATGAGGCTGACTCTTTTCTGTCTGTGTAGAAGGCCCTGGATTTTAATTATATTATACTGCTGATTGCGTCGGTACCAACACATTGTTTTTTGTGTCCAAATCTGTTATTTCAATCCTTCCAAAAAGCAAAGATAAATACATAGTGACAGTTTTCAGTACACGTAATGAAACATGATTCCTATGGAGGCCCAGTATTAATGTTAAATGATGTTTTGGCCTAGCATTAGGCCCTGCAGTGGGTATCAGGCTGTGGCGTCATAAATCTGCCGTTAGCCCTACACCCGCCCACAGAGCAGATACTCGGTGGCTTGACTCGGCCTTATGAGTATTATGCTGCCATATCAGTTTGATCACGTCTCACTTGAAGTTTATGTGTTTCAAAGTCCAATGTCAGGTGTTGTACGTATGTAAAAAAGACAAAACTACATCACAGATAATAATTAATATTTCTTAATCAAAAGGTTCAATACAGTTCAGACAATATAATGTAATAAACAGAGTTTTCAGTGTAATGATAAATACACTGACACACAACGTTATTACTTTTATACTGATCACGACAACAGAAATTAGATTTAAGATCATTTCATTTATTGGTTTTATTGGGCACATAAAGCCAAACATTCTGCATTCCTAGATATCAGTTGTGAGAAACGGTGTTTTTATATAGCCTATAGTCATTTGGGTGAACCTACTATAATCTGTCTATTCTCTATTAACTTGTATGTTTTTCTGTTCCTCAAGGTACTTCAGACATAAATTGTGCTTCTGGTGGTGGAAATAAATATGTTGGTGCAGTGGATGAAGGATATATAGGTAAGTTAAATTGCAGACTTCAAAATTAGATTCATTTAAAGTCACCTCATCCAGCAGACAGCAGCTTTTTACAACAAAACTTTAGTCTTTTTTTATTTTCTCTGCAAGAGGCAAATCTCTTCTGATTAAATAATAATGATGAATTAAATGTGTTTAACTTGAAAGTGCTTTCATGTTTAATCTGTTATCCGTCATTTCATTCACCTCATTTCAGATGCTCCCTGTAAATAGTGGTAAATAAATTTATGTCATTTTCATTGGCTTTATGTTTTGTTCTAAAGCCATTTGTTATATTTGAAGTAGATTTCTGAGACAAGCCTAAAGGTTTTGATGAAGCCAAATTGTTAAATAAATAACTCCTACTGCAGGGCCATCCTTTTTTCTTCTTCTTGTGTTGCTTAATCTTGATCTGATACCAAATAATACTAATAATAAGGGCCATATTTTCCAATATCGAAGTAATACCCAAGCTTCGTACAAAGTCTTGAAAGTTTGGAAAGTGCTTAATTTGAACTGTTATGTTTTCAAGGTTAGGAATTTGAATATACTTGAAAAATGTTTGATTTTCAACATAATCTGGTGTTTCATCATCGACAATCACTCATGGAAACCAGAAATCTTTCAATATTTGAAATGAAACGATCCCGTCGTCATATTTGTTTGTTGTCTCCTGGAATTTATAGGAACTATTTAGATGTGACGATAAAGGCTTCAAGAGTCTGGACAGTTTTAGTTTAGGTACCTTAAAAGTCCTTATTAAATTAAATGTATCTCTTAAAAAGTTGTACGAACCCTGAATACCTTTTTATTATTAAAGGTTGGTAAAGTAGTAACATGTAGGTGAGAGCAAAGTGTCGTGATTCATGAGGTGAATCATTAATAAGCTACTTCTGAATACATTTTCATTACCACCCATTTATTTGCCAAAGTTTAAGCATTTTGCTTCAATATGCAGTATTTATTTTTTCTGTCAGTGAGATGCATCATTTATTTAAAGTTCATGATCAGTGATTCTGTGAAGAAGAAGAAGGACCAGTGAGGAAAGAAGTCCATGCTGCCTTACATCGGTAGTGTGTCCATCAGATGGTAGATCACATGTTTATCTAGTCCCGTGGTGCTGCAGGGAATGTGGAGGTGGTGAATGGGATCACAGCAGGAAGCAGTGTGAAGCTGGTGGCCTACATCTTCTCCAACCACCTGGAGTTTCTGGAGCTGAGCTTCACGCTTGGAGACACCAGCGCAACAGTTCGCACCAAGAAGCCGCTGGACGCCGACACACTGGCAGCTGTGAGTTAGTGCAGCCCCGTCAGACGAGAAATTAAGTTTAACATATTTCATTAGTTTACTCATTCATTAGCATGAATATGTTTTCTGGTTATATTAGGTATTCGTTGAGGTCAGGGAAAGATTGTGGTCTTGGTTAAATACTGAACAAGTCAACACTGACTTGCAAGACATGATGTGTTACTGAAACCCAAAAACTTCCCCAACCTTTAACGAAGGATAGGTTCACATTGTCTATCTTAAAACAATACTCTCATGCCATGTGTGAACACTGAAAGAGTTTTTGGTCGCTGCAATCATTCCTGCTGTCCATGCTAAAGAGATTTCAGGGACAAAATCCACAGTTTCCTTTCTGTACAAAAGTACAGCCGATGCTAATATGAGGCTTCAGCCCTCTGAGTTAGTGCAAAATTCCCTTTTTTTATTTCTGAATTCAATTCACTTAAATTATATTTACCACATCTTGTGTCCTGTAAGTCGTCTCCCCTGTGTTCATGTCTTACAGAGTGACAGCACCTTGTATTACTCGGTCATGTGTGACGACTCAATTAAGGTGGGTAAAATATAAAAGTTCAGTTTTCAGGGACATTATGAAACAAAATATTTCAAATGATGTTGTTACCTTTGCAGTACAACAACACTCGGACGCTGAAAATCAACGACCTCAATGACAACAGCCCGGAGTTTACACAGAAGCTCTACAGCACGAATGTCTCTGAGGTAAGTCACTGAGCTCTACTGTAGACCTCCTGCATCATACATTTCTGTTGATATGTTAATAATGTTCAGCTGACGCTCTGAGCCACAGCGACAGAATGAGAATAATCAGAAACAAGTATTAATGTGCCCTTAAACACAAACTGTAAAAACAGATAAGATATGACACGAGCCTTGTTGGATAACTGACTGTTACTAACTGGCTGAAAACACTGTCACCAGCTGACTTTGTAAAAGGGTCTTAAATATGCACCTGATGGCTACATGCATGACATCATGCTAACAAAGGCTAAAGCTACATGTCCCAGGCAAAAAGTCAGCATCCTCACCTGCTGATGATCCATGTAGAAGACATGGAAATAAAGAAATAAAGAAACAGCATTGTTCTTGTATTGCAGTTTAGAGCCAATTAGTCACAGTATTATAAGGAAGTATGATAACAAGAGACTGTTTGTTCATTCTAACATGAACCTGTTTGGCTGCTTAGCTTACACACACACACAAGCGAGACAGAAGTTACACTTTCATTATCAAACGGTACGTTTTCCATTATTAATGGATCTTGGATAACGGGATGGCAGGTAGGACTACACCTGGACCTGGTGTAATGCCTTCACTCTGATACAGTAGCATCCAGAACCAGCTATCTCTCAGATGTGCTAGTGTCCTGTAACCCGACACAATAATGTAGTATGAAAAGCCCCTGGCCTTGGAAGTAACGCTAGGTTACCACTGTAGGTAGTCGGCTAGTTAGCTGGACATGCTAACGATTGCAGCTTACGTTAGAGCAGATAAACGCACTGTTTCATCCATTCCTTACACTTGTGCTCTTGTGTGTTTTGGGGGAAAAACCAAAAACAGACCCCAGTTTTTGTATTACAGCCCCACATACAGCGATTCAACATGTGGAGAAATCTAAAGACTGACAGACTTGTTGTAACTCGTTACAGCTGCTAAGCTGTGGCTATGGGTTTCTGTTCTGGGGAGGGTTTAGAGGCTTGTACAATAAAGCTGAACATCATTTGTGGTGATAAATAGTACCAGACCAGCAAGTGCTTCATAAACCAACAGGAGGAAACCCTCTGTGGTGGCAATCGAACAAGAAAAAAAAGGCAGCTTGAGGGAATTTGAAGCCGTTTCCAACGTGTGATGGTGCAAAAAAAGAGGTCTGCCACTGAATATGGGTTTGACACTTTATTTACACAGAAAAACACCTACAAAAGTCGAAGTTTTGCGCTGAATGAATGATGTAAAAACAAGCTCATAACCAAATGAAAAATACTAACAATAAGACAGGACCAAAACCAGCACAGGTGATAAACTGTGTGGCTTCCTCAGTTCCTAATTCCCTGCAGCTGTTCACCTGTGGCTCCCCTGTGTAGGCTACATCACTACTGTGACTACCTGCCTATGCCCTCAGGTGCACAGGTGAAGTAGCAACGGCAATATTTACACAGCTTACCACACACATCAAAACGCCCTCTGTGAGAAAATACGTTGTGGAATGAAAACTAATCTGGAGTAAGATCCCAGCAGCATTTCTGCTCCTACTGCCAGCAGGATCAAGTTGAAGAAGTTAGTTTCATTGTTCTGATTGGCTCACCTGAGTACAAGCTGTGGACGACAGCAGAATGAGTTCGAGAAGATAAATGTAGTAACAGCGTTTGACTCGTAGGAACCACAGATCATGCATGTGTATAGTTATTTGTGTCTGTGGGAGTGCGTCATTCAGCCTTTTCTTCTTTCAGACTGAACACGTGGACAGTGAAGTTCTTCGAGTGACAGCCGTGGACGGAGACAGCACCGCAGCAAACAACAGAGTGACATATTCAATTGTAATGAGACGTATACACACCTGAAATACTGCAATGAATGTTTCCTTTGACACCAAAGCTGAGAGTAGTTACTGAGAGTACCTGAAGTAATGTTTCAATTCAACTTTTAAGTTACGAGATCTTCGTAGTAAACAGGTTGACATGTCATGTTGCGTGTCACTGCACTGTGGAAGCTGAGTGGATTTAGATGATTATACAAATTATTCATCAACCTTGATGATATATTAAGATATTTTCTCTCATGACAACGAGCTTCTTGTACAAGCCAGTCAGATTCTGTTCTGGTATCCTTGTAGAAACTAGACTTTTCTGGCTGCTGCTGTAGAGCTCAGGACACCACGATTTAATGAAGCATGTGCAAATGTACAAAACAAGCAAATAAAGACAACACATAGGCAGCATTTCAAAGAAAACACTACGAATACATAAAACGCAAGCAAACTGAAATACTGTAAATCCAACACAACTACGGACATTTCCAGCAGACACTAAAAATTGATGAAAACGTCAACTACTCATTAATCATGTTTGAAAATGTTTATTTTAGTTTTAACATTTGGATTGCATGATTCTGATTTTACTGGAGATAATGACTAAACACCTAATGTCAGCTTTTTAATAATTAATTCAATGAAGGTAGTTTATTTTAACAATATGTAATTCAGATTGTCAAGGTGTATTTGTGCCTATCAATGAATTAACAAACATATATAATACTAATGGATTCTTACAACAAGAAAAGCACAGACTAACTTTTATAAATATGTATAAACATACAGGAAAAGAGTGTGATCACACTGCCAACGTCATCATGCTTATATGGTTTTGAAAAACAAAATCTGTTAAACTGAGATTAAAACCTTATAATAATAAGATAATTGGACTGGAAAAATAAAATAAAAACCGTTGCCACTCTGGGCTTCCTCAGGTGTGATGAGTAACAATATTCTGTGTGGAAATGTAAATGTGATGGTAACTTTCTTCCATAAGGCTCCAGCTTCAGAGGACTTCATGTTGACCAACTCAGGGGCTTTTATTTTGAAGAGACGTTTGAACTACAATGTAGTCCAAAAGTACAACTTTATTGTGACGGCCCAGGTAAGCATCTACTCATACCGAATAATTTAGAGACGACGTGAATACCTGACTGATGTGTTGTTTGTGCTGTTGTTCACTTCAGGATAACGGGGGGTTAAACGACACGGCTGCTGTGTTGATTAACGTCGAGGACTTTGACAACTTGAATCCATATTTCAGCCACAACGTGTACCAGGCCTTTATTCCAGAGAATCAGGTGAGTCCACATACTGCAGGTAATGCCAACACTTTTTAAAGCACCTATATGCAAAATAAAATCTGCACAGATTCAAGAGTATCCCTGCTCATGAAAGAGTTATATTTTTATCTGTACCGTAGTGTTTTCTTTAATTTTGACTGAGAGATTTTAGGTAGAAGTGATGCTTTTGAATTTGATGTATAGAATTTTGATCTTAACCCCTCGTGTATTATATATTTCAGGTTGGGTCTTTCCGGATCATTGAGCCAGAGGCGATCAAGGCTCAGGACGGAGACACTGGGATCAACATGACTCTGACTTACATCATCAGTGCAGGTAAATGACCAGAAATAAAAGCTTTGAATTCAGCTCAGACCTTTGAGACAAAACACTAAAACATGTGGGAAAATATTTTACATTGTCTTTGTTTGTTTAGTGTCTCCAGACAAATATGAGAGAAACTTCAACATTGAGTCCAGCAGTGGAGTTGTGTCTGTGCTGACTGCCATAGACAGAGAGGAGATGGACAGCAATGTGATCTCTGTCAGCATCAAGGTACTGACTGATTTTAATCTTTGATCAGTCATGGAGGGTAACGTGAGACAACAGAAGTCTAATCACAGTCATGTAGCGTTGCATCACTGAAGCTCGTGACACAAACCAGACAGACAGCAGAAGAAGGAAGGAGAGCGAATGTCATGACATCTTATAAAAGCTTTTCTGGACAGTTGAAGTGCACTGATGCTGGGAAATACAACAGTGATGCGTTCAAGTGCATTGATGCATGTCAGCCAGCAATAATGTGCATCAGAGGCCGGTCATATTCACAAAATTCAGCCTTGTTTCTTTGTGATTGGCAGCACCAGAAGCTCACTAGCTACATTAGTTGCTAGCTAGCTAGATTATTAGCAAGCAGCTAGCTCCTTGGCTCAAAAACAAAGGAAGCAAGCCGAAACGCTGGGCTACATTAGAAGCCTCTGCATTGCAATTTTTATTTGGCTAGTGGAGAACAGAATGAAACACAACGAGCTATAAGGATAACTCACCCCTTCAGGAGACTCAACACTGTCAAGAAGGTTTACTATTGGTCGGTGTTGCAAAGTGTAACTTGGTGCATTTCCAATTTACAACATTCAACGTACTAAATTCATCATCTGATTGCAAAGTATCATTTAAATGAGTTGAACTCTGTTATGAATGCTGATGTAACTGCCCCCCTTGTGGTTACACTTTGCCCAATTTATTTCCACATGTTAAGGACAATCAGACACACTTACTGATGCAGCGTAAGAATATGCAGTCACACAGCACATCAACACAGAATGAGTAAAACACAGTTCATACATACAGTACACAACACAAAACGGATGACTCTTAACCAGCGGTTATCTGTGATATTTTCTGCCTGCAGGCGGCCCAGACAGACGACAGTTTGAAGACGGCGGACGCTGTGGTTTCTGTCACCGTTGAGGATGTGAACGATAATGCTCCAGAGTTTGACCAGCCCGAATACTCTCCAACACTTCTGGAAAATTCTCCTGTTGATGCCGTTCTGTTCCAAGCCGTTGTCACCGACCTGGACCAGGTAGATTTTACTTAAAACCACACTCTGAAATTAAGTAATAATTATTAAGTAATCTCTTACATGATCGTCTTTCCCAGGGCGGGTTTGTGGGGACTTTGCGGATCCTTCCAGAATCTGCTCCTTTCTCCATCGGTTCTGATGGGACGGTCAGAGTGAAGAACTCCACAGCTCTGGACAGAGAGACCACTGAAAGCATCACATTTCAGGTGAACTAGATTTCAAAGCTTTTTGGTTCCTGCTGAAGACAACGTTTTTTTTAAGTCCTCAGCAAACCCAAACAGGAAGAAATAGAGCATTTGTTGGGGACTATTTTCAGCTGCGGATGAATCCACATTTGGTGCTAACAACAACTTGTTAGTAGATACATTCACTGCTGGTTTGAGTCTTTTCATGGGATTTGATGGCAATAAGAAAAAAATAAGATATCACCAGACTCCTTCAAGTTTGGGGTTAAAACTGTTTGTTTAAAGGGGCATTTCCAAAGATTAGAACACTTGAATTGATAATAAATCACCATGCAAACACAAGGACACAATATGAAGTGCAGTTGGCAAGGTTATTATGTATTATATTATATATTGTGTCTGTTATATATCAAGACCAACAGTACAGTTTTGTGGACAACAGTGGAGCTCTATGGCTCAGAGGAACAAGATACATCAGGCTGTGATAAACACACAATACTTGTTAGGAGACACACTCACTGCTGGTTTTGGTCTTTTGATTTGTTGACAAGACAAATAATACTGAATATCACCGGACTTTTGATCCTGTTAAATCTTTAATTTTAATTTTAATTCTTTTAATTTACAGTAATGCTGCTCTTATACAGAGCAACTTACAATGAGAAAGCAGGTGTCTTGACCCACTCAAGATACATTATTTAAAAGTATTCTAACTACTAAAAGGATTATAACCATTTTAAAATTGTGGGAACAGACAAGGTTGTATCTGGACCTGTTTATATGTAAGTTTAACTAAAATGCTGTTCTTTTTGTTTTAAATGAAAAGATTAAAGCAAGGGAGAAAGATCCACCCAACAGTGTTGCAGAGGTGCAAGTCCGTGTAACTCTTCTGGATGAGAATGACAACAGTCCTGCATTCACCAGTAACAAGTACGAGGGAAAGGTGTTTGCAAATCAAAGCGTGGGAATGTTGCTGGTCCAGGTGAGTGATTTAATAACATTCAAGCATGTACTGAATCTAAGTTATCTAGCAAAATATTCCTGATTACAATTTAAGTAATTTAATCAATGTTGTCACCACATTTTTACACAGTAACAGTATTATATATTTTCTCTCCAGTGTTT
Source organism: Macquaria ambigua (assembly GCA_008360985.2). NCBI lineage: Eukaryota > Metazoa > Chordata > Actinopteri > Centrarchiformes > Percichthyidae > Macquaria > Macquaria ambigua. The sequence goes on from VMKM01000791.1 coordinate 215,205, forward strand.
AACATGTAACAGCAGCAGCATTCTTGTATGGAAGCATGTTTTGTTTTTATACATTTAAAGATAGTTCTCATATTCCAATCCTGTGTTTGTCAAATGCACAGCCTCTTTAACTTGTATATGATATTCTGATAGAAATAGATTTATTTTTAAAAGGGAGTAACAATCCTAAATTGGTTGGTTGGCTCACTGTCTTGTTTAGACTCACACAACCGTACACGGTACCAGCGCTGCAGGCGTAGCCAGTGAAAAGATGCATTCAGCTGGACGTCGGCCCGCACACGTTACGTGCTCAGTGTAGCCAACGTGTTACACTTATATTATTTAGATAAATAAAATTGTTTACATTTGAAAGTTGTCATCATTTGCAACAGAAATGAACGGTGGAGTTCCTCCAGGTTCAACTTCAGGTCCCTTTCTTTCTTCCGTTTGCAAAACATTAGGTGGAGATACACACTTCTATATCTAACCCTGAACCCTGATTTTTTACAACTCAATGAGTCATGACATTACTAAACTCTCCACAAAGTTCATTGATTAGTTTGAAAACAGTCTGCTGGGCTCGTTGTTGCATTAATGTTAAAATCCTACCTCTGCCCCGTCCTTCACTATAACACTGTTACAGTCATAAGAGTGTTTTTGTTTTTTTCTGTTGACAACTTGTTGCTATGTCATTTTCATTTGATGTTTTTAGAAGTGCTGTTAAGATGATGATCTGTATAATTTAACTCAAAGGTTAAGGCGGAAGATCCAGATGCTGACGCAAACGGGCAGATCAAATACTCTATTGACTTTGGGAACAATGACGGCTACTTCTCAATCGAAGAAAACACTGGAGAGATCACGCTGGCTAAAACCATTCCCCTGGTGGAAAATAGGATTTTGGAGTTCCCTCTCTACATAACAGCCAGAGACGGTAGATCTGAACAGTATTTCTCTGAGTATCCAGCACTACCTACAGCTTTCCAGAAATTCAAGAATCACTTATCCTGATTGTGATGATTGAGCCTGTTATAGTAAAAGAGCCAATCAGCACTAAATCAAAACTTTTTAACCCACAAAAATGATTATTTGGTATGTGTGTGGCACAAAGCATTAATCTATTCTTACAGTAAATATCAGTATCTTTCAAATGAGGTTCTGTATCTGTACCTAGGTGCAGAATATTTTGTTTAACTGCACCTCAGTCAGCAGAGTCACGTCAAGCACTTCACCTTTGGCAGTATCAAATTCTTTGTGATCATAAAATGGTTTATACAGATTGGTGATCTCAGACACGTACCTTTATTCACTGTTCTTCATTGAATCTTTCAAAAAGGCTTTTTACATTTCCTTTTGTTAGGCCTGGGTAACCTAAACACTGGATCACAGAGGGCCCAGGGCTGGCTTCACTTTGTTTTTGTACTTTTTGTTAACTCAGGCTTCACATAAAACCCAGGGTTAATATCTTGAGAACACTCACTGCCAGTGATTTGTTGAGATGTGATTGGACATCGAGACTACAAAGACAAAAGACAAAAAAGTTCTTGGAGAGAAATGGGGAGGCGATGGGATGCAGCCATGAGGAAGCTATGACAACAAGCTACATACCAGCCCTTGACTAAAATAACTTCCACTATATAATTTTGATAAAGTAGAAGCATGTCAACAGTCCCAGCTGTTCATCCTGAATGCAATAAGTCATTAAGATGTTATTCTCCACCTCTCCTCTAGGGGGCATCATATCCCGCTCCTCCTCGGCACAGGTAAACATTCGTGCTCCTGGTGACTCCAAACCTCAGTTTTTACAAAGAGTCTACCGTGGCACTGTAGAAGAAGAGCAGGACCCAAGAGTTGTGATTCTTAGGGTAAGTTTCTCAGTCTTTTTACCAACCACCTGTTCATCTAATATCCAAAATTGTATTTAGGTTCTCACTGTTGTTCAGAAAGCGGGATAATTAATAGATGACTTCTGATTCTCCACGAATTTCCATGTAAGTAGTTACTAAAATCATTTTTACATCCTGATCCTCTTCTTTATGTATTCAGGTTAACTTCCTCGCAATAGCTTCTGAGATGCCTGTGACTCTCCGAGTTGAGACAGAAGCCGACAAGTTCGACATCTCCTCCAGTGGTGAATTCACCACCAAGGTGAAGCTGGACTACGACGAGGCCCCTCACAACTACTCTGTGGAGATCTCCATCTCTGACGGGGTCAACAGTGACAATGCGGTCGTGGAGGTTCGAGTCACTGACGTCAACGATAACAGTCCCGTTTTTAGCTCCAGTTCTGTCACTGAATCGGTCCCAGAGGACGCAGAGGTAGGATCCAATGTTACTGTTGTTCCAGCTACAGACAAAGACAGCAGCTTCAACAAGGAGATCAGGTACTCTTTGAGAGGAGGAGAGGGGAGGTTCTCTATTGATCCCGTGTCTGGGATGGTGAGTGTGGCTGGGGCACTCGATAGGGAGACCACTGCAGAGTACAACCTGCTGGTGGTGGCTGAAGATCAGGGTCGTCCAGCCAGGTCGGCCACAGCCTCCCTGCTGGTCCAAGTGTCCGACATCAACGATAACATCCCCAAGTTCTCAGAGGCTGAGTATCAGGTTGTAGTCTTAGAAACACAGTCAGCGGGTACAAGCCTGCTCACCTTATCAGCTGTAGACCCTGACGAAGGAGCAAATGGGAGAGTTACTTACAGTATTTTCCAGCAAAGTCCCTCATCAGACCCCGCTGTTTTTGAGCTGGACTCTTCCAGTGGGACTCTGCGGCTGGTCCAGCCTCTGGACTACAGTGAGGTGAAGATGTACACTCTGATGGTTCAGGCCTCTGATGGGGGGACCCCCTCTCTGGTTGGGAACGGCTCTGTGGTGGTGAAGGTGAAGGACGTGAACAACAACCCACCTGAGTTCAGTAAGGACAGCTACGACGTGGCCGTCTCTGAGAACCTGGCCAGCGGTGCATCCATCCTGACCCTGGAGGTCACTGACCGGGACGAGGTAAGTTACATCACCTGCTTCTGTGCTGAGAAATGATCTCCAGTCAGTACAGTTACAGGACATTTTACTACCAGCTCTGTGATTTTCTAGCTGTAGCAGCCGAGTCAGCACTTGAAGTAACCTGAAGTGTTCAAACCAAATGGGGACTTGCTCATGAAAACATTGCTCCACAGCGCTACTAGTGGTCAAAAACTTCCCAGGGTGCCTTTAATCTTAGGTGTCACTAACTTACCTAATTTACTAATTTACCTCTCCTGTCCAGGTGAGAAGTATGTATTTCAATCAAATAAAAAAACTCCCATTAATTATGTTCAGATACTGAAATGTAATGGCTCTTATTGCTGATTAACAGACAAAATAAACTGCACAATAAACACACAGCTCAATTGATTTCTATGCCAGTTCATGCAGGACTGATACTGTCAGATGACCTCTGATTGGTTTGGTGAAATAGATCCAGGAAGTTGTTGGAGCAGTTTGTCTAATAAATGTAAAGACTTGGCAGATTTGTATCTGTTTATAACGCAGATGAAATGAACTTTAATCTCCCTCTTACAGTTCGGACCTTGGCACCAGTGCTTTATAATCACAGACAAGTAATTTATTGAGACTGTCTCAGTCATTTCTCAGAGCTGCTGCTATTTCAGTGCTGGTGATTAACTCTGACCATGAAGTCAGCGAAGTATTTATCACACGTCGACCTTATCTTCTTCTTCAGGCTGGATTCTCCAATGGTTACTTCCTCTACACCAACGATACCTTTGACATTAGCAAACAAGGTGTGGTCTCACTGAGGAAGGACGTCACCTTGGACAGAGAGACAAAGGACAGCTACGTATTTCAGGTACCAACATGGTTACGTTTCCTGTCTTCTGGTTTTTGCCTGTTTCATTGAAAAACTTTACATACGTCCAGTTCTCGAGGAGTGCGGCTCCAAAACGCGCAGCAGCTTCCATCTTCAACGGTTCCAGACAAGATAAAACATTATCTGATATATATACACTTAATTTTGATATTGACAGCCTTTACAGTATTTTTAAATAAATGTCATAATGCATTTATTTCTTGGTGTTAAAATGCTTTATATTGTACATACTGTAGCCAGAGTCTATGGAGTTATTTTATGTTTTATAAAATGTAAATATAAATATTTCAATTTGTAAAACACTTCTTTGCAAACTGACAAAAAAAAAAAGACAAAATCTCCAATCTTGCTGTGACAAACACTTTAAAAATGCCCCAAAAATAAACACAAGAGATTTTCTATCTGCAATATAAGTGTGAACATATATATGATAAGTTATTTCATACGGAAAAAACAGTTGGGAATTTCAGTCTTAATTCATCCTACAGATATGATCTACATACCTGTTAAAACAATCGTGATTGCACAAACAGATTTTTGTTTGTCTCATAAGTATATTTTTATTTGCATAGACACAAACATTATCACAGTGTTGATCACAGGAGAAGGAAAGGAAACAAAAAATATTTTAAAATAAATGACAAAAATACTGTGTATCCCTCAGTATCCCTGTCCCCCACTTACAGGAAATCCACTTCTGATGTTTTACTTATAAACAGCAGGAACCCTCGAACCCAGCATGCCCCCCCCCCCAATTAAGTCACTTAGATCAGAGGCCGTCATATATCCATAAAGCTGTAGTCATTTCTCTTTATTTTGGCACCGAGCCTTTCCATTGGAGACATTTTAAATTTCTCTATACCACTGTGTTACAGCAGGAGGGTTTTCATGGATCCAGTTAAATATTTTGCATTTTCTTTCCAAAATGAGAGGTTTGTTAAACAACTTGGATCTACGTCAGTCCGAGGTTCTTTCTTTAGGTGGCAGCCCGAATAGAAACTGGCCTGGATCTTTATGAATCCTGTGCAATATGTAATATTGTATCTCTATGATTTTATAACAAAGAAAAAGAGAATTGTGGCTACAAATACTTTCCTGCCAAACATCTTCAGTACAAACATTATGAAGCTCCTCCTCCCATTGCTTTACAAGTCTTACATTTTCTTTTTTATTAGTAAAATACAAAACACATTTGAAAGTCAGCTTTTCTGCTGGTGTTGTGAAGTTTTATGAAAGAAAAATAACCCTGTAAAAAGGCCACCAGCTGAAGACCCTGTTATATGAAACAGTAACTCCAGATCTGCAGCAGGTCATATCCCGTCTGTTTGCTCAGCTGCGTTCCTGCTGGTCTGTATTCAGGTGGTGGCGGTGGATCAGGTCACTGACGGTCTGAGATCCACAGCTCAGCTCAACATCACCGTCCTGGACTACAACGACAACGCCCCGCAGTTCCCGGCTATCCCGGACCCCCTACGGATCCCCGAGGGCGACTACTCGGAGGAAACTCCCGGAGAACTTTTCACCATCGTGCCCACAGACGCCGACCTCGGCCCCAACGGAGAGGTCACCGTCTCCCTCCCCTCCCCTCACCCGCTCTTCAGACTCAGAGAGGTGAGACCAGGAGAGAGGACCGGGGAAGTAGTTTTCAGCCTGTGCTGTGTTGCTGTGTCGCTGCTCGGGCTGAGATCATGTGTTGTGTTGCAGGACGGGACGTTGCTGGCTGTTGGCTCTCTGGATCGGGAGAGCAGAGGAAGCTATGAGCTGCTCGTTAAGGCCTCAGACGGAGGCAGCCCACAGAGAGAGGTAAGACACCATGCTAATGATGCTAACAGACATTTGAACTTAACCAGGCGGAGCTGATACTGTCTCCATTCCTTGGGTTGTTTTAGGAAGGTTACAGGTAAGAGACAAAATAATGTTTAAATAATGGAAACACCTGATTTGGTTTTGCAACAACATCATTTACAGATGTTTTCAAACTACCCTGTTAGTGTGAAATTAAAGTAATGCATGTTAAAAGTATCACATTGAAGTTTTGCATGATTCATATGTTCTGCAATGTAAAAATCACTTATCTTATAGATTATGCTGCAATTAAACAGCCAATTGTGAAGGAAATACACTAAAAGGCCCCATTACACCCAAAATGTTGACATATTTCAAGGGAATTTGGCATAAAAATGTTCATGAATACAGAAAAGCTGTAATCAGATACCTCACACTGAAAGCTGAAGATGCTTGGATGAACTGTTTTGTAGTTTGACTGATGCGTTTAAACCTGAACACATTTTGAAATGACAGAGAAAAGAAGAGCTAGATTAAGGCTGAGAGTACTGGAACTGAATTAATGTTCACATGCGAGTCTTTAACAGGCAATAACAAGGTTAACCAGCATCACACAGGAAGCGAAGAAGAAGAGGATGAGTGTAGATTTAACAAATTATGATAAAATAATCCAAACTGACATTACAATCTAAGCAAACAGTTCTTTATTAAACTGACTGCTGTGCACCAGAACGTCACCACCATCAGAGTGAGCCTCGTCGACGTCAATGACAACAGACCTGAGTTCAGCTCCAGCAGCTACGTCAGCAGCGTCCTGCTGAAAGACGCCGAGGAGGGGAAGCTGCTGCTGACGCTGTCCGCCACCGACAGAGACACCGGGAACAACTCGCTCATCACCTACAGGTCAGTTCAGACTGTAACATCACCGACGCAGCCTGCCGACACCAGCCCGGGTTCAGATGTTAGGACTCAGAAGTGGTGTTTTAAAGACCTCCTAGCTCTAAATCCTGTTTCTGCGAGAACTCTGTCTCTAAGAATTGATCATTGATCAGTTGACTTTATCTCTGTTGACTCTTTATCAAGGTACTGATCAGGCGCCGAGCCCAGTTTCTGACTGTAATTAAACGTTACAGAACCTCTCGTACCAGCATGTTTTCTCTTCCTTTGACTTTTCTCTGTGGTACCAAAAAACCTCACAAGTGGCCCAATGAAAGAATTTGGAGTTTAAATATGATACTGAAACTCAAATAGACCAATTTAATGCAAAATACATATTCTGTTCACCATATCGTCCCCATCCAGCCAATTTACTGAGAGGTTCTGTAGATTTTATGATTTTTATGAGCATATTTTGGTACAACTTTCAACAACAGTTCAGTTCATGTCACTCCTCCTGGCCGTGGACTGCTGACGTTTTAAACTTCACTCAGTCGCTGTCGCTGACAGCTGAATATTCCTTTTCCATTTCCATTATCGCATCACTTTCATATTTCCTTTTTATATTACTATTTTATGGTGTTTCATTTTAACACATTTGAATTGTGATTGTTTCAGCTTCATCATTTTAGTATTTAGTATTTAATATTACATGTACTTCCATGTATTTTGCACTTTTATCTGTTTAAATTCCAAGAGAATTCAAGAGTTTAAATTCAAGAGTCGAGTATTGTTCTGTAAATCCTTTAATCTGGAAGCCACTTTGTGCATAAATAAAAGTATTAGCATTGTTTTTATTAACATATTGAAATAGTTTCAGGTCCTCTAACACGACAGACGCTGCTCAGGTTGTTGTCTTTCTGTCTGCTAGTTTCCAGCAGGAACTCTTTGGTACCATTTTAGTGAAGGAAACGTTCCCTCAAACAGAGCAGAACAGGTCGTCGCAGATGGCGATTTTAGGGGTGTCGATTATGCAAATGATCAAATCTCTCGAACGTGCAGCTGCTCGTGAACAGGTGTTATTCATCAGGCTGAAACAAGAGATTTACGGCAAGTTTGTCCAGTTAGGAGAGTTTGAAAACTCACGCAAACAAACCTCAGAAAAAAGTAAGAGGACGAAAATGTTCCTGCATGATGTTCAAATCTATATTTTTAAGATGTACTGTGTTCCTGTTCTCCTAGCTTGCATTATGTTGAAGATGTTTTTGTTTTTTTTTGCTATGCTGTTGCAGTTTCTCTGCAGGAAGTTCTCCATATTTGGACTTGAACAGTGAGACTGGGGCCGTGACCTTGACCTCTGACCTTGCTGACATCACAGAGGACACCACTCTGGTGCTGACAGCCATGGCCAAAGACCACGGCCAGCCTCCTCTGAACTCCACAGGTGAGCTGACAGCACCAGGTAGTCTGACTCAGCGTTAGTAACCTGCCAGTCGACACGCTGCCTGTTCTCTGATCTCTGCATGTAGAAAGCGTTCCACAGCATCATGTATTTCATTATGTGTTATTTAATTAGGATTATAAGATTTCAAAATAATGATTTTAGTATTCAGATACTTAAATCAAAGTTGAAATATTACCAATGTAAAAATACTCCAGATTTTACTTTCAGTAGTTTAATCAATAATTGATCCGATTTTAAAAGCTGATCGCATGTTTTGTGTAAAATCTTAATCTGTAAAGTAACTATATGTAAAAAGTACACCAATTTTCCTTTGAAATGTGGTAGAGAAGTGAGAAATGAAGGTTCATCAAAGTTGAGCACAGTGCTTGAGTAAAGCACTTAGCTGCTTTCCACCATTGTGTTCGATTTATCCTGTCAAGCTTTGTATGATCTTCCTGTAGAGACTTACACACTGTCTTTAAATTAAATCAAGAACAAACAAATAGAAACGTCACTTTGTTCTGATGGAAAGCTGCAGCTTGGTTGCTAGTTTGGTATGAACTGTATGATCCTTGCAGCCCGTCTCGTGGTCAATCTGAGGGTCATCAGTCTGGTGGAGGGCGTGGCCTTCTGGAGCTCCTCCTACAACTTCAGCCTCCCTGAGAACCAGCCGGCGGGGGTGACGGTGGGGAGGGTCTGGGCCTCCTCGGGAAGTCACCTTTACGACGTCGCCTACTCACTGAAAACACACACTGACCTGTTCTCCGTCAACGCCAGCGGAGCCCTCCTGACCAGGACACGGCTGGACAAAGAAGAGCAGGAGTGGTACATCCTGGATGTGGAGGCCGTGGACACGAGGACCCCCCCCACGTCAGCCATTACAATGGTACGATCTGTTCCTTTATGAGCTTCATCATCAGCTTCATCTTCATCAGAAGCAACTAGAAAAGCTCAAATATCACAATCCTCTCTCTGTACTTTATTAAATCATCAAAATACACACAGTGACAGTAACACTGATGGACTGAAGGTGGTCAGGATAAAACAGACCGTCTGGGAATATCTCTCTCTGACCGTTTCTTCCACTTTCTGAAACAGTGAAACGAGTTCCTGAGGTTTAATATACATGTTGTAACACTGAGAGTCCACTGCAGCCAGGGGTGGAGGAAGTATCCAGATCATTTACTACAGTAACAGTACTAATACCACTCTGTAAAAATACTCTGTTACTCTGCTACAAGTAAAAGTCCTGCATTGAAAATGTTACTTAAAGGGAAACTCCTGTATTTTTAAACCTGGGTCCTATTTTTACACATTTTGGGGTCGAAATGACTAATAGTTATCAAAGGTTTTGGAGTTGATCCAGTAGATCTCCTCCGCCGACAGCCGTGAACGACTATTAGTCATTTTCAGGCCCAGGTTTAAAAATAAAATGGAGTTTATATATAAATATAAATATATATAATCAGGACTCATTAGATGATTATTCCTCATGCATTCATGTAAAAGCAGGATTTTACTGTTGTAACGAATGAACTGATGATTCTTTTCATTCTGGATTCATCTGCTGATTATTTTCTCCATTAATTAATTGGTTTGTAAAACTTGGCGTCACAATGAGCCAGAGCCCAAAGTGACTCCTTCACAAAGCTTGTTTTGTCAAATCAACAGTCCAAAAGTACCTCAAAATCAGGACTGTAGACATGACCTCTGACTGACCTATTTCTTCTGTCTCTCAGGTGAGAGTTCAGGTGGAGGACGTAAACGAGTCTCCAGAGTTTCCCTACGAGGTTTATAAAGCTTCTGTGTTCAGCATCGCCCCGTATAAAACCTCCATCGTCCATGTCAAGGTAAACACACCCAGCTTCTGTCACTTTCCGTTTGTCTTCATACCAAGAAACACTAGCTGTAATAAAACCGCAGTGTCAGATAAGGCCAGAGGCTGCATTCATCTCCTCTGTGTTGTACGAGAGCCCAGTTTCTGTTCTCTGTGAGCGACGTGTTAATGTGTCAGTGAGCAGCAGTAAAACACGTCACAGCATCAGGAACCTGAAGCCACTGATCTCCTGTCAGACACGGTGATATCTGAACGTCACTGGAACATTTCCACTTCTGATCCGACTCATTCCTCTCTGCTACATTGGCTTGGGCTCACGGGTAATGTGGTCAAATAAAACCAATCAGTGTATCAAACTGAGGGAAAAAACAGGATCTCTCAGAACCAAAACTGAAATATTTATAACCATAATATTCCTGTGTTTTTGAGTTGAGAAGCAAATTTAAAATACCATAAAATACTTTCACACCCAAACACATTATTTTAGCAAAAATGTGTTTAGAAGAAACATAATAACTAGAAATCAGAAAATGTGCCTGCTGCTTTGTTTTCCAGGAGTGTGTGAACTCTGAACAGGTCGTTTAGAAACAGTGTCGCCATTATACAGTTTGTCCACCAGAGAGCGCTCACAGCTGTATTCTTCACTGTGAAATGTCTCCGAACATATGTTGGTCACCATTCTTTAATATCCAAATTTGTGGCGTCCTCATCAAGAAGAATATTTGTCAATACATTTGTTATCAAATTATTTTAAACTCCAAATCAATATCATTGGCTTCAAAAATCCAGTATTGTCCGAACTATAGTCCTAAAAACTTCCTATGTGATAGCCAGATGGTTGCTAGGTGGTTGCTAGGTTGTTTAAGGTGGTTGCTAAATGCTGCTTGCTGTGGGTTTTCAGGCAGGTGGCTATAAGGTGTTTAATAGGGCATCAGTAGGTGGTTTCTATGGTGATAGTTGCTACTGTGATTCAGGGTGTGGAGGAGACCTGGTTGCTAGGGTTGTACATTTGTGTTTTGTGGTGCTACTGATGCAGCTAGTTTCACAGTTGATGTAAATAAATAGAAATAAGATCAAAGTCCTGCTCGTGTGTCTCGCACGTGACGTTATGAAGTACATTATTTAATTCACCCCCCCCCCAGGCTTCAGACCCTGATGACGGTGAAGAGGGCCGGCTGGTCTACAGTCTGTCAGCAGACAGTCCTTATTTTGACGTGGAGCCGTCCTCCGGTCTGGTGTACGTGGTGTCGGCAGCGGGTCTGGCTGGACAGCAGGCTGAGGTGGAGGTGAAGGCCACAGACCCCCGAGGACTACATGCTACAACCAAGGTGGAGGTGAGTGTGGAGGACTGGGTGGTGGAGAAAAGTGCATCGACATTTTTAGAAAGGTAAGAAAAACATCCAGAGGATCAGGAGTCAAATGTAAAATGATTTTACAGAGAAAACGAAGGAAAACATCTTTATTTTTCTAACCGATTCTTACGTCACAAATACCTCTTTACAAATAAGATGGTCCATAAAACCAACACACATTTTATCCTGTAAAAACACTTAAATGAAATCTGACACCGTGCCTCATCTTGTTTGTTATTGTCAAATACTGATTGTTGTTTCCAAGTTTTTATTACTGTTAACTGCTGATGTTGATTATCAATCCTTAAGGTTCATATACATAAATGTACATTCAATACAAATCACAGCACATTAAGACCATTAAAGATTATTGGGGAGGGGAGGTGAACATTATGTTTCTGTTTTACTGTCTTCTTTGGATCCTCCCCTGAACTAAAAAAAACCTGCAGCACCTTCCTCCAAATATCTCAAAAAATAAAACAGTATCGAGTTGATAAAATGAGTGAACTGGGCTCAGGTGGCAGCTCTCATGGTGCTGAAATAAAATAAAAATACAGGGTGAGAAAAAATTAAAGACCCTCCTCTGCTCTCCCAAAAAAAAATCAGACTCCTCCCCCTTAAATGTAATTCTTCTTCAGTCCCTAACAAAGCTGTAAAAACTCAACGTCCTTAATCATTTCTTTCCACACTCTTGCTGCTTCCTGTACACATTCTGATGTTCTCTGGACTTTATATGTAATTCAGTAAAGATTCTTTTTATTTAAATAAGAAAAATAAATAAATTCCTACATAACCACCACTGCCCTCTTCTGCCCCCAGGTGGCGGTGCAGGGAAGTGCGAGCAGCAGCGACGTGGTGGTCATCTCCCTCAACCAGCCCGCCAACGCTGTGGAGAAGAAAGTCCCCGAGCTGGAGAAGTAAGACGAGTTCAGCTCGCGGTTCATTCATTATCTGTCCCGTTTCATACTGCTGTAATTATTGGTTCCTCTCAGGTCTTTAGGTTCGGCTCTGGGCTGGACGGTGAACATCATCGAGGTGCGGAGCGCCAACGGAGGAGCCTCCGAGTCCAGATCGCTGAGGGCGGCTGTGAAGACTTTGGTCAGCTTCATCAGTCTAGGTGGAGGGGAGGTCGTTTCCTCTGAAGAGGTCACAAAGTAAGAGTGATTTTTTATTAAAATTAAACTTAAATAAGCACATTTTTACATACAAGTTAGAACAAAGCAGCCTGAACGAGACTGATTCATATATTATAGTAACTTACATCTGCAGTCCTTTGAAAAGCCAAATTTAAGTATTTAAAGTCCAAGAAACAAAATAAAAGGCTCTTTAACTATATCACCAAACACACACACACACACACACACACACACACACAGTCAAACTCGTTGTAAAATGTTCCATGTCATGTGACTGAAGTTCTGACCAATCGTGCTGGAGCTGTAACTCTGACCTCTGATCCATCAGGAAGCTGCAGAGCCAATCAGCTGCTGTGAGGGCGGAGCTAGTCAAAGTGTTTGGGGAGGGTCTTCATTTTGACGTGGAGATGAAGCCTCAAAGCCCTGCCTCCGACAAGGCTGTGGTCATCGCTCTGGGCGTCCTGTTGGCCCTGAGCATGCTGGGATTGATTGTTGCTGTTGCTCTGATCATCAGGTGAGACTGGAAAACTCAGACTGGTTCTGTGTTTACAGCTCGAAAAAATAAATCTACTCAAACATTTAAAGAAAGGATTTAAGTTCAAAATGGAAAGATACAAAAAACAGAATAATAATTTAAATGTTTAAATAAAATAAACAATTGATACAGATAATAATTAGATATGTAGTAATTAATTAAAGGTGCACACTAATTGAGGACCAACACTAATGATGAACTACAAACCGTCTGTATTAATGACTAGTAAATTCAAGCACTTTCAAGGTATCTAAACCAAATCTTTCCAGACTCTCAAAGCCTTTATCATCACATCTAAATTGTTACTATAATTCCTTTCCACCCACCCTCAATGTATACTGTCACTTTGTTTGTTTACCAGCTGTTCACAATAACTTTGATCGGATGTATTGATCAGGATAATTTAACGCTTCCCGATTTCCAGAGTGAGGGATCAACAGAGGACTCATCCAGCTGTGAACAACGGGCGAACACGAGAACTTAACTGTTAGATTATGTAGAAAATGAAGCATATTCCTAACCTTGAAAACATAAAGGTTCAAATTAAGCATTTTCCAAACCGTCAAGACTTCGTACGAACCCTGTAAATATGTCGGCGTGTGTTTAACCCTCTCAGGTTCAAGAGGACGGAGAAACATCAGCAGGATTCTGACAACGAGAGTTTCGACATCAGCCGACGAGATGAAGGTTACACGTAAGTCCTCTGATGGACTGCATGTGTAAACGTCCTCACGGCTCCGTCTGAAGCCTGGTTTTAACAGAAACCCCCTCGTTATGTTTCAGGAACTCTGAGAGGCCTCCTGCAACCTCCGGACAGGTAAAAACCCCATCTCACTCAAAGTGTTAAAATCAATAAAAGTGTTTGAAAAGTGAAAGTACATCGTACGAAGAAGCATTCAGATCCTGTACTTCAGTAAAAGTACTAATATACCACATACTCTACAAGTAAAAGTCCTGCATGCAAAACCTCACTGAAGTATTATTGTCAAAGTACTCATTGTGCAGTAAAAGTGTTTCTGGATTAATGTTCCTGCTGCAGATGTTTCAGGTTGAGCTCATTTGAACTCCTAAAGAGTTTATTTAGCTTAAGAAAGAGGAGGATTTTCTCAGCACATACAGGAACTCTTCATCCTACAGTTCATCACATCTGGAGATACGTGGTTTTCACTGGACAGGAAAAACTGTAATCTGTAAAGTAACTAAAGCTATCGGATAACTGGAGTAAAAAGTTCAATGATATTTTATTTTTGTGGTGGAGTAGAAGTAGAAGGTTGCATAAAATCGGAGTAATCAAGTAAAGTACAAGTACCTTGAATTTGTACTTGGTTACATTCCAGCGCTGGGGATTTGTGTATCAGGGACAGACGAGACGACCGGAGGACGAGCAGCAGAGGACGGACAGAGAGACAGCTCAGTGGGACAGAGAGACAGACGGTAACCGTAACGAAAGCCGCACTTCTCTCTGATCTGAACGTACGGAGTCTGCAGAGTGCCACTACAGCAACTAGACGCTTTGACTGTGTTTAATTAAATCCAACTGATGGATTTATCAATTTAAGGAAAGATGTTTGTTTGTAAATGAGTGAAAGCACCACAAGCTGTCAGCTGCCCAAATACTTCTATTCCTCCAGCAGAATCAGCGCTTTAAAATCTATTCGAAACCTAAAAGTCAGCGTTAAGATTTAAAGGCAGGAGCTTCTGATTCTTCCTGTTGTTTTAGACGATTTATTTATTGCCGTGACGTTAATGTTGAAGCTCAGATGTCTTTTAAAAAACATTTTAAACATCTGTTATAAATTGATTACTTCAAATGTGCCGTTAAATGATCTGGAAAAAAAACCTGAAAGGACAACAAAGTAATTGCCAATTAATAATAATAATAAAAAAAAGATTGTTAGCTCTGATTGGCCTGACCAAACACATGACAGCCGGCCAATCAGAGCTTCTGCTGCTGCTCTGAGGTTTGGACTTGATTGTTAGGAAATCACACGGCGTCGCATCTTTAAGTTGGCGATCGCAAAGTGGAAACAAAGAAATCAATTAATTATATGAATTATAATAAACACACATTAGTTATAGGATTTTTAAAAACAATTTTGTGATTTCATTATTAATTAATTATTTACAAGCAGGACAAAGAAATAAAAAAGATTGAACTGGTAAATCTAATGATCTTTTTATTGAGGGCCACGTGCATCTCATGGTCTTCCTCAGTGGATTACTCAGTTGTCATGGAGATGGCAGAGCTGTCATGTAACCTGATAACAGGTAACGACTCGGTAATCTCCATGACTACTGAGCAAACTCCACTGACGAAGACCATGCGATGCTGTTGAAAGCTCTGGAAAAAGCTAGTAAATGGATGTTTCTTGTCAAATGGCATTATTAATTTTAAAAAGCGCAAATTTACTGAATCAACTTTTAATAGCTTTTTTTTTCATTAATGAAAGTTAAACAAAGTAAAAGTGTACGTTAAATTATTCCAGCAGCACGCTGCAGCCTCCGTACGATCCGACGCCACAGCAGCTGATTTTATTTTGTAAAGGAAGCTGAAACTGACAGAATGAGACAAATCCTGAACAAAATGGCCCAAAGTTCATGAAACAAGCAGATTTATTGTGTAAAATGCTTCAGTGCCAGATTTCTGCGGTTGTTTCAAGTTAAAGAAAAAAGATGAAATACTGTGCAGAATATTTTGTTGCTGTAAAGTTCAGAGTTCACTGAGGATCTGACGTCACTGCAAGTTGAATTATTAATTTAGTATTATTTTATTTTGTCTGTAAAACAGCAGCCATAAAGCAAACTGAGATGGTCTTTCATGTTTATAATTTAACAAATCAAATGTTCAAATGTCAGTTTTGTTTTTATAGACGCAGCTTTATTCTTTTTTTCTTTTCTGTAATGCACTTTAACAGAAATGTAAATATTTCCACAGCTTCTTCTGAGTGTCTGTGGAAAAATAACCAATCTGTAATTTTTCTTTTAATATTTGCAAAGTATGAAATAAAAACAACCAGACTTTCTGCTATTTCTGGGTTTTGTAATGATTTGAGAATAACGTTTCCAATTTGGAGGAACCAAACTGTTATTGTGCCTCTAATACGACGTAAACCGAACATCAGTGATGAGACTGTTTGCTGAAGTCGGACGGTTCGAAAACTTTAAAAATCTCTCGCTTCAACGTCAAAAACTCACATTAGTGACTGTAAGATTTGTCCCCGTCCACAGTGATCCGGTTGTGGAACGTGGATTATAAATGTCCCTTCATCTACTTTGACAATATCTAAATCTAGTCTTTAAATTTGACCTGCCTTAGATGTTACAATAACACTTGTATTTTTTATTTTTAGTATTTATAGTAGCTTGTAGGCAGCACCTGTGTATCTGTTCATCTACACTTGCCTTCATTACATTTTCAGGTTCAACAAAGTACGACTGCATTTATCCTCAACTCTCAAAGCGTTCATGGTTTCTGCACATTCTCACTTTAAAATGCAATAAAAGAATCTGTTGGATTATCCTGTGATATAAAAGAAATGACACTGTACTCACACACTCTGTACCGGGCTTTGTGATCCTTTTAGCTTCCCGTACGTCTCCGTCACCCTGCAGCCTGGAGACATTTCAAACTGGTGTTTTTCTGAAATGATGCAAACTGAGCAGAGGGAAAGAAAAACAACCTCACAGCTCCACATGGATTTCAGTTCATAGTTCTTCATATTAAAACTGTTTTTATTAATTTATTCTCTATTAAAATAAAATCAGAAGACAAATCAGAACACAGCAGAAGAAGCGAAAATAAACAATAGATTATGGAATGTACTTCACTAAAGAAAATAAAAGCTCCAGCTGGTCCAACATGGCGGCTTTATTTCAACCACAGTCAAATAAAGCACCGCTTTTTATATACTCATATATATATAAAGATATTTATATATATATTTATATAGTTTTCATATACACCTTCAGGCAATGACTAGAGAAGATTCTTTACAGAATCAAGTTTCTTGTGGTTCTCTTAATTTACAGGTAAACTTAGTTTCTGGATAATTAAACCACAGAAAAAGTCAAGGCAACTTTCTTTTGCCTCTTTCATAAAGTACAAAACTGGCACAGAGGACGACCATTTTTATACACAGTAAAAATGCAATAAAATTAAATTACAGAGGAGACAAAAGTTCTGTAAACCTTTCCCCGTTACAGCAAATAAAACACTTTCCAAAACAAATTCAAATCAGTATAAAACACACAAAAAAAACAACAAAACAAAAACTTTTTTTTGCCCTTTGAAGAAAATGTGCTATAGCTTGTACGACTTTTTCTGTTTTTCTTCTTTATTTGTCAAACGAGCGGTCGGCTGTGCGTGGAGTCGGAGTTTTATAGAGCGAAACGACACGGCGGGAGCTACTGAAGCTGGAAAAACCGACCGACTGAACATCAGCAGAAGGCAACGAACAGCAGCACACAAACAGCAGAAGAAGAAGAAGAACCGAAAAACAGGAAAACATTTTCTCCTCGGAGCAGAATTCAGATTTCCAACGAGAAAAAAAAAAAAAAAGGTTTTGTTAAAGATCTCATGGCGGCTGTCAGTTGATGATGTCATGAAGAGGGCGGGCCTTTAACGGACAGTTTGGTAACTATGGCGATGGTGGCTTCCACCGTCCTGTACAGCATGTCCAGCATGTCAGGTGGGGGGCCAGCGCTCGGAAACACCTGTGAGGAGGCGTGGCTACTGCAGCCCTCTGGCCCCTCCCCCACCATCCCAAGGACTGATGGGAAGGTGGAGTCCTCTGAGAGGGGCGGGGCCGAGCTGCCGCTGGTCTTAGAGCCCGCCTCCTCCTCTTCCTTCACCTCCTCTGATGCAGCAGACATCGCCTCACCCCTCCTCCCCTCCCGCTGCACCGCCTCCTCCTCCTCACCTGCCGCCACATGTCGCGGTGGCTCAGGCTCCTCCCCCTGCACAAACCCCTCTCCCGCCTCCTGCAGCAGGGAGGAGGAGGAGGAGAACGAGGAGGAGGATGACGAGGAGGCCTCCATCTTCTCCTCTTTGGGGGACGAGTCCAGGTTCCCAGAGGAGGTGGGGGCGGGGTCAGGAGAGGGCGGGTCCTGCTCGGTGCCCGGGTCGATCAGCGAGGAGGAGTCTCGGGTCTCCGTGTCCGAAGTGCTGGTGGGCGTCAGCGCCTCCTGGTGGTCGGGCTTCGGCTCGCTGCAGGACGGGAGGGCCGAGGAGGAAGAGGAGGAGGAGGAAGAGGTGGAGGCCACGCAGAGCGGCGCCGCTGCATCGCCGGCTCTGTCATCGTCACTGCTCACCCTCCGCCGCTTCACCGGGGTCGCCCCTTCATCCTCAGCTGACACACACGCACACACACACACACACACACACACACACACACACACGCACACACGTCAGATAACTGATGTTTATTTTGTTTTTAGATTCTTGCCTCCACACTTGAATAATGGAGGTTATTGGAATTTAATTTGTGGTAAAATGAAAATTTACATTCTATTACAAATGATCATTTTCATATATTTAGTGTTATATTCCATTATAGTTTATCTATTTATTTTATCTTTATGACTAGTGCTCTTACTGCTGAGCTGTTGTGTTGTTGACTGTGTGTTAACCTCCATATGACTAATAAAGCTGAAAGTGAAATTAAAACACTGAACAGGAACGTGTCCAGAGGCCTGTACTACGAAGCAAGTTCAACAGACCCAGGATCTCTTTTCGTTATCTGGCTTCACTGAGCCGAACAACAGCGATCCCGCTAAGCGGTCACACGACGCTGGTTATCAACTCGATAAGTCAATCCAGGGTTTCCCCATAAAGCCACGAGCGCGTTCACATGAAAGAGGCGGGGTTTGCAGCATTATGACCAATCACACACATGACAGGTGTGCTGGCAGCAGAGCGGCATACTTTAAAAACGAAGACCAAACTGTAATATTAGAGAAATACGAAGAATTTAAACATCATCCAGGCTGAAAGCAACATAGCTGGCAAAAAAAAAAATCCGACTGTGAAGCGTAAATTAACAGGCTGATAACATCACTGCCCCGTCAGCAGTATTACATTAAGTTAATGTGTTGCTTAGATGTTCTTATGGAGTGTTTGACAATTTTAGCCTGATTCTTTCAGCTGCAACCCCGGCGGTGTCAAACGGACTTGGGAGCAAATAAAAAATAAATATAAAAACATAATTTAGCGGTAAATAGGCTTACATTCATCTCTTATAAGTAAAAAGCTTTAGTGCTTCAGTCAGTCTCTGTTGTAGGATGACACAGATAAGTCGGTCAAACCAACGAGAAACTATGTCTCATAAAAAGAGTTCCTCTCACGATCCACGTACCGAGCTCCACTTATTTTCTATTGGTGATTGGTGATTATTTTCCAAGAGACCTGATTGGTCAGTAGGCGGGGCTTTTGTACGCGTTGATCTGTTATATCGAACATAACCTGCTCCGGAGCAGGTTTGCCGTGCAGCATCAGTTACCATGGAGATTTACTCCGGTAAGAAGTGAACCACCGTCGTAGTACTGAAAACCCAGAGTTGAACCTGAAGTTATCTTGCTAAATGCAAATCCTGCTTCGTAGTACAGGCCTCTGGTCTCTGATGGTTCACAGCCTTTGTTTGCTGTGTCTTCCCACTAATATTCAGCTGGTGGTGAAAACTGCTCACAATAAGGGAGCATTGGAGTGAACTGACCCTTTAAGTGTTTTCATAATAGCTAAAACTATAAACGTGATCTCTTACTGAACATTTTTGTGTTTGACACGACTGAAAGGAAACACTGAAGCATCGACTCAAAGTTCCAGCTGCTGACTGTTAAACCAGATATATTTTACAGCATTTCATTTTGGTTTTGACTGGTCAAATATGGAAACTGACACCTTCAGTCATGTGACTGCCGCCTCTCCAATGACCTGCCATGTGTAGCTACATACATCATTACGAAGCCATGATTTTGGGTTTCCATCAGAATGTAACTGCTGAGTTAAAGCTGACTACAGCCTTATTTAGTGGACTGCATGTAAACACTCAGAAAAACTCCCAGCATGCATCAGATGAGGAAACTGTGGATCAAAAGTTTAGAGCTTCTGCATCACCTAAACGTTTAACTGCAGGAGGAAGACGAGGAGAAGGGAATCAAACTGTCTTACTGCTGGATGAGAAATGAGCCTGAAGGAGTCTGAAACTGTGTGTGTGTGTGTGTGTGTGTGTGTGTGTGTGTGTTCAGACAATCAAAATCACATTTAGAAGAATGTACCAACCCTCTGTCAATACTACTGTGTAGGTGACTGTAATAAGTGGATTCAAAGCATTAAGTGTGTGTGTGTGTGTGTGTGTACCTTTGGCCTTGTGGTCTTTGGCCTCGAGCTCCAGAGCGCTGCGCTGCTGGACACAAACACGACAGCGACCCAGCAGCTCCTGCAGGGCCGGGCAGAGGGCCGGGTCCACGGCCTGAGGCGGCTGGACGGACAGCAGCAACACCAACGCCCTCAGGTCCTGAGAGAGGGGGAGGGAAACGGACAAAATATGAGTTTTCAGTCTAAAACAGAAGATAAGAAGCGCTGTTTGCTCTGTGTGTGTGTTCGTACAGCGTTGAGCAGACCGCTGGTCTTGCTGAGCTCCAGTCGGTGAGCTGCCAGTTCAGGCTGCAGGCTGCTCTGTTCACTCAGCAGGTTCGTCACCAGAACGCCAATTAGGTTGGAGCAGCTGGGACCGGACAGCACCTGGACCTGCACGCACGCACACACACACACACACACACACACACACACACACACACACACCACCTTGAGAAATGTCTGTAGATACAGACTGGACAACTGTTTAACAAAAACTTACGGCATCAGAACGATTTAAAGAAGCTAAATATCGAATACATAAATGGGTTTAATGTGCATCATTTTCACATTTGGTCCATTTTAATCCCTGAAAAGAAACGATGAAGAGGAAAACAGGGACAGAAACAGATTTTGTAAATTCACCACAAAATATAAATTGGAGAAAGAAGCATCTGAGAGAGGAGAGAGGAGGTGTACCTTGTGCAGGAAGCAGGTGAGGAAGGAGTAGGCCACGTTGTTGTTGAGGAACGTCCTCTCGTCCATCAGGATGCACTTGATGTACTCGCTGAAGGCCGGGTCCTCACACAGCAGCTTCACACACGTTTTAGCCAGAACGGACTGAGAGCGCAGCGGCAACAAAAACAACTACGTCAGGGCGGTGCTGTTTGTGTCCGCATAACAACATGGCTGGAGTTTATCCAAAGTCTACTGGAGGAGTTTCAAAGGTGACGTACCTGTGACTGAGAGAGCTCCGTCCACAGTTTGGGGAAGAGAGCGAGGTGAAGAGGAAGTCCTTCATACGCTATCAGCACACCTGAGACAGAAAGAGTTAATATGAGCTTCTATTCCTCTGTGTATGTGCAGACATGTTTTATGAATGGTATATGTTCAATTGACACACACACACACACACGTACTTAGTTTGACAAGTGTGTCGGTGAATTTCTCGCAGTTGATGGCGACGCGACACAGCAGGTGGATGAACTGGTGGTAGGACAGGAAGTAATCCAGCAGCATCCGGTCGTACACCTCGTCTTTCCCCTGAGAGACACACACACACACACACACACACACACAGTTTACTACCAACATCAAGAGCCGAAATGTTTTAAGTTTTTAAGTCTGATTTGAATTTAGTTTCATTTTAAAATGCAGGAAAAGAAAGAAAGGAAGGAGGGCTGCAACAAACACTTATTTTCATTATTGATTAATCTGCCAGTTAATTTCTTCAATCAGATCAATCAATGACGTCTTCAAATGTTGTGTTTTGTCCAATCAACAGATTACAATGATGAAAAAACGGAGAAAAAGATGATGTGATGGAGCGTCAGGTCGTCAGGTGATGTGACAGAGCGACAGGTGATGGAGCGACAGGTGATGTGACAGAGCGACAGGTGATGGAGCGACAGGTGATGGAGCGACAGGTGATGGAGCGACAGGTGATGGAGCGACAGGTGATGTGACATAGCGACAGGTGATGGAGCGACAGGTGATGTGATGGAGCAACAGGTGATGTGACGGAGCAACAGGTGATGTGACGGAGCAACAGGTGAGGGAGTTTCAGGTGATGTGACGGAGCAACAGGTGAGGGAGTTTCAGGTGATGTGACGGAGCGACAGGTGATGGAGTCTCAGGTGATGGAGCGACAGGTGATG
>VMKM01000792.1:0-237224 GCA_008360985.2 Macquaria ambigua
TATATATACATAATATAATATAATATAAAGATAAAGGAATTATCCCCAGTAAAAGTTTTCAACTGTATTTTAAGGTACATTTTTCCTTTATTTCAGGTTTCTTCTTCACTTCAGTTTTGAGGTAATAAATCCAGTTTCAGCTGACTGGTGGTAACAACTTCCATCCAGAGCCACTCACAGATATCCAGATCCTCCGTCCACAGGTGGAAGCTCATCTCTGGGTTAGGAAGAGGGCAGTCACACAGTGGTCCACTGGACAATGGCTCTGCAACACACACACACACACACACACACACACACACACACACACACAGGAAGAGAGATAGGAAGAGACCAAAACTGTCACAATGACACTCAAACCAAAACAACCCCACCCCTACAACTTCCTCTCTGTGAACACTGCTGTCTATCCCTCTATCTCACAGCTGGGATGAGGGGAGAGCAGGTTCATCGGACGGGTCGCTGACATGATAACAGCGTGAAAAAGAGTGGATGTCATGAAAATAGATATCCGGAAAATTATAAAAATACAGACAACTGACTCGACTGATTTGGCCATGGAGGAAACTGCTAAATAGAGGCAAGGTCACATGTTTGATCTCAGCTCCAGCTGCTGTGTCAAGCGATGTGTGGACACAGAGAACACGTCCATCACACAACAATGTGTGCTTGAACAGCACACTGATACACCACTGCACTGGCTTACAGTGAAGTAGCTCAGTTAGAATGAGTATGAGCTCAAGAAAATGTAGAGATAGTCATGAGATAATTTCCTCTCCCGTTAATTTGAACATGTTTCACTAATCAAAACAACTGGCATTCTTACAACCTGTGCACGAGCAAGTGAGAGCCCTGTAAGTCAGATAAAATACACATGCATATGCAGTCCATGTCACCTTACATTTATCATCCCTTTACAGCTGAAGTGGATGTAATTTAATGCAACACAATAGCAAGCCACCCTAATGTAAGATAATCGTGTATGGTTAGAATGTTTTCATCAGTTAATATCAAGATTGCTAGAACTTCATCCAACACAGTAACATCCTCGTCTCGCCTCATCTTGTGGCTTTTTCCATTTGACTCCAGTCTGTCACATAACCAGTTGTGACTGTGGTTCTTGTGGTTCTGCTTCCCTCATTGATGTTTAGCTAAACCAGTCAGTTGATTTATGTCTAAGACAGAGCAGCTGCGCCTCTGAGAAACTTGCATGGCTTTGCTGTACTTCCCCTTCAGAGAGCTCGTACCTGAGTCTGTGTTGGTGACGATCTCGTTGTACAGCCGCTGCAGGCGGCTCCTCAGCGCTCCCCCCTCCCCTCTGCTGCCCTCCTCTACGCTCTGCTCTAGAGCCGCTAACACTTCCTGAAAGTACGGCTCGACCTCTTGACCCATGTCCTGTCCCAAAACACACAAACACATGTGGGTGAACACACATGCACACAGGAAGATAAACACATACAGACCCTGTATTAATAGCAAAAAGGTGAGGGGTCAGTAGTATATGTGTGTGTGTGTGTGTGTGTGTGTGTGTGTGTGTGTGTGTCCTGCGGAGGTGTTACTTTAGGATCAGTGCCAAGAGACACTTCCACCATGCAGCTTAAAGACAACAGACCTTCATTCAGGATGTTTCAAATGACACGTACATATGGGGCAGAAACTATTTTTAATCAAGGAGAAAAAACTGTAAAATGTACAGGCCATCACCAAAAACCTAACCTGACAATATCAAATTCTGCTTATGCTACTCTCAAGCTCATTCATGTCATTCTGGTGAGTACTTGCAATCAACATGCTTTTTCATAACAAGGTTATGCACGTGATTTTACTGTACACGGAGGTCATTCACTTTCCCCCGAGTGGCAAGTCAGCATATGCAGCACTCACATGGGAAAAATATGGAACGCTGATAAAATTATAAAGACTGAACAAACAGGTTCAATCAGAATTTTTCACAGACTGGAGATAACTAAAGAGAATACATTGCATTGGTATGCATACTATGTATCAGAAAACTCAATTTCCAGCCATATTTCAACATCCACAGAGCAATTATTGTCCAGTACGTTGTACAGATCGTTGTCAATTCTGATAGCCTTTACTTTTTCGAGATATTCAACAGATCTATACATTTACAGCAGCCACCTGACAGTCAGCAGTGGTGAGGGAGGAGGCATACACTACAATGACCACAACTGACAACTAGAGAACTGAAAAGAGAAGGCAATAAGTGAGTGCAACCGAACAGTACTGACCTTTAGGGCTTGAGCCAGTTTCGGCCCGTGGCACTGCTCTGCTCCTAAAGCCGCCTGTATGGAGTGTTGGACCACACAGCGCATGTGATCCAGAGGACTTAGAGATTCATCTGAAGCTGAAGCGGACGCCTCAATATCACCCAACAGGACTTGTCCCAAAGAACCAGAGAAGACTTCTGGGTCAGCCAGAACAAAGACCCTGCAGGGATTTACATGACAGACTTGAGTGAAGGACGGGGACTGCAGTTTGACTATATGCAGCAGTATGAGGAAATAAAATAAGCCTTTGTAAATCTTCACTTCCCTGAGGATTTTATTGTAACCTCAGGCATGTGGTACATTATTCATTTATGACTCACCTGTCCTGGAAGGGATAGTGCTCATTTTTCAGTCTCTGCTCTGCTGTGACCATCCTCTGGTACATAAGACCTGTGAATCAAACTGGCATTTAATGACAGTGTGTGGTTGCAAAACCTCACACAGATTAACTAAGGTAAGCTTGATGAATGGACAGTTCATTTAACATCAAAGTAACCATAATATGGCTTTTCTTGGAGTGATGGCCTGCTTGTCACCTGGTCTGACTGGCTGCTAGGGTCTGCAGTATGAGCTGGTGTCAGAAGCATGCGTGGCCTGCCTTTTTTGCCCGTTCTTGGAAGTGGGTTAAGACACATAGGATATAATTCCAGTGTCAACAGTATCAATAACAACACAACAGAGATAATTAATGTTTTGATTGACCTGTTTGAGGGATAGGTCTTTGTCGGAAATGATAGCATATAATCACAGCATCACAACAAAACGCCTATGAATATATATCACTGTCATCATTGTCATCATCATTATCATTATCATCATCTCATGCTTGTTGAGCCCCACCCAAATTGTGTGTTCAGCTACACACAAGGCTTCTATTTCCTTTCTTGTTGGAGAAAGGCCAGGAGTAGTGACAGAGTAGTGACAGTGCTACAGCAAAGTCAAGCTGAGAGGTGAATAATACCTGGAATGGAGCGCTCAGTTTTTATCTGTCTCGTGTAGCTGAGGCCTACGGTGCAGTAGGGGTGAGGGTAGGTAAGGAGTCTCTTGCAAAAGTCATAAACCCGTTTGTACAGTTCATCTGGAATGTAGGCTGCCTGGAATATCGTCAAACATACACACAACACACACAGGTTACAACTAATACCAGTAAGGAAAGCAATAATCATTTTCCTTGTAAGGTTAGCAAATGAGGAAAAAGTGCATGCACAGTCCTGAAAGCCATCTTTTCAGGTGTTCTCTTCCTTGATGACATTTGTTCTTGGAATAAAAACGCATTCCTCCTCCTGTTTAGTGCAATTTGCAGTAACAATGCAGAAACGCCTTAAATTACATGACCTCAAAAACAATGCAAAAGTAATAAACAAACATGCCAGTCTGGCCGATTTGGAGATTTGTTACAAGGCAGTGTGGCTATGCCTCTGTTGTCAGTCAGGCTAACCAGATATATTCAGTCATATATATCACCTGCTACACCCCCAAAAAGGACTAGAAGACCTGGAGACAGTAATATTACAGAAATCGTCTGTTCAGAATAGCTCTGGAAACTGATAAAGTGAAAATTCCTACATTTACATTCAATAAATAGTGTGAAAAAGTATGAACAAGCAAGTCTGAGGCAGCTTGTCACAGTGCATCAATGTGGCAGGAATACTGTACCTGAATGATGGCATACATCAGCGTGTGGAGCAGAGGGATGATGCATTTGCGAGAGTCCCATCTCTCAGCCTGCAGAGAAAACACACACTGTGTCAGGGCTCCACTCCAGCTCCTCGACTTGTGACAGACTGAGGACTGTACATTGCTACTAGAGCTGAAACAATTACTCAATCAACAGAAAAATAATCAGCTTCTTAAAATGCGAAGATTTGGTGCTTTTGTGTGTGTTTTTATCATATTTCATAGACCAAAAAACTGTTGACTGACTGAAAACATAATCGGCTAAGTAATCAATAATGAATAAGATTCATGGTCAGTAAATTCAAACATTTTCAGAGCCACTTTTCACGTCTAAATGGGAGTGAGTGTTTGGTACCAGAAACACTTAAAATTAGAGTTTCAAAGCGTCAACAGTGCCACTGCTGAGATCAAGTACCTTCTCCAGCTCTTTTATCAGCACCCACACCAGAGACAAGCTGTTGGCAGGATTGTTTTGAACCTTCTTATGAAGCGTCCATCTCAGCATGCCTGCACACACAGATGAACACACAAGCCATTAACACATGCACACACATTTCCACAGCACTAACACAAACTTGCTAAATGTGTCACACTTTTCCATTACAGTGCTAATCCAAAATCTGTCTGATGACTAACAACTGAACAGCCCTCATAGTGCTGACACGGCTAAATATTCCACAGTGTGATTAACACAAGCAGGGCTGGCTTGATTAAATAGCTGCTGAGGGTGGAAAAATGTACAGGGTGGAATAGCTTTGGATACAGAAAAACACAGAAACAAATGAAGTCAGTTTTGTGACGTCTAATGCACATGTTTAGATATATTAAACCATTGTGAGTGTGAATGCATTATCTACATGAGGAACATCATAAAGTTGGTCTTTTTGCCGCTGGCACTTTTTGAAAACTCTTTACCATGAAGATAAAGTTAAGACCCAGTGATGTAATCGGATGATGTTGTTTGTAAGATTTCATATATTACATGTGAGACACATCAGTGCTAAGAAAAGAATCTTCATATCTTAATACATTTACTTTATTTCAGTGTGTTGTAATAGATCATGCTGTACCTTTGTTGAAACAGTCTGGGGACTGCTGGTTGTCCGTCTCCCTGGGCAGCACAGCCTGGATGCTGCGGTAGAGCTCTGGCTCTGGAACTGTAGGGGAGCAGCCGGCTGACAATAAAGTCGCGAGGTTGAAAAGGTTTTGCTTAAAAAGTATCTTTTAAATTAAACCCAGACCAGCCCTGAAAAACTATGATGCATTCTACGTATTTAATAGACAACACACTTTAAAGCCAGAGATATGTTACCAAATGACTGCAAATGTAACCATGAGTGTATCCAAGATGGAGACAAATTCATTTTTCCGCACATATTTGCATTATTGAGTATTGAGCAGTGTGTGTTTATCTGAGTGTGTGTGTGTGTGTGTTGTGTGTACCTGTTGGCTCCATGTTACTGCTTGAGTTATCCCAGGGGTCCTTGTTGGTCATGTCTCACATGCATTGTGGGTCTATCAACTGTAATCAGAAAGAAGACATGGACAGGAAGCGTCAGTCATGTTCTGTCACGTCTGAGGTCGAACGCTAAGTGGGTGAACAGCCCACTCTCTCTGACTTAAGGTAGGCTGACACTTAATGTGGGTAAGCGATGACTGATTTCTTTTTCTTTTTTCCTCTCTGCTTGCTGACAGCAGAGTGTAAAATTACACAGATACATTGAATGAAGCTATTTAAAACTCTCTGTTCACAGGCAGGCTGAAAATAATACCATTATTAATACTACCTCTACCTGCATGTGTCTCTGCATGTTTCTCTTTTTGTGTGTGTCCTTGACAAGTAGCTACCCCAGCCTTGTTACGGTTATATGATCTCTGTTTTTTAAATTACTAACCCCAACCTTGTTGTCATGTTAACATTATTGTCTGTGTATGTGTGCGTATGTTTACATGTAACATCGTGTGTTTTCTTTTCTGTTGTTTTTTGTAAATAAATAGTAAATAGTATATCTTAATATCTTATATCTTAATATAGTGCCGTCAGTTAACATGTCTGACAGTTACTGCTGAGGGGTTAAATGTGTTTAAAGTCTACCCACACAAACACCTACACACACACACAGTGAACAGGTCACAGAAAGTGCAGTGGTCCCACACTAATCCTCCCCAACAGTGTTAAAAAGTGTTCCTATAAGCCACTTATGTTACCCCAGGTCCCACACAGGTGTATGAGTCACCTCTTAAACCTGCACAACACTAAATTCGTATAAGTATAATAAGTTTCAGATGAAATTAATATATCTATTAATTGCCACAGGAAACTGCATTTCCTGCAGCATTTAGACACACAGACCTCTTCTTGTAAATACAGAGTGGAGGATGAGACTTTTATTTATTTTCATGCTTTGGTCCTTTTTGCGTGAAACTCTCCTACTCTGCTCTCAACGTACTGACCATAACTCAACCTTTATACGACCGCTTTTGCGCAAACAGAGAGCCCATGAAGCTGATCATAACCTTAGTGTAAAAGAAACAGCAGAAATGTCTCACAACATTATAAGATCCCTGAGTCACAGAAAAAGGAGATGTCCCAAACAGGCTGAAACCAAATGTTTTCACTTCATGGAACGTGTTAGTGAACTTCTTAGCCACCGATTGAATTAAATCAAAATGTCCAAAACATATACCTGTAGCACCACACAAGGCAATAAAACTACCAAAACCACCCTCATCCATTTCCCGTTTACCAGTCAAAGCTTAACAGGTGTAAAGTAGAGATTAGAGTATTGCATAAACTTACCCTGTTCTGTACAGGCACGGACCAAACAGTCTTGCAGGTCTTTTACATCCACACGCTACGCTCTCTGTACTGAAACTAACAAGTGTGTGACACAGAGTGAGAGAGAGAGACAGCAGGAGTGAGTCACAGTCGAATGAAGACAGCGATTGATTGCGGAGTGTATTTCCTCTTGTGAGCGGGTATGAGGTAGTGACAGGGGATAAGCACTGTGTGTGTGCGTGTCAGCAGAGTTGAGGGGGGTGGTAAAGAGAAGAAAGAGAAGGAGAGAGTGTGTGTAGGTGCAGGTGTTGGAGTATGTCAAAGAGTCATAACCTGTTTGAGTCGTGTTCAGTTTGCTCAAGGCTGAATGTATTTGGGCTTGTTTCTATTTTCGGTCTTCTGATTCACGACAGGTCTCCTCACTTTTCTAAACTTTCACTCTGTGTCGATTTCTCTCGTTCTCCCTATTTCTCTTTCTCCCTCTCACACACACACACACACCACACTGCGCTGGTGGTCATTCCACAGGCCGTATGTGTACAATGAAAGGAATTTGTGTGATGTGATTTAGCCTTGATCCCTCTAAGAAAAGCAGTACTTTCAAAAACGGCGAGTTAACAGCGCTGCCTCAGCAGCTGAACTGTTTGACCACAAGTTTCCGGTTGCCTCTCTTGTCTCTCTCTCTCTTTCATTCTCTCCCCCCCTGTTCTCTCCATCTCTCTGTTTACATCTACAGTCAATCATCTATCTGGGGTCTGTGATGCACATGATGTCTCAAAAGATTGTTTCTTTTTCTATTCTTTGTCTTTTTCTTTCATGCATACAAACACAAATACTGCGTTGTATTGATATACAGAACTCACTATCCATGCACACACACATGCATGCAGTAAGCATTGACGTGCACGCATTGTCTCTCTTGCCCACACAGATGTACAATCTTACACTCTGTTTTTAGCTTTCTAGCAGCAACTATGAATACAGTGTAGGAGCTGACACATACACATCATTTCCTCTCCGTCAGAATGAGTGGGCAGATGACACTCTATATTTAGACAGAGAGAGAGATGCTGAAAGAGAGAGAGACAGAGAGAGAGATGCTGAAAGAGAGAGAGACAGAGAGAGAGATGCTGAAAGAGAGAGAGACGGAAGGAACCAGAGTTTAAGTCTAAAAATAGATGCATCACAACCTTTCCAAATAACTAGCTTGGAAAGACCAGAGTCTACAGAAAGCACCATCACACCTTTTTGATTCTATGTCACGCTATAAAACATCATTTTGTTTGACTTTTGTTCAAAGTCCACATGCCTTTCTGCATATTTCTTTTTCTGTGTATTGATCTGATCTTACATACGCGATTGCTCTAACAAACACACCAGGAAGTAGAAAATGAATTTGAGTTAAAACCTCATCAAGTCATCAAACAAAACCAAGTTAAACAAACTGCCCATTGAGGTGATAGCAATGTGATTTACTGCTCCAACACAAACCTAATGATACAGCAGCACACAGAATCAAAGACAGATGGTATATAATGACTACAAATACTCTTGCACTGTGCCAATTAACACAAAGTGCACGAAAAAAATGCAGTGACATGGTGTTGTAGCACATGACCTAAAATGTGAGATCACAGCTCCAAACAGCTCCAATCAGAGTCAATGATTTGACAGTTTTTAACTTTTTGGACCTACCACTGTGCACCTTACAGCCAAAGCACTAATTGTGATTTTTCAGCAACAATCTCTTCCATCATTTTAACAAACCATACGAGTGATCAGGTATAAATTAGTGCCAGTAAAACCTGCCAAATGACCCGGGGCAGTGCTAATAAATAGGGCACATGCTGGAATGCTATTACAGGTGCCAAGGCCACATGCCGTGAAACAAACTTCCCCTTTACTGTTGACTATTTACAGTTAATGTGAATCATTTCCTGATTCGGCTACGAAACACATATTTCTACACTGTCCCAATGTGGGCAGCCACGTCGCCAAGCATCGCAGTTGTCAGCTGAAGTCTCAAACAATGCAGCCAAACAGAAAACAGGAGCACTCATTTCCGTTCAGAAAACAGGAAGGACCTGACAGCAACATGTGGAAGTACGTTCATAGAGAAAGAGAGAGGTGGTGCTTGGGTGCTACAGTTGTATGTGTGTGTTTGCATGAATGGAAATCCCCATCCTAGGATAGCATGGGGTCTATTGACACAGATGGGCCTCATCGTCTCTCACATATAGACCTGGACAAAGTGGAAGAGCGACTTTTGTTTCTTTCTCAAGAAGATAACAAATATGGCAAAGTGCAAATGTGGAGAGAAAGAACTAGCTGCCCTCTTCTCTCCATGGAGCATCTCAGGAAGAGCTAAGAGTTTACATTTGAGCTATAAAACAGTCAAACAGCATGTCATTTTGCTGTACAGCCAACAGACAGTTTGTCTTCTCTGATTGTAACCATGCTAAGACAAGTCAATGCTGTGAGGAACACGCATGCAGAAACACACGCACGTTAAAAGGTTGCAAAGAAGCCTCTAAAACAGACAGCGTTTAATTCAGTGTGAGCAACGGGGGATATCAATCAAAGTGATTTCCTGCATCAACATGTTGGACAATATCAGGAAGTCCTCTTGGACTGCTGAATGTGTGTGTGTGTGTGTGTGTGTGTCTGTAAACCTGCCTGGCCTGACTGACTGAGGATTATTTCCTCCTCAGGGCCTGCAAACATTGTCCACAATAATGCCAAAAATCTGCAACAAACAGGCGAATGTGTCATAAAAGACTCAAAAGAAATTCGCTGATTGGAGGAGTTGGTGTAAATACAACATCCAATCACAGGTCTGAATGGACAGGGTGAAGATTTATGCCGCTGGGGGTAGTGTGCTAAATCCATCAGGCAAGAGGAAGACAGATAGGAAGAGGTAGAGTTACAAAGGGGTTTCCCGAGAAGGTGTGTGTGTGTGGTATGGTCCCTTCTGTGGGGCCTATGACAGTGAGAACTGGGTCAATTGGTCCATTAGGGGTCAGTTGAGGATGTGGCATTTAGATTGGATTAGGCAACCTAACTCCACATTAACTCCATTTAAGGAGTTTTGTACAAACACTATGTTGAAACACAAATGCAGATGCAAACAGACACACAAACTATACATACTTCTGCGTGGTCACACATCAGAGCATATGCATACATTATACACAAGATGCTCCCACTGACTTGCACACTACTGAATCTTAGAATAAACAAAATACCAGCAGCTTTTCTGTAGCCTCAAAAACTTTTATAGTCAATTTACAATAGTTTTTCTGCTTTCCTTGAGCTTTGCACTTACAGTATGTCCTGTGCTTATGACCACTAACTGCAGAGATTTCCATCAATGTTTTGGAATAGTGATTAGATTCATTATTTATGCATGAAATACTTTTAAATCCATTCTTATCGAGGATAAAAACAACGAACAAAGACAGCATTGCTACCATAGATACAGCTGTGGCCTCGGGCAGAAGGCCTGTGGATTACCAGAGGGCTGTGGGGGAACAGCGAGTATGAATGATTTATTTTGCGCTCAAACTTTTAACGCACAACAAGCCATTTTTGTTATAAAGACGGTAGGGTATCAACTATTTAGTCGTCTACTGCAGTTCCGACTTTGGCTTACAACTCCTTGCCAGTCTGTGAAGAAAACTTGGGAAAGACACATTTCTGTTTGTTTCCAATATTTTGTTTTGCTTGTTTAACCATAAATCTACAGATTCCCTCTTGTGCTTTTCAAGAAATTGCTATTACAGTTGCCTTGTAGTTTGAAAGACTGTTCTTCAAACAGATAACATGGGTTCAAGTCTCTGCTTTTGAGACATCCCTGCTGTTCGTCTACCTGTTCAGTCAAGTGCAGTGCATCTCAGATTTTCCCTAATATTTAAGCCACATACTGTAAGTCTTATACAAACTGTAACTCACTCTTTACTTCAGTAAGTACACAGTAAAGCACAGGACGCAAGTACGTCTGCAACATTTGAGACATTCTCTAAACAGATATTCTGCAACTGACATGTGTGGAAAAACAAACATTGTTTCCCTTGGCATTGTTTCCATGCCGAGGGAAAAGTAAAAAACGTGCAGACGAAATGTGAGGATTCCTGTGGATTGTCAGTCTCACCACGCAGCAGACCTTATTTAGCCACTGTGGGCAGAATGTTGAGGCAACGCAGTAAAATAGTGCTAAATCCTGCTACAAGCACAGGATGTACCGAATGCGTCATGTAGACATGATCAGCAACACAAATAGATACACACACACACACACACACACACACACACACGCATGCAATAGCCCTAGCCACGATGGAGACTGTTTTCAAAAGGAGCCCACAGTCACACGACTATGCCAAGAAGTGTTGCCGTTTGTTTTCATATTCCTCACAGGACAAACAAGAGTGTGGCGTCTCAGATTGAAGAGAGTCTGTGGCTGTCTGCATTTTGGGAGCTGCAGTGTGTGGAATTAGGCGTGTTTTGTTATAACTTTGGGCGAGGTTGTCATTTAAAATGTTGGGTCAGGTTTTCTGGGAAAACGCAACAGTCGCGTGGGCTGACTCCAGGGCCCAGCACTCCAGTGCAACATCTGCCTAAAGAGCCAACAGTAGTCTAGAGGTTTCAAAACAAAGCTCTCAGGCTGCAACTAACAACTGTTTTAATTACTGATTAATCTGCTGAATATTTCTTGATTAATCGACTAGTTGTTTAGTCTACAAATTGTCCGAAAATAGTGAAAAATGCTCATCACAAAGTCCAAGGTGACACCGTAAAATGTTATGTTTTCTTTGTCTAACAGTGCGAAACATAAAGATATTCAATTTACTATCACATAAGATAAACAGAAGCAGCAAATCCTCACAACTGAGAAGCTGGAACTAGGCAATGTCGTGCCATTTTTGCTTGAAAAATGACTTCAATGATTAACCAATTATTAGAAAAGATGCAGATTTGTTTTCTGATGATTGATTGATTGACTAATCTTTCAGCTCTGAAAAGCTCCTCAACACAACGTATTGTTGTCAAAAATACTGACTAATATAGAGCGCACTGTATGCGCTTTGTGCATGACTGTAAACACTGGTATGAAGGTTTCTGCTGAGCACTTTGTTCTTAAGGCATCATGTCATGTGACTAAGTGATAGCTTGAATTAATCAGGTCATCTGACTGAGCTCAAATGGTCATAGCCTCAGCTGAGACATGCAAGTCTTCAACACAGCCTACAGACATGGTGGAGTCCGTTTGATCTAACTACTGTCCCTCTTACTGTAAGCCCCACAAGGAGGCACTAGAAAAGTGTTTACTAAGTTGTTCTCCCCTGCAGCAGGAGAAACTACTAAGTCCCTAGTGTCAGTTCCTTGTGTTTGCAGCATAATCAACAGCATATCACAGTTTGTTCTCCCAAATTACAGTTAAAAACAAATCAATTGCAAAGTCTTCGCTGAGTTTCTGGTCAGGTCGGTAAAGGAAACCAGTTTTCAGATTGCAGCAACCAGCTAACTCAAGCACTGGCCTGAGAGCCTCTGCTCATGTCTGCCAAACTGCTTCTCAAACTTCAGCATTCCAACACAGGCCGAACACTTCCTTGTAGCAGGCAAGTGCAGATGTGTGTCTGATTGCTGGCCTCACATGGGCTGATTTCCCAGCATCACTTTTTGATCTACTGATTAACAATAGAACACAGATTATTTTAGTGTTAAAACGCCTTTGGGATACCCCTCCAAACATTGGTCCAATCATTGCTTTTAAGTGGCTGACATTTTGGGACTGAAAGGTCTTTGTATAGAAGGGTCACAGTCTCAGGATGATGACCCTCATGGGGTGGAGCCCAGCCATCCAGTATATGGATCTAATTTTGTCAAAACATGAAAGACACGATGAACTCTGACCCTGTCCTCCAGACAAGGTTTAAATGTAACACAGATTGACCCAAAGAACTACATAGTAAAAAATGGCAAGTTTAAAAAGTTAATTGTGATAAACCAGGGATAGAGTTCATTTGGGTCAGTTTTTGTCAAACCTTGGAAGGGTGATACATTTTGTCAGGGTGTTCTGTGCGTGGATTTAAACACATTACACTGACTGACCTGACAATTAAAGCAAAACTATTAAAAACTGGTAGGTCTTGAACCTTACGCCATAATTCTGATGCTGGAAAGTGACAACCCCCATGGCTGCCAGAAACAAACCTAAAGAAAACCCCCAACTTCTCTCTAGCCTACATACTATACAGTAGCTAATAAGTTTGATTCCACAAATGTTTTCGCTTCATGGTGGTCCTGTTTTCATGTCTTGATAGGAAGACACACATTCTGAAAATGACTCTTCTACCAAGAAAACTTCAAGGCTTATGTTTTGAGGTGTTTTATTAATTGGCAGCAGTTTCATCCTGTCAAAGTCAGTTGACGTGGTGCTTGATTGCTTCATCTAAATCCCTCCCGAGCTCAACCCTGTATCCCACATTTCAATTTTCCAGTTCCCCACAACTGACAAGATGGCAGGGACATCCATCTCCAGCTGGATTTACCTGTTGTAATCTTTATACATTATTGTTTTTACAGTCTATGCTTGCTACCAGCCTTCTACATTGAACTTACTGGGTAGAAGTGGTTGAAGTAAAAAAAACAAACAAAAAAAAAAAACAGTATCCAGTGTGGTGTGTGTTTGTGTGGTGGTATGTTTAAGCCTATGATAAAAAAAAAAGGTAATTTCTTTCCCCTTGATTCTGTGATGCAGTTTTAATTCCAATGCTGTGTTTCATGCTGCACCTGTTCCACTCATCACCTCACCCAATCAGCTATCCAAAACATGTTGTTTTGCTGCATTATCTCATGGTAGATGTATGTATCATCCCAGAAATTGTATCTGAGTGATGTACTGTGTGGTCATAAGATATTTCGACATGGTGATGATCACACTGTCTAATGATAAGTTGTGGTAACCTTATAATTAGACAACATAGATCAGATGTAATGTTATGTTATGATAACTGATTACCGATAGTTTTACAATGTTATTTAATGTCCCCATATGTCATAAGTTATTTCCTCTAGAGCCATGTTCAAGACTAGATTACCAGCATTTAGCTAATAGATTAAATACTTTAAACCAGTATGTCACCGTTTTCTCATGCCTCACCCAATAGCTGACATCACCAGTCTGATTTTGATTAGAGAGATGGCTTTTAACTGGGCTTTGTGTGCAGCAGTGGATGGCTTTAACGCCTTTATTATGTCAACATTTGAGATTAACATAACCTATAAAGATTTAATGCATGCCTTATATTGCTAAGGAAAATGCTCCCATACTATGGCCTGTTGTACATAAAATTAAATGATTATTGGCTCATTTTATGAACAAAAATACCACTTATAAAAGGGACACACACTCAGAGAGAGAGAGAGAGAGAGAGAGAGAGAGAGAGAGTGGAGCCACCCTGTATCCCCTTAACCCCAAAGTGGTACCAGGAAGCTCAGATCTAAAACAAGGAAGTTGGAGGAAATACAGCTGTGCTCTTAGACTCCCAACAGACACAACAGAGAGCTGGGGCTTCAATCAGACCAGGCACTGTTATCAAACCCTTGTTATTATCTCAGGAGGGAAAAAATAAACCATCGTCCCTCGTGTCTTCCCGTGTCGTAGGGCGTGATGTTCGGACGTGTTTTTAATAGCCTGACACACATGTAAAAGAGCCCATTCAAAAAAAGATGAGGGGGGAAAGGAGAAGCCTCTTCAAAAGAGCGGCTGACATGTAGCAGCACAGGAATCTGTGGTAAGATATTTCAGCCAGGTGCAGTACAGTGAGTGCACCGCACTGCCATATCTTATCTGCATACTACAATTAGTGGCATACTGTATACTACTGACATAATCAGATAATAGCCTACGGCTCATCAGTGCAAAACGTAAACATCATTAAGACGATATGAGTCATGAAGAACAGCAAAGAAATATATCAACTCAAATATAAACAGGTCAGCTCAGATGGGAAGAGCATTAGGTATAACTTAAGATAAAATGTACACTGACAGGTTTATGTTAAACGGAATTAAATGTACATGTACATACATAGCCTACAGTAGGCAATTAAATTTCACCATTCGCAATATTAGCTACGACTTAGCTGTACTCGACATTAGCTTTTCCGCGGGTAAGTAGACAGTAAGCTATAAAGTAGAGATGATAAGATGTCTGAAACTGGTAAAACATCAAATATTTATGTCTTTGGGAAAACTTACCTGCAGTTAGCTAAGTTGTACAAACAGCTCCATTCGCCTACTGTATCGTCTCTCTGTTGGTGACACTTGACACACAACTGTCTGACTGTAAGTCCGGTCTAACTGACCACGCCCACCGCTGCAACCGACCAATGCCGTGTCACTAAGCGATTGAGTTGGTAACCAATCAGAGCACTTTTCCATATAAACTATAATTTACGCCACTTGTGGTCCAAATTTACACAGGCCTATATGATAGATAGATAGATAGATAGATAGATAGATAGATAGATAGATAGCCTCGTATAGAAGCATTACAGTAATCCTTCAATAATCTTACTGCTGGCGGAAGAAGTGTTCAGATCTTTGAGTAAAAGTAGCAATACCCCTGTGTAAAAAACCTACAATACAAGGAAAAGTCCTGCATTCTTGCCAAAGTGAAAGTAATGAAGTATTTATGTATCAGTGAAATGTACTTGAAATATCAAAAGTACCGTAAAAGTACTGTTTTATCTTATAAGCAGTTTAGGCCTGTGATATCATCATGATGTTATCATTTCCTGACACCTCTATCTGCTCCTGAAGATTATATTTTATGTGTGAAAAGTAAAATGTTTTGCCTGTAAAAGTATAAAATGAAAATACACAATTAAGATAGAAGTCAAAACTGTACATGAGTAGTGTACTTGAGTGAATGTATTCAGTTACATTCCACCACTGTACCCATACTCACTGTACATGTACACAATAACAAATTGGCAATATACATAGGCACCTCTTCAAATGAAGGCAAATATCAAGATGACAATTAATCTCATCAGTTGAAGACATATTTTAATGAAGATTGACATTGAGGTGATAGGTGATACACTTACAGTTATAAAAATCAATATTGCATTTGCAATATTTCCGTCAGAGAAGGCATGTAGAGGGCAGTGGTGACAGGAAATTATCTGAACATAAAAGTACCTAATTCATTTAATCTAATATTCAAGTGCTTCAATTCCATAAAATATATTTCTGTGCAGTGCTTTTATTTCAGTCTCAGTCAGGTGATGGGGATATTATCCCTTTACAGCAAGAAAACAATACAATTTTATCAAAAATGTCATAGTTTACAGTATGCAAAGTGCAATGAATCAGTTTCTTTTGTATCAAGGATGACGTGCATCCAAATGTATTTTTAGCACCATAATATCAAATTTATATTTTCCATTTGTGCCCTTAATGAAATAAAGGTTATCACTTTGCAAGAGCAATCATCTGTACATAAGTTCCATTACAATTATTACAAAGTGAGACTTTACTACAAGTATTACCAACTCTGGATTGTTAAAGTAATCTGTACTTCAACTGAAGTCAAATGGCGGTCAACAGAGCCCTCTGCTGGTCATATGTTAGTCATATGTCATATGTTACTCCAGTTAAAACAGTTGCTTCATTGTAACTCCTTAGGAGAAATGTTATCACTAAAAGCCCATGTAAAACAGACATAAAACATTATGGTGTGACATTCAAGTTAAAGCATGCAATACAATATTTTATAAACATAATATTTACATATTGTGTAAGTCCATAGTGTCCATTCTCAGATATAGTCCCATAGTCCCATAATCACCCCTAATGGAGGCATTACATAGTACAGTCTGGTCGACAGGTGTAAAAATTCCCTCTGGTCCTCCGTGTCCATGTAGGCTGATAAAGAGAAAAGTTTGACTCCAAGACGATCTCTTGGTAGGACCCAGGCTTATTACAACATTTTGTTGTTGCCAGTTTGTGTGCAATCTCACCTGAGATCCTGTACTGTAGATTCACCCTGTTTGACCAAATTACATTCTAATGTTACTGAGGGCAAGGTCACTTCTCTGCCAACAGGGAAAGAGGAACTGAAACCTGTGGAATGAAACTTGAACAGTTTCCTTAACAACAGTAAATGATTGCTTTGTGTAGAGAAAGCTGGACTCAGCATCATTAGAACTATTGTATTTCTAGTCATTCTTTGCTTCTTGGATTCTTTGGCATGTGTTCATATTAACGATCACAGGCCAGCCAGGTGTGCAGTTTCACGTTTCCAACAGTTGCGTCCCACTGCCGTTTGAGGCCGCCAACATGTGATCTTGACCACAGTAGCTTCAAGACACCAGGCAGAAATGAAAATAAAACTGTATGTCCTGTGTACTTTCCCTCTGCAGTCAGTGTCTGTTATTCAGAGCATATAAATAACAGTGCACAGAATCAAACCGCTCAAACCAGTGGTCAGCAGTCTCAGGGCAGGGCCCCACTGAAAGTGACTATGGGCAGGCAGAGGAGGGAGCAGAAGGTCGGGTGGAGAGGCTGGATTTGGGCTGAGTTTCGGGATTTCCTTAGCCTCCAGTCAGTGGAGCTGTCAGGTTTATAGCACACTGATATGTCACATCTATATGGGACAGAGGGAGACACATGCGTTAGATAAATAACACTTGCAAGGGTTGTGAGTTATGTGTGTGTGTGGGGGGGACTTGTAGTGCTATCTTTGTGAGGACCAGTTTCAGTTTTAAACCATCATGGTGAGGACATTTCTCATTGTGAGGACATTTTGGCTGGTCCTCACTACTTCAAAGGACTGTTTGAAGGCTAAGACTTGGTTTTGGTTAGAATTAAGTTTAGCTTAGGTTTTAGGGTTGGGGTTAGGCATTTAGTTGTAATGGTTAAGGTGAGGGTTAGGGGCTAGGGCATGTATTATGTCAATGAGGGTCCTCACAAGTACACAAAAACAAATGTGTATGTGTGTGTGTGTATCTTAACTCCACACCTGGTGACACTCTGCAGTATTTTTTTCTCATCCTGGTCCAGACATACAGCAAAGGTTGTGTTTCCAGCACCGCTGACCTGCACCTTGTCCACCTTCACCTCTGTCATGCTCAGCTGCTACAAATGGAAGGAACAGAGCAAAACTAAGTGCATTGCATCTCATGAATAAACCTTTTGTAGAAAAAAACAGAAACATGTTAGATGGTGGAAAATTCCTTCAAAACTGTAGCAATATATTTGCACATTTGCGTACCATTTGACATGATATGAATTGCTATTGCGGCTTGTCTGAGTTGTTTTATTTTTGTTTTTGAAGCACTTGTTTTTGTCTCCGAGTTGTAAAGAGAGCCTTGAGCTAAAAATCAATCATTTAAATAGGCCTACATGCTGCTGAGGTGTGTAATGACTGCTGCAAATCAAAGCTCCAAATCTAAACAAGGTTAAGAGATTAAGCTACAGTGTTGAGCAAATAATATTATTGCCAAAACACATGCGAGCAAAACAGATGTGACTCTTGCCTGTGTTGTGGCTTTTTGTTCCATCAAGCTGTCAGTTTGAAAAACATTGTCCTCAGCATACGTGAGATGAGAGGTTCAGTTGAGATGAGTTTGAGATGCTATCAAGAATGTATTTAGGTCTCTGTCTTTAAATAGAGAATGTGTTGCAAAGTTGTTTGTGAAAGCATGCTGCCGCGGCACTTTTTTAACCACAAACCACTGAGACAGTCAGGATGTCATGTCTATATTACCTGGTTGTAGCCCTTCTTGCTTTTACCGTTCTGTCTCTTCAGGACCTCAGTCATCGTGAGCTGCAGGCACTCCATCTTTGAGTCTGAGAGATTGTTTTAGTTAAATTATGAATACACTAACACATCTGACAGTAATTGCTTCATTATCACCTAATGCAGGTACCAAAAGGAAAATATTAAGGAATTTACATTTAGAATTAGTAACAGTATATGTTCCTATGAGATTAATGAATGACCTGAATTTACAACAATCAACAAAAAATTGAGATATTGACTTGCTGATAAAATATTCTGTTTCACCATAAATATTAATTATTATGCTGTGTTGAATCTCCAGACAGCTAATGTGTTGTCTCAATCAAGCACAGTTCAGTGACTTAGCCATGTATTATTGTAGCCAGTGGCAGTAGCGTACCTAGTTCCTCAGGATTCTTGCATGCTTTGGTTAAATTTACTGAAGTACAGACTTTGGTTTCTCTTTTCCACTGGCTTCTCCCACTAATCACCACCTGGAAGGGAGGAGAAGGGAGGATAAGATTATTGCTGTTTTGGAAAAACACTAAAATACTGGGATATGAGAAAAACCGACAGATAATAGATTAAGAGCTGTTATAACATCAGTAAAGAGGGACATCATGTTTACCAGTCTCTAATACGTCATACCACAGGGACCACAGTGGTAAAAGATCTAGCTTTGTCAGGACATTGCAATTTAGCAGACTTTGTATTTTGTCACAAAATTTTGATGTTTCGTTTCCTGTGGGTGGAGAAGTGACTGTAACTGAAACCAGTTGAATTAGGGTTAAATGGGGGAAACTGCACTGCGTACAAAGGCTAATGGGGATGTTATTCTGTTGATAAGATGGTGTATTTATGAATGCAATTCTTGTAAAGTGCAGCTTCAAGACACACATTTTGATAGTGAATAAAATCAAACACCATCTTACCCTGTTGTACACCACCTCCAACATTAGAGGCACTGCTTCTCGGTCACCGTCAATACCAAACCGTTTACTGGCA
Source organism: Macquaria ambigua (assembly GCA_008360985.2). NCBI lineage: Eukaryota > Metazoa > Chordata > Actinopteri > Centrarchiformes > Percichthyidae > Macquaria > Macquaria ambigua. The sequence continues at coordinate 19,547 of VMKM01000792.1, forward strand.
GCACCTATATAAAGTGAGAAAAACACACACCCACATGCATTAGTGATCTATGTGAGAGTAGTGTTTCAGTTATACAGTTTAAAATAATGCTACAATACTGTTTTTAAAAGTTTTACTGCAGAAGATATTCAATTTGCAACAACAGAAACTAGATAGAATATTGTGAGTAATAGAATAAAGCAGAGTCATTTCCACTGTAACTATCGGACATGAGGCATAAACAGCTTTTCCTGAATTTCTGCTTCTCAAAAAATTAAAAATCAGAAGTGCAAGTGGTGGCGAAGAGTGAAACTAGAAAAGTAGAAGTAGACTGAATCATGATCTAGAAATAGCAGATGTTCCTCTACCATAAATTTAGTCCAGTCTCAACCTCATAAAAACGGATGATGCATTTCACTACAAGGAAAATGTGGAGGATTTTATTTATTGCGGCACGGTTGCTAGGATATGTGCATGTGTTTGCCGCATGTGTCACACTCACCCATGGCCTTGATGGCTCGTGTTCCTGCGGTGTGACCCAACTCTAGGGAGTGGACGAACACCTCAGTCCTCCTCTCTCCACAAGCTAACGTCAACTACAACACCAAAAAACCTCAGTCAGTCACTGAATTTGGAACAGTGTTTCATTAGTTATTACTTAGACCCAGACGGCATCAGGGTCCTATTTCTGTTCACAAGGATGCCATGGTCTGGATGCCAGGGTGTACTGTGTTTTTAAATGTGTTTGTGTGTGTGTATAAGTGTGTCTGACCTCAGCCTGATAGAGCTGGATCAGAGCTGGCCGAGCAGCATAGCGGCAGTAGTACAGGACCAAGTCGGCCAGGATGGGCAGACGCTGCTCATATGAACTATCATATGACTCTGACTCCGTCTTTGAGGTTTGCTGCAGAGCAAAACATAAACAATTTAACACTTAATACAATTATACAGCAGCAAAACATTGGACATTGTTGAAAGGTATTTATGCTCCAGGCTTTATCTGTCTGCATGATAACTGCAGTCATAGTCTTAGTTGGATAAACGTGAGTGATAGACTTTTGTAAAAGTTAGATTCCAGTTGTACCTGGCAGACGACGTTGGCAGGCAAGTTGAGCAGGCTAAGGGTGTTTCTTTCGTACCAAGGGTCCAACATACCAAGGAAATGGGCAATGTCATTAGTACTGTCCCCTGTGGCCGTGAGATGAAGATCCTGCTTGAGCAAAAGCAACAATTACAACCAAACAGTGAAATTCTCATATAAGTGCGTGTTTTTTGGGCTTTTACACCGTAGCCATGTGGCTTTCTTTACTCTGTACTGTACAACTCTGATCTTTAACAGCTTAGTAAATACAGTATGATGTTATAAACATTATGTTGTGTTCAGTGTATGAAGTTTAGCGTGAGTATCCTTCTACTTACATTAAATCCTTTTTGAACCACAGGACTAGGAGACCTCAGACCCCCCAGCCCTGCTGCTGAGTCCCTCTTCACTGGCACAAAGTAGAACTGAAGATTGAAGGCCCTGCTGAGATGTGGGCATGCACTCTCCTTCCTCCTCAGGCTATTGTAGGCCCGGGCCACCTTCCCTGCTACATGATCGGCACCGAACACCACCACCCTCAGCGTGGTATTCTTACTGTCCTCATCACTGCTGAGAATAGGCCTCCTTCGGAAGCAGACATGTCTGAGGGTTTGACTTTGTGGCTGGTATAGGGGCTCAGGGCTACCTAACTTGACTTGCTGTGGTAGAGAGTTGGAGCGCTTCTCTCGCACCACTAAAAGGTCTTTTGATTCTGTGTTTCCTAAGCTTTTGGCCCGGGACAGTGACCGAGGGCTCTTAGGTTTGATGAAGAGCCGGTAAAAGTGCTGGCTGAGCCGAGCCGAAGTTTTGTTGATAGACTTTGGCGAACATTTTTCAGCGACGGGAGAGGAGCAGATGTAGTCATCAGAATCTTCAAAGTAGTCACTATCAGCTCCAGAAGTGACAGAGAAGAGGGACGGAGCGTAGGACTCTGAGGTTACGGACAAGGTGGAGAACATGGAGTCTTTGGAGGCGGTGGACAGGGAGGAGATGGTGGAGAAGGTGGAGGCACGATGGTTGGTGCTGCAGCCATTAGGGATGATAGACACTGAAGGCAATTCTACTCCATGTTCCTCCTCTTCTTTGTCTTCTTCCTCCTCGTCTTCTTCTGCATCAATCTCTGTCACATCCTCCTCCCTATCATTATCATCATCATCATCATCAGTGTCTACCTCCTCTTCCTCCTCAGCCTGCCCATTAGTGGCCAGGTCATCAGGGTCATGCTCCAAAAGGGTGTTCAGAACATCTGCAGGAATCAAAACAGACACATCAGTCACATGTAGCAATAACATTCACATTTAGCTATCAAAAAAGACACACACACACACACACACACACACAAACACTCAAATTAATTAAATGTGCTCTGTATTGGAAATATGGTTCATATTTCTGTCATATTAAAACTGAGAATGAATGTCATGGAAAGAAGTAGCAAAAACTGTCGGATTTAGTGAATCTCCATCAGCTCAAAGAAGAAAGATAATTCCCATATATAAATCAATAAAGTTCCATGCAGAATACTTTACCAAAGTTATCTTTTTCCCAGTGAAACATGTAACACTTGGCTGTAGGCAATGGTAGAGTTTGTAGCATTCCTGAAAGTGACGACAGAAAAAACAGCCAATCAGAGCACTGTCCACTGGAAACTGAAATATAGCTATCATGTGATACACTGTGTATATATTCCCCGGTTCATGAAACCTGCTCTCTTACCGTCAGACTTCCGTCCATTGGATGCCGGGATACTCATCCTCTCCCTCAGTTGCTCAAGTCCCTGGATCACATGACTGCGGCCCTTCAGAGGATCACTCACGACAGCGGCCGTCTCTAAGACATCACTTACCGCGGAGAAGATCTCCCCCAATTCATTCACAGTTTTTGCCTGCAAAGAGTATTCATGATATGGTATAGTAAAGGTAAATGTCTTGACACATTCCTGTATTGTCATCCTGTAGTTACACACTCTAATAGTTTGTGTTAACCTCTTCTTCAAAAGTATGGATGTAACGTACAGTAGATGGAATGTGACACATTTCCTTGATATTGCTTACATGGTAGTATAATGCATGTATAATGTAAAGCCTCTTTGCAATTATCATGAAATATTATAAATTCCCAGTATTCATTTAAAATGCATACAAACAGGGTTTAAAGGGAAATGTAGTTTTGACTGATAGGGTCACATTTCATTTAAAACTCATATCTGTATATAAATAACAATAATGTGACCCTGTACCACAAAGACAATTTGAAACACAAATTATACTCAAAATATCATTTCTCAATTGAGAACTATCTATAGAGTTCAGTCCATAGTCCATAGTCCAGAGCCTCTGAACCACCGCTCTGAGCACATACCTGCAGGGCTCTGTGGATGCTCTGTAGAGGGTACTTGGTGCCTAGTGTGGACTGGAAGGCGTGTTTGATCAGGGTGATGTAGGTCTCTTTCTGCGAGTGCTGAATGCAACTGAGCTGCTCAGCCACTGAGAGAAAGTCAGCGGGCACCTCGCTCGGGTTCATCAGCAGCACAGTCCTGCAGGCAGAAGACAGATGGTGTCACTGGTAATGTGTGAACATGTACACAAATTCACATGGGAGAAGATGCAAACAGGATGCTATGGTGGTGACGGTGGTGGTGGGGTTTAGTGGGTGGAGAAGGGGATGAAAAGGGACTTTCCAGGCCATGAACCTGTAGTAAGTGTTAACAACCTAAGTGCTATAATTCAGTTAACTTAAGGACACTGAAAGATGTTTTTCTGACATGTATGAAAACTGCCCATTTCAACAAGAATGCACCGGACTGAAAATAGATTGTCATGAACATGCAGCGGTTCAAAGATGTACAAACTTTTACGTGCGTACTCATACAGTATAGGTCCTTTACTAATACAAATGTCTGAATGTGAGAAACTGAAGCCTTATAAACCCTAAATTGAGTACATAGAGTATATTCTATAATTCTATAGTCTATACACAAATGAAGTTCCTAACGGATAAATAAAGTTATTTTGATTTGATTTTTTGATTTTATAGCAAAGTACAATCTTTTTTATTGTGTGGACTTACATGGTCTTGGAGCACATGCTAGTGGTGATGAGGCCCTGCTCTTCTCTCACCAGTCTCTGAAAGGAAATCCCTGTGAGGAAAATAGAAAAAGTAATTTTATTTTATTTGTTGATGGTAAAAAAAAAAAAAAAAACCTGGGGCCGTCACATATCCATGATGGCTTTATATTTATATTTGAAGCATTGTTAAATGCTGTAATTACAAAATGAAGTTTAAAAGTTTAAAAGTTTAAAATAGATATCAACACCAATGTTAAACCAAAAAAACACAAGCAACAAAGGGCGTCATACTGTGTTTTTATGTCTAAGGGATCTAAACAGTGAAACTCTCATTCATTCAGTTAATTAAAATGTTTTCATTCAGTCTGTTGCTGTGTTTTCGCACTTCCTTTGACCTTTCCTGTAAATTTCAGCGTAGGTGTTCACATGTGGCTTCTGCTTTTTTTTGTTTTGTAAATGCTGAAGCTTCATCCGCTTTCAAACAATTTCACTTTAGTATGAAGAAGTTCATCCTGAAGCCTTATCATCTTCCCGTCACTGCTGTTGTTGATACTGGTGTTTGTGGTATAAGGAGTGCCTTTTAGCATAAATGTCATCCTACATGCATTTCTTTAACTTATCACTAGGGGGAAGACAATTACAAGGGTTGAAAGACAACAGTAAGTAAGTGTTTCAGACAAGTAGAGAAATAGAAACACAGACACACACAGAGTGGCCCTTAAACAAAATTAACCCATCTATATTTACCCGGGGCCCTGATCTCCAGCTGTAGTGTGGAGAGGAGGTTTTTACACACACTGCAGTAAGGCTCAGGCCAGGTGAGGAAGCAGCGAAACACCTCAATAGCTTCTTCCAGAAGCTCTGTGTCTGGTGGACAGTACGGTGTCTGCAAACAAAGCACACATCAGGTATTCAGTTTATTTTGTGGGGTTCAGTTAAGGAGCAGCGGGACCTGTTTGAGGCTTCATGTGTTATGAAGCCACATCCAATTATGTTCGCCTTTATGACTTCATAAGGGGTGTAATATAACTTTATCTGACGATTTAATAATAATACTGGCTTATATGACATTATTCTTCTCTTCTTATACATTATTACATTACGGCTCAATTTTATTATTATATCAACTTAAAACATGTCGCATACCTAATGATGTAATTAACCCAGTTTAGTGTAATAATGTGACGTTATTTCATCATCCACTGTTTAATTATATTACAGGCTCTATGACAAACAACCAAAGGTACATTTGTCACGTCATTACAAAACTTCAAAGCTGTGACATTATCAGTTGCTACACAGCTCAAACTGAACTCTGGGGTTCTCAGTTCCTACTGAAAAAAAACACAATCACGACAATCGCAAGTATGTTGCATTCTAGTCAAAGTAATTAGTGTATAAATACATGTATAGAATCATGTTAAGCAATCAAGCAGTGTTGGCTCTGACAACCCATTGTGTTTCCTCTTTACCAGCCAGCTGTCTAACCAGTAATAAATCAATTAATCAGATTTCCAATGACATGATTTTTGTGTACTGTTACTGGACCACTTAATTTTAGGGAGTGTGATGGGAAATCAGCCTGAGGGACAAATAGAAGCAATGTTTACGAACCAAATAGTTTGTGTCAAACCAGTAAGTGTTGTGCGTCACAGTGATTTTTCAATTGTTCTAGAAGCTTGTCATAGTAGGACCTCAAAAAAAAACGTTATAGTACTTGGATATGAGGAACTGATTGACCTTTTGATGGAGCTCTTACTCATGTGAAAGGCTCTGAATGGTACTGAGAGGTGATGAAAGGTTTTGATAACATCTGAATAAGGACAATTTGTACCTGAAGCAGAGTGGAGGAGAACATGATAGCGAGGGGAGCCACCAGCTCGTACTGACACTGCTCCTGAACCTGAGCTCACACACACACACACACACACACACACATTGAGTGAGACAGACAGACAGACAGACAGACAGAAATAGAGCAGTGATTAGAGTAAACATTCAGTAACTATAGACATTACTACGCAACATATACAGTGGACAAGATGTTCTCTTTGACCATGACCTTTGACCTTTGTCCTCTCACCTCTTTGGTCTTTCTGATGATCTGTTGTAAGAGGATGAGGAAGTTCTCAGGGTCCCTCTTCACCATCTCCTCCAGGCTCCAGCGGTTCATTGACTGACCCGCCGAGCACATCAGCACTGAAAGACAGCACATGTGGATTCCTGTTAATGCACAATTTCAGCATGCACAGAAAGTATACACACACAGTGAATGTAGAAAGAAATACAGGAGTCGCATGTTTTACATCACCACAGCATTTTAGCTCCAACCCCAAAAAAGACAATCGCTGCAAACACAAAACATTTCTGAAGGCAGAGGAGCTTATTTTACCTCTCAAGCCCTGATTTTACTCATAACATCTTTTAAAATAAAGTTCTGTGGATATGTTCAATGCCGCGCCACACTGCATTGAGTGTCTTGAAACCTTCTTGGAAAATAAACTGAGAGCTAATTGTTTGTGTAATCTGTAGTTCTCCGTATATGGCCGGTAGTGTAAAAATATATCATTTGTTATTTATCACTGCTGAATGTGGCTAGTGTATCTTCTGACAGCAGCAGAGCTGATACAAGAATGTTCTGGTCAGCGATGTGTTGGTAATGCATTGTAATAATAGTAAATGAAGAAGTATAAAAGTAACTGTGGTTGTGGTTTTAACATGCAAGCAGAAATGCATGCGTTCTGATGACACTTAGACTAAAAGCCAAGTTTATTTAGCTTTTATTTAACTAGGTATAAATGCCATTGTTATTCAAAACTCCTTTTCAAGAAAGACTTGGTCAAGAAAGCAACGTAAAACCTGTGTTATAACTATAATTACGATATAAGCAGACAACATAAACAAGCTAAGAAACTGTAACACAAACAAGCATAGAGATCATTGTCACGTGACACTTCAAATAGACTAGAAATAAAGACATGAATAGAGTGTGCTAATCTCCAATCCTTGAACACTGCCTTGAATTAACCAAGGACACCAGTAATCATGCCCTACAATTTCTGGTCCTTCTGTGCATTGTTCCATGTGGAAGAGGCACTAAAATGTATTTTGTCTCCAGTCCCAACATTGGGAAGCAACATCTGTAAGACATTTTGAGAGCACAGGCCATATTGGATTTGGTTTCTGGGCATATACTGTATGTATACAGGAGGAACCAGCCCAAGTTGGAATTTCTGATGACCACTCAGTTGTAGCATACATATACAATGGTGTGCAAGCTTCAGCCAGTGTAAAAGCAAAAAGAAGCCATATACAATAATTATCCAATATTCATAGACAGGCAAACACCTTTGTTGTTCAAGGATTACCACTCAGAACCTTACTGGCAATGCAAACTGGTGCATGTAGGGACTGTGGGAAAGGCTCTCTGAACTCAGCTCTGATTATACTGTCAAGAGTGCTGCCAAGTAGCTGCAGTTTTAATAGATTACATACAGTAGACACTAGCATAGACTCTATGTTCACATAATTAGTGGAAATGTTTCTTTTACCTTGAAAGTATTGTGAGCTCAATCTCATGTAAACAATGTTACCCTTAACTTGACTGCACATCTCACATCTTTACTGCACATCCATCCCTTCACCTGACACCTATGTGCGGACATTCAGCTGAAGCAGCAGTTTTCTGCATATTATCACAACGTTATATCAACGTTTATTATTTATTGCAAGCTGAAACTTCAGTTCATATGAAGCATTTCATTTCCGTTGTGAAATCCAACACAAATCATAGCCTATAGGAATGAAAGTGCATCTAACACCATCATATATACAACACTTTTTTGATGAAGCGGGTGTCAGACAATCCTGCGTTTGTCTCTGGGACTTACTTGAACCAAATGCAGGTTTGCAGCTACTCTCAGCAGGACTTTAAAGCCCATAACTGTCAGTGCACTTTCAGGGTGTGTTTTATCACCTTTTGTTCAGTGTTTCAGTTAGGATGTTTGTACACTGACAAGACAGATTTCCTGTTGCAAGAAAACAGAGTTATGGTATCCTCCCCAAAAGGACGTGTTTCGACACAAAACGTTTAAAAAATAAAGAAAAATTAAGAGGCGTTAAAGTGAAATTTGCAGTTGGGGATAACTAGACTCACAGATCATCATTGGCCAGGTTATATATAGTGTGGATTTAAAATTAAATAATTTGTTTCACCAAAGCCCACTTTGGGATGGAGATTGGTTGTTTCACAGAGCTCTGATTGCACGTTTTCCATTACAATGTGAAATGGAAACACGAGATAAAACAACGGGAGGGAGCTGTGCGTACAGTATCTCAAACTACACCAATCTGATGTCTATCACACTCACAAAAACAACCGAGGGTGACTGCTGACTCTTCACAAGAACCTTACTCTCCATTTGATCCCTCGGTCTCAACGCCTCTGAGTGTGCATCTCAGTTTCCAAGGAAGTAACATATCAGCAGTTGTTCAAGTTATACAGAAATGTTTTGAGGAAACTTGTCAGTTGCTGTATTTCTCTAAAGTTCTTTGCACCCATCATGATAATTTTCTGGTTTATTTTGATTGCACTCACAGACAAAAACACTGACATTGACAATGACATTGGAGTCATGAAGGCCCATGCCATGAAAAAAGCAGTGAAGGGGAGAAGAAAACATGAAAAACAAACTCCAGCCTCTGCTAGCATGTTTTAAAAGTCAAAATCCCATCATCACAGTCAATCATGTTTGTATGCGTCACTCTAACTGGCTCTGGTTGATGTGCGGGAGGCCAATGCCGATTTGATCATCCGACCTGTTTTTACACGCTGCACCACAGTGGCTCCTGCCTCACGATGCCTCACTCACATACTGCGGTCTGTGCCACCACTTCCTCCCAGCTGTCTATTCACACAACTTCCTCAAGCACCCAATAACATGTTCCCCGGATGATCATACAGCAACAGTGTCACCAACAACAAGCGCACTTTCATACTCATTTGCCCCGTGTGCTGGCAGAGTGTCTGTCACATTCTGTCTTGGTGATGAAAAAGCGAGAACAAATAACAACCTTCTGTTCGAGTCAGGGCTGTAAACAGCACATATCACATCCAAACGCGTGTACTGGTGTTGATATTTCTGAGAAAATGTATTGCCTTCACCTTCCTAGAAACAGAAGGTCACAGGTTTGACCCCATGCGACAGCCGCAAGCCCTTGAGCAAGACTGCTCAATCGGTTTGTGGCTCTAGGTTAGCACATCAAAAATAGTTTTCTGTCCTCCTCTGTATATCTGACAGTTTGTTAGTAATCTTAAAAAAAACTTAACGTTTTAACAAAATTTGGTGGAAAGTTAAGACCATGGACTTTGAGTAATATGATTTTGGTGTTGCTTTTTTATTGCAAAAGTTTGTTGAACATATTTAACATTGAGAACTTTTGAGCATTTTCACTATTTTTAATGAACTACTGCGTAGCACTGTAATCTGGCACGTGCCCCATAATTATCAGTCTCTGTGTATATTTTTTTTGATGCAGATATGGATGCAGATGTAGGCTAAAATTGCTATCATTAATAAAATTAATTTAGATTATGGTGCAAAGTTATGCACTCTCTGAGGCCTTTAAAAAAATTGTTTTTACTGATTTTCAAGTATTGAAAAAGTATGTGCATGACCAAAACATTCTCTGACCACAAGGGCTTAAAAAACACAGGAGACAAAGTGAAAAATATATTGTAATCATGCTAAAAACAAGCCTGTTTCTGTATTAAGCGCTCACTTCTAAGATGTAAGGTTTTAACAAAACGGTACATCATAATTTCTACAGAAATCATCCTCATTGTAGCAGTAAGAAACGTATACATGCTTCACTGCTACATGCCCTGACTAAACTCTCACAACACAACCAAATCGCAGCTGTTGTCCTCATCACTAGTGGAGCTCCTTGAGTCTTACCGTTCCAGTGGTGTGCAGCTGTGGGGCTTTGCCTCAGCCCGTCCAGACACCTGTCCAGAGCATGCTGGATCCTGTCCTCTGTGCACGAGGTGTGCTGCATCTTCACTGCTCAGGTTCTGTGGAGGGACGAGAGACAGCGCTGACATTAGGTATCAAAACATGACACATAACTCCATTCCCATTCATGTATTCTGTGGAATGTTATCTTCAAATTCGTTTGTATGCTTGCATAATGTCTACATGCACACAAACATGCTCCTCTCTTTTCATGGACAGTATGTGTTATCGCATCTGTTTTGCATGGAGGCAGATCACCCGGTAAGTATGAAAATTAGTCTAAAAAGATACACAAACCATAAAGAGATATTTCTAAAGGGAAGGAAAAACAGACATGGGGTTGCTTGTATTGCTGTTTTGTTGCCATAGTTCCTGAAATGTCACATTCAGTATAACACATAAGACTGGACACCTGTTCTGCCTCAAATCAGACAGTTTTATGAAAAGTCTTGAAAAATGTTGAGAAGAGCCACGTTAGCTCTCATGTTCTGTGATATGTTTAGAATATTAAATCATACAACAAACAACCTCTACAGCTGGCTCCGTGTCAGTTTTGTCTTTCCAGATGCCATACCATACACTCTGGAAGGATTGACAGTTTTACAAGTTTTACAAACAGGAGCCTTATTGAAGCTTCTGAAGTGTAAAATATATAATGGACAACTAAAGATACGCCTACTGGACTAAGGCCTAAGGATGACTACATCTACTGGATTCATGACATTTATATATTAATCAACAAGCTCTGACAGCAATATTTAGGCAAACCAAGAATAGCCCACAATTTTCACAATATGATTTTTATGGTAGGATAAAAGAGAAAAACAGCCCTTAGTGATTTCAGACTTAAAATCAGTACCACGCTTATCAGAGTTGTGAAACAATGCTGTAGATTGGAGAGACATGGTGAAAACAGTCAAATATATAACTCCAGTATGAGCACAACATTGTAAGTACTTCATATCTTCACCACTGACTCATCGGGATGTGCCGAACTTCGCTTTTATAACTTTCAGTTTATCAGTGCATGTGGCTGTTTTTCGTGCAGCATCTGAGGACAACCCAGGTGTGGCAAGCTGTTTCAGTTCTCTTATGAACACATCCCATCAGAAGCTATATGCATAACAAGATACCAGGGAAGTCCCATCAGCGTCTTAAAAGAGTTGAGTGACAGATTTATAAATCCCGGCTTTATTTAGGGTAGATAAACAACATCGGTGGTGACAGGTGTATAATGGCACAGTTTAAAAAGCTGCAACCCCAACCAACCAAAACCAAAAGTCAAGCAAGAGTGCTACCCAAACCAAGAGTTACAGTAAAAACAGAAGCCATATGCTAATACAGTAATTGTACAGTGACCACTTCTTCAGTGGTAACTTCAACATTGCAAGATTTTTGAATTCCCCCGGAAATTGCACAGGTGTTTGTGTTTAGGAGGGGACTGCTTGCACCGGATACCATCAGTAAAATCACCTCTGTAAATAAGCCTGTGGTGGTCAACACAATGTGTACATACAGTATGTCACTGCCCTGTCACCATTTATCAGTGAAACCCTGTCTTGTCAAGCTCTTTGAGGTTTGGGGAAGTTTTCTACTTTGGTGACCACCAGCACCACGCTCCAACCTCACGTGCCTAAATCTACTGGATCTCCATCTTTTACTAACATCTATACTTGGATTTCTCCAGACCTCCAACAGCTTGTTGGGATGGAGTTCAGCTACACTAGATTAACACTAACTGCCACTAACACTAACATAAATGCAATGTCAACCATGGATCAAAGCCTTTTTTAACTTGACAAGCCTAAAAAAAGAGCACACTGTGTTCCTCTAATGGCATTTTTAAGACAATTAATACATTTGTTTATCACACAAATGGTGTTAATGGTTATGTGTAAGGCAACTAAAGCAATTTGGTTAAATCTGTTAGTTTCCATACATTTAAACTACAGCTCTTTGGATGAGCGTGAGGCATCTACTGTAGCAAGTATCTTATTTTACCTCTCTCATTGTTTCAAGTGAATTTTGTTTTTTTTTGGAAACATATAGAACTTCTCTTGCTTTTTGGCGAGAATAGCAGTTCAGGGCAACAAATACCGGAATTAAAATACTGAAACATTTAATGAATACTCACTGGGATGTGGTCAGAAGAAAAGTTACATGGTTGCTGATAATGCATTATGTTGCTGCTTGATATATTTTTAAAGCTTCTCTTACCTCATATTAGAGTTTTTCATTGGAAATACAGTATATGCATGTGCAAATACTGGGAAACGTCCAAATTTGAGAGGCAGAACAACTATACTTCCCTAAAGAAAAGAGGGCAAAGCTTTTTAAAGATTTATTGTTTTAGAACTTGAGCAGCTCAGCAGTTTTTTTTTTTTGACATATATGCTATAGCCAAATTCTCAAAAATGTAATCGTTCTAATTAGAGCAACCTGATCTAAATGTACAATCATAATTCATGAGCTTGTTTCAATGATGTAAAATAATCATTCTGTGTGTTTGTTAACAGAGTCCTTACAGAGGGAAGTCAGCACACAGACAGAAATGAGCAATGACATCAAAAACTCTTTTTGGCTGATTACATCTTCTCAAAATTTCCCCAGAGTGTGTGACAAATTCCCCATTTCACATGAAAGCCAGAAATAAATGAAGGCTGTCAAATGAAAAGTGTTAATGAATGACTCACTTGCTCTTACACACCCACTCACCTAATAACTATACCTGACACGCACACACACACACACACACACTACACTTTAATGCAACAGATAATTTATTCCAATCTCATATCTGTCTCTATCAATATAAGGCTCCAGCCAGCAGCCAGTTAACTTAGCTTAATTTAGCATAAAGACTGGAAAACAGCTAGTCTGGTTCTGTCTGAAGGTTAACAAAATCCATCTACCAGCACCTCTAAAGCCTCTCATGCTACATCCTGTTTGTTTAATCCGTACAAAAACCTAAGTGTAAAAAACAATATGTGCTAGACTATTTCTTTGCTGGGAGAAGTTGGCAACCTCACGGTGAAGACAAAAAGTCCCGGACTCGGCCAAAAAATAGTCCAGCATACAGTATAACCCCCAGTAAAACCACAGCATGTTGTTTTTGTCTTTTTTTTTTTTTTTTACAAATGAAACAAACAAGATCATGTTAATGAGCTTTAGAGGTGCTGGTAGGTGGATTTTGTTACCCTCGGACAGAGCCAGGGTAGCCGTTTCTCCTTGTTTCCAGGCCTTATGCTAAGCTAGCTAAGCTAACCAGCTGCTGATACCAAGTGGTATCAATCTTCCCATCTAACAAAGCTAACAAGTGTACTTCCCAGAATGTCGAACTATTCCTTTAAAGGCGTGCAAACTCAAAAGTCAACATGAAAACTGAACACAATCAACACAACACACAAACACACCAAAGGAAATGTGTGTTACATGTGTAACGCAAACACTTTTCTATATATTCCCACACATCCATGCTTATACGCACATGTACAGTACCGACACACACATATACTGTACAAACATCTGACTCTCTGACCTCATCATTAACACCGGTGGAGAGGTGGGGTGGGGAGCTCCTGCAAACCCAGGTTCAGGAGGCCAGAAGAATGAAGCTCAATTATCCCCCAGCTCTTCACTCCTTTTCCTACAGTTACCATTCAACAACAATACCAACAGCTCCAGATGTAAACACATCCATGTAGCCCTTTTTCTCAGCGGTCCCTCCTCCCCAGAGAGGTATTGTGTCTAAAAGGAGTCCTGAGTGGCACTGAGCAGGGGCATAGAGCCGAGCGTGTTGGACACTCCGGTCATTGTCAGGGTCGGACAGGGCTGGATGAGAGCCCGGTGAGAGTGGAAGGAACTAATAAGTCAGAGCTGTGATGACTCCTGCATCCAGGATGGAGTTCAATGGAGACGTGTAAAGGTAATAAAAGAGGTGAAGACCTTATATGAGGTGGCATGATGCAGTGAAAGTGTTGTTCTGAAGTTTGTCAGTACTAACAGTAGTAATAGTTCTGCTGACGTCACAAGTTACTTTTTTAGTAGTTGTGTTGGTGTAATCCCTTTTACAGCAGTAGCCTTATTGCACATTTGTTTGAAGCAAGAATGGTATTGAAATTATTTTATTCTCAAAGAAAAGTTGGACACAAATATGTCACAAAGATTTCATACACTCATAAAAGCCTATAGTGATGTGAAAAATTACATTAATTAATGGCAGGGTGGCTGAAGGACAGTTTATTTATCAATGCAAATGTAATATTACAAGCATCAAAATACAGCCAAAAGGTCTATACTGTAATTCAATAACTACACAAGCTATATTAGTCAATGATATCATCATAAAGCTAGGGTACCATGGCCCCTGTGAGTGGTGCTACAATATATGCTGATGGGGATTTTAATGAAAAAATTCAATCCCAACTCCAGAGTGTCATCATAGTTGTTTACGTAGAGTTGCTAGTCGTGTTGCAAATGCATGAGTCTGTGGTGTTTCATAAGAGGATGTATGTAGCACATCCCTAAGAGTCAACAAGGTCACTTCCACTTTTTCATGGGTTGCAACTCACAAGAGTCAGACAATAACAAGCAGTGTTCGCAGAGTGGAAGAACAATTTGAGACAATCTCCAAAAGCAAAGCAGATTTACACTGCAGAGACCAACAGAGACACAGAGATAGACTTGTCATCTTATAGAAAGAAAAGGAGAAGTAGTTCATAAATTGAATACTGCAATGGTGCAATGTTTTGATCTTCAAGGTCTCCGTCAGGCAAACACCCATGTGAACAAAAAGGAGGCTATAGACACACATCCATCATCAGATGCTAAAAAGGGCTATAGCCTTGTCGGCTACCAAGGAGAGAAACTACACTGATCTTGACAACAACGATGAAAACAATTTAATTATAGACTCTATAGCATATGTCTCTCTCTCATGGCCTACATTGATCACATTGCCCATAATAGCATAACAATTCAGTTCCAACTCTCTCTCTCTCTCTGGCTCCTTGTCCAGCGTTACAAGTATCACCTCCACCTGTGTCTCTCTGTCTCTTTCTCATGCTGTCCTCTTTTGCCTCTCCTTCCATCTCCTCACAGGCTGCTTCCCATCTCTCCCACTGATCCCATTACCAACTGCTTCCTAACAGGAAGATAGCTTCCCTGCTCAGCTGAGGAAGCAGGTGCCTCCCTATTGTTGTGGTGTGATCAGACTCTCAGATATACTCCCACAGACCAGGGAGGAGAGCTTGTGTGTGTGTGTGTGTGTGTGTGTACAGCATGTGTGTCATTTTTTACGGACACCCCCACCCCTCACCCCACCCTATTGATAGAGTGTGATATTCACATCCAGTCTTCCTCTGCTGGCCCACAGAGCTGTTGTCCCCCCTTTCTCTCCACTGACCTGCTGGATGTGAACTGGCCTCTTATGACTTTAGGAAACAACATCGGTCCAACTCCAAAGCTCTACTCTAACTAAGTGCTTCCCTTTTGTTCAAACAACCGCTACCGGTGAGAACTCACCAGTCTGGTAAACTAAGCTGGAGTAAGCTGAGGCTGCTATCTGAAACCTTTGTTTTTGCCATTGCAAAGCGCTGAAGTGAACTTCGCAGATGAGCTTTAAAGTTTATTCTTGATCTAGGAAACAGCAGCTGACAAAACAAGCTTACATCACGGTGAGCCTGTTCTGCAGCTTTCAATCATATCACATGAGCTCCATGAGCGCACAAAATTTGCCCAGTTGTCATTGAAATTGTAGATGTTGAAATTTCCGTCTTTTCTAGGCACTTCAGGGACTTCTTGATCGTGTTGGCCATGGGGTAAAATTAGCAACTGCTGTTTCTAAGGTTGAGGATGAACATTAAAGCTAAACGTTTAAGCCTTTTTTTCTGAAGGCAGTTTTAGTAAAAGAACCCTATTTTAAATGTGATTTGGAGATGATTCTTTCCTCATAACGAGTCCACCATAATTGTGTTTTACTGCAATATCTTGCTGTACTTATAATCCATCTTCACTGAAACTTATTGAAGTAGAAGTACAGTATGTGCAACTGCATAAAAGTGACTTGAGTAGGAAATATTGGCTTTAGAAATACACTACAGATGCAACAATCTGCTCAAGCACATCTAACTGCAGCACCAAAACATAGAGTTTGGTCTGTCACTTAGAGAACAGAAAGCCACTCTACATAACCTTTGGTCTTCACTTCCTCAATAAACACTGATAAATATATGATGAAACTACCATGAATGCAAATATCATGTGCTGTCATATCAGGTTATGACACTTAACTCCAAACAACAGTGGGCAGTGTTGGCTCTGTTACACAAACAGGACTGAGTCCTTGTCTGCTCAATTTCACAGTGAACAACACTGGGTTTGATCACTCAACAAATGATGAGGATGCAGATATCCATGACTTCCAGTAGAAAACCATATCCTGTAACATTTGTTTAAATGTGATATGGGTAAAATTTTTAATGTGCTTTAAGGCTTACATCACTGAATGTTTTTTTTTGTTGTTTTTTTTGTAACAACAGGTGTGTAGTGCATGTGCAGAGATGCATATGTTCTCACACACGGGGGTGTTGACCTCAAAGTATGTGCCGTAAAGGTGAAAATGAAGATTTTACTGATACCACAGCCGTAAAGACACAAACAGGAAGCAATGTTGTCAATAACACACAGTGCTGCACTGGGATATTGCAATCAACCTCTGCTAGATGTGAAATTAAAAAAAACATCACATTGTGACAGCCTTCACATTTCTGACATCTGTGGTAAACAACAAAACCTGTCAATATCGGCAACCTCCAATCAACGTCATTTTTAAAATTTCAAGCCTGACGCATGACCTACTCCGGCAGTTTTTATTTCTCAACAGGAGGAGATGATTGTATTTAAACTGATTGTGTAATTGAACAGTTTCTAAGAAGAATAGATGATCCCTTCCTTTTGTTGCGCAGTAAGAGTCTGACAGGCAGGAGTTCATTACATTTACTGCTTAAGATTTTCTTTAGGAGAAAAACATGTGGCCTTGGTATATATTAAGGGTCATTACGTAGTAAGCCACCACTGAGAAAGAAAAGTTGTCCATTAAACATGAGGCAGTATGTACCTAAATCAAAGCTAAGTTTACCCACTTGTTATTTTGTGGAATCAAATTTACCCTCCAGAGCAGAGTTGCATAGATTTGATACTTGAGACTTTGACTCATAAATGTAAGGACTTGAGACTTGACTTACACTTGACTGCTGCAAAAGTGGACTCACTTGAGACTTGACTCCCTAAAGACTTGACCAGGTAATCTGCATGACCTGCATAACCACACAGCTGGAATATTTCATCATTTGATCTATATTGAATGGACCTGGTCTCAGATTAAGAAAAAAAAAAAGTTTACATAACAGCTTTGAAAAGAAAATGTTCTCTTCAGCATTCTGACCTAAAAGTCCTGCAATATACTTGCTATTTGCTTATGAAGACTTGAAACTTGTTTTGACAAGACTTGAGACTTGACTGGTTTGAAACTTGTGCACATCAAAGTATGTTTACAGGTGTGGGCGAGTACAACTGCATATGTGAAAAAGTGTGTGGCTCCAGAGGGAGCTGCCTGAAGTCTGATAAATTGCCTCAAGTGATGTCGCTTCAGTCATTGTCGATTGGGTCTGAAGACTACAAGTTTGAAAATGAATAAAATCTGTTGGTGTCGAGTTAGAAAGAAGTGAGCTTACCAGACCTCTGTAGCCCACTCCTCATCTCTACTTGAGGGTAGCAGCTCGAGGCTACATTAGCCGCTACTAGCATA
Organism: Macquaria ambigua; assembly: GCA_008360985.2. Lineage (NCBI taxonomy): Eukaryota > Metazoa > Chordata > Actinopteri > Centrarchiformes > Percichthyidae > Macquaria > Macquaria ambigua. The sequence goes on from VMKM01000792.1 coordinate 37,496, forward strand.
ACACACCTGAATCTCCAACCGAACTGTCGGCGTTGGAGGTTTGACAAAAAAGAAGAATGTGTGGAATAAAAAAGATGATATCTCTGGTTCTTCTACATCTATTTTGATCTTGATTAAAAAACTGTCCATCGTGAGTCCAACAATGTTATAGGAGTGCAATGCTAAATTGCTGGGGTACTTATTCAACTTGAGACCTGAACTGGACAAATAAATACATTTTTATATGGATGATAGTTTGTCCGATTGAGATCACTGGAGGTCACAATTTGGCATCTTCAGCTACCTCTACATCACTGCTTATGACTACCTGAATTAAAAGTCAGCTTCATTACAAAAGCCATCTGTACTGTTCCTTTAATCCATATGTGGCTAACAAGTGGTTTATGTAGTAAAAAGGATGTTGAGTTCAGGCGTTGGCTCAGTACAGTTTCTATGGGGTGGAGCCCTCAAAGACCACTGACTGTCAGTGACAGCTAACAGGAGTCTTTGCTTGCATCCCTGCTTGCCGCTTTTCAGTGCAGTTTTTGTATCTATCCCAGGAAATGATGAACCAACAAACTTAATGATATTTCTCATTTTATGAAGATGAATTATAACTGCATGTAAATGTCAAAATCAATCACACTTCACCTGCTCTGCAAAACCAACTACAACCACAGAATTTACCCTAGAAACCCATATCACCTCATCATGCAGTTCAAGGTGCTGACACAGATATCAGATATCTGAGACCAACAGATCACATTGACTTAATTATGTGTTCCCATTTATAGATACAGTCACATACGTTTAAAGCGAGACAACGTCCAGGCGCTCAACACGTGCTTCTGCGTATCTACTTCCTCAGCGTTTATTAAAAGCATGAATCGTATAGAGCGTCTGAAAAAGGAGAAGTTCCCCGAATGGTATCACAGTGGGGGTCTGTCAACATGACAGCCCTCCTTTTCCCATCACTGTGAGGCTGACACTGCCTATCAGCTCCTCTGACAGAATACAAGACACCCAAGGCTTTCACAATGCAGAGAAATGAATTCTGATATTATAAAACACATTTACAGTCAGAACAAGATGACAAGTTGACAAAAGCAGCTTTAATGACAGGAGTCCCAGAGATGTCAAAGTACCATCATATTGGATGGATAAATGAAGCTATACAATATTGTCACAAATCTTTATACTCCCAGAAACGTAGTGTACATGCATATCTAGATGCATGCACACATGTTAATGCTTCCAAATAAACAGTCTACTGTCAGTCATGGAGTCATTGTTCCCTGAACATTACTAGATAAGACAAACTCTGTCCTCAGCTCATCAGGCTGAGAGTCAGTGACTGCTGTCCTCCTCCGAGCCCACGGAGCCGGCGGCAGATGCCCTTCACAATGAAAAACACCCATTACTGCCTTTGTTGTCTTACCTGCAGTTTACAGTCCAGCATCCATAGCCTCTGTGTGTGTCTAAAGAGTCCAAAGAGTCCAAGGCAAAGTGTCTCCAGCTCAGTGTCACTGCCATTCACCATTCATTCACCACGCACATCCCGGTTTAACAGACAAACCCACATCCTGGGCTCGGCAGAGCACTGCAGTGGTGAAACAAGAGTGAAATCAGCCGCTGGTATCTGGTTGTAGCTCTCTGCTGCGCTCAAAGACTTCTACGCTTCACACTCACACACACACACCCTGCGGCTAACAAACAGGGCAAACAGGAAGTGTATGAGAGAGGTGCATGTGAGCACAATGAGGGAGGCTGCTGGCATGTATAGGTGGGAAGTGAGTGTGTGTGTGTTTACTACATGCGTGTTTGAGAGGTTGCATGTGGATTTTGAAAGGGATGTTGGCCCCGAAAAGGAAGTCATCTGTTAGACGTTGTTGTTTTCACGCTATTTTCACACTTGTGAGTAAAGTGTCTTTGTTTACGTGTCGTGGCTTTGTTCATTATTTTCTTAAACTAGACAAGTATTGGTAGTACTGTACTTAATTGTCTTATAACAATAAACACAGAGCTTTTGTTTTTCAGTGATTTTGACCCATGAACATTTCACAATCAATGATACACTGCAAATGAACAAACAATATCAATAATTGTCATCTATCTATATTTTGCACACAGTTAAAATAAAAATTAACTAACTAATAACACTGATTATATGCAATATGTTACGGCAAATGGCAAATTATTGCAAAATGACTTTTACTTTGATGCAAGTAATTATATGAACAGAATGAGTTTGTTTTTCTTTTTTACATATATATCAAATTGTGTATAATAACTGAGAATAAAGTGGTCCTTTGTGTTTATATCCACAAAGTCTGTGAGGTCCATATTCCTGCTCTCTCTCTCTCTCTCTCTCTCTCTCTCTCTGTGTCTCTCTCTCTCTCTCTGTCTCTCTCTCTCTCTCTGTCTCTCTCTCTGTCTCTCTCTCTCTCTCCCTCTCTCTCTCTCTCTCTCTCTCTCTGTCTCTCTCTCTCTCTCTGTGTCTCTCTCTCTCTCTCTGTCTCTCTCTGTCTCTCTCTCTCTCTCTGCAACCCCCTCAGTCAAGGAAACACTAACTTTACTTCCCCCTCCTGCTTTGCCTGTCATTTACATTTCATGTATTAGTATGACTGTGAATTCCCCTTCTCTTGAAGGGAGGGAAACGTGGTGACAAGCCATACAAAACAGTGACAGTAAACACTCAGCTAATTCAGCTAATGTGGATCTGCACAATTTATAATGGGAGAGTAACATATGAACATCTGAATTCAAAGCTTATTTGCGATATACCTTTACATAAGTGAATAACAGTAATTTAAACACTTAATTAAAGATATAAAGGAAAGTGGATAATCATTAGATACCTTATTCTTTTATATTGGGAAACAATATTTTGACAAAATGTATTTAATATTTCCACAGAGCTTCAAGGCAAATGTGATGTAACCTCACTTACATTTGATCATACATCATTCGACTTTTATTTTTTAGGAAAAGTATCGGTAGTGCTATGAAAATACAAAGTCTGATGATGAAAAGGAGTGAGGTAAAAGATTCATTGTAGAATTCATTGATCAGGTTGTAGTTATGATCAGGGTGTGCAGGATTAATAACCAAAACTTAATCTAGAAACTGGTCTTGTCTTCAAAACTATCACGCCCCTACTGCTCTCCCCTCACTGGTGCCACTTGTTTCTTATTCGCCATGATGATCACTGCTCCACATGACATCAGATATTGTGCTGGACCTCTAATTTCCAATAACAAGGCAGAAAACAAACTTTCAGCCAAGCAGTTTATCCCAGACACTGAGGGCTTCCCTAAAAAAAGGATAGATTGAGAGGAAAATGACTGAATGAAAGCAAATGCAGAAGAGAGAAAAGCCAAGCTAGGTTGAGATGACAAAAAAATATCCAGGAGAATGAAATTGAGGAAAACACACATAGAAAGCGAGTTACTGGCTGAAGTTAGGGGAAGAGGTAAACAAAGAACAGGATCCTCCTGAACAAAGACACAAATCTCATATAATTGTTCAGAACTGCAAAGGGGTTGAAAATCAAGAAGCACAGCCTCTGAGAAACAGAAAGAAAGAGAGGTGAAGAAGAAGAAGGAGAAGGTTAACACTGTTGATCACACTTGCTTGGGCATTTTTTTTTTTTACACCTTACATGCTGCTTTACTGTACAACACATGTTTTCTGCTTCATGATTTCCACAATAGCAAGCTCCATGTGTTGCATTCTCACTATGTTCTTGTCGAAATGTGTGTGTGTTCTGTTCGAAAAGGCTCATAAACCAGCAGACTGCCCAGTAGTTGCTTCCTCTGCTGCCTCAACTTTTTTTAACGCATTTTTTTTTGTTGTTTGTTTTTTAAATTTCACTTCTCTGTAACCCAATTTCCTTATGGAGATGTTTTGTAATTCGAGATGATTTCCAGATGAGGGAAGTTACTTCATTTCACAAAATTAGATTGAATGCACATTGCGTGTCGTATGATAGCAACTATTGTTTTGTGTGGTTTTGCTATAGGTGTGAATTCTGTTCACATCACCTTTCTCTGGCCGCCCTGATTCAACCCTGTATGGACAGTTTATTCTCCCAAGAGGCCAACAGCTGTCAAACATCTAACTGGTTTTATTCTTCTTCCCAGCTGGTGAAGTAGGCAGTGTGTCTCTGCAGTGGATCTGAACTGACCGAGATTAGATAAAACTGTTTTTATTCTTCTTTACATGCAAGAGCAGATATAAAGCAAATAGCTAATAACAGTGAAACAGGGAAGTAAAGCCAGAGCAATAGCTGCAGGACTGATAATTCTTCATCATACCAGAATGAGGGAAGAGGGAGCGCTGAAATTAGAAATATTAACAAAAAAGAATTGACCTAAAGGCTTTTGTTTGTTCAAACCTGGTGAAGAATGTGATCACCATGTGTTGTTTATGAGAGTAAAACCAAATTAGGCTGTGCCCTCCTGACAGTTTTGCCTACAAATTTGATTAAACACAATAAAACCTTTTTATGTAGCTCATTATTTACACAATGATGTACCCTCCTGTTGTCTCTCAGCCACCAGCAGATTCTGTTCTTTCTTAGCCTCCAGGAGTGGACACGTTACCTTCCAAAAATGAAAGGTTAGAGTTCTGCTAAAGAAGAAACAAGGCAGGGCCGATATGGGATGTATGGGACAAGTGGGTCCAGCGATTACACCCACGTGACTGTGGATGAATGTCTGGTTGCATTTTGTGGGGCGCTGTCCCTCCAGACAATACATACGGTATCAAAATATGGGCGGCATGTGATGAACAGTCCAGGTAGGCCTGTAATATGCAGGTGTACAATGGGAAATCCCCTGTGGAACTGGGGTACTTAGAAACAATATAAAGCCATTAAAACACCAAAAAGATATTTTTTCCCCAATTTTAGGTCAATCAGTGAGATTTTATGCTGATTTGCACATTTTTCCATAGTCACGTAAAAGGTATTCTGCATGTGTAAGGGTGTGGGTGGGGTGGAGGGGTGTTATGTCTTATTGAAAGGGGTATTTAGGTAGTCAACAAAGTGACATAAAGTACCTGACACATACATTTGGATAACAATTTCATTTACGTTCATTTTCTGGAGGTTTAAATTGCTGGAGTCAAATTGACCCCAAAGAAAAAAGATGTTAGTAAATTTGATTTGGTTAATAATAATAATAATCATAATCATAATAATAATAAATATAATAATTCTTTGTAGAGGATCTTGCAAATGATCTCATTTATTTATTCTTTAATGTATTCATTTATGTGGTTTAGGGTGCACTTATGCCTTTGTTTTCCCACTTTGGATCCCTCAAATTGTTTCATTAAAGCTTAAAAGTGTCCAAAACAACAAGACCTTTTTCTTATATTTAAGCATTGACCTCTTGTTATTGATTAAGGCCTACTGAGGGAAATCTTCAAAATACGGTGGTATGACTGAGAGAGTATTGTGTTCTTTAAAATCTAAGAGTACTAAAAGTAACTGAGACTTGAACTCAGTAGTCCGCAGCAGACTACTCTGGTGGTGCAGTATCTACCATTCAGACCTGCAGAAGCCAATCATCTTCAAGCCCATTAAATAAACGGTGTTATGCCTCCACCGCCTGGGAAAAGTAGAAGACGCTGCTGGCTGCACACAGGCTGGGTAGGTGTTTCTTTCCGTGGGCACAAGATGGCGCTGTTACTTCTGATGCCAACATTCAACAGGTCCAGTAAAAGCTGAAGCTGCACCAGGCTGGATTGCACAAAAGAGCCACAGTACCTCTTGTATTAAACAATGCAGTTATATCTGGACTGCAAAAAGACCTAATGTTGTTTGCATGTAAGTAGAAGGCTTTAGTGTCATTTAACATCCCAATGGACTCCCAATGCAGGCTGTATATCTGCTGTCCTGCCGCCCAGCTGATCAGCGCAAGTGTGGGGTTTGGATTTCAGTAAGAGTGACTTAATGCTGGTGACAAAACAGCAGTCATGAAATAATACCCGAAAACTGTATCACACGATGCAAAGACAACTTTTAATAAGGTCAGTTAAGTCGCACTTAAATTAAGCAAACTTCCACATTATGTACACGTCACATTTTAGTGTCTGGGATGTTTTATTTTGAAGGAATCCCTTCATTTATTCGACGACGGACAATCATTTCATTTAGGTGGCTGTAACGACAACGCACGTGACTGTTCCTATGATCCTATGCGGTGAGTTGTGTTAATGGTTTTCGAAGAGACTTCTGGTTGATTTTTTTAGTTTACCTTCTAATAATGCCATTAATGTTCCTTAATTAGATTTCTAGTCTATAGTAGTGCACTAGAAATTATAGCCTATTTATCATCAGGATGCTACAAATCAGTTTGCCCTGGGAGTGATCAGGAAAGAAATACTAGTCTGAGAAAATGATAAGCAGTATTTCATGGTTACAACCACAGCTTTTATTATTATTAAACGGTGAAAACTGCATAATTATCGTTTTATACTGTAGGCTAATTGGATTGCAGTAATAGGCCTAATGATAGTTTTCGATTGTGCAGATGAAGGTGTGGCGGGCACTGAATCAATGCTGTGTTCGTTTCCAGTTGTTTTCTCTGTCTCTTGCGGTAATCTGCGTCTCTCCGCACGTCAATCTTGTGATGCGCCGCCAGTGGATGTCGTTGTTCCGCCCGGTGTCACCCCTCAAGATGAGCTGACCTAAAGCTGTGCCAAGCAAGATCCGATCCGAGAGAGAGAGAGAGAGGAAGAGAGAGGGGAAAGAGAGAGAGAGATTGTGAAAAGACCGGCAGGAGGAGTGGGACTTGCTATAAGGACACCAGCGACTCTTAAAATCCAGCCGCTCCTCTATTTTTACGCAGGAGATTTGAAGAAACAAACAACAAAACGGGAGGAGCTGTGATTGAAGCCTGATAGAGAAAAGTAGCCTAACATCACCGGTATTTTGACATCTTTTAAAATTATTCCCAGGTAAAGTGAGCTTTATAGAAAATTCACCAAACCTGTCGTGCATGTGGTGCGAGTGAATGTTACTTTTTTATCACTGTCAAGTACTAATTCTTACCCCAATCTTTGTTTGGAAACTGTTTGCAGACATTTGTACATTACTGTGCCATCACCAAACTTAACTCTCTCTCTCTTCCCACATGCTCGCTGCTTTCCCTTTCTCCTCCAGCGGCAGAGACACTTTGGGACCGAGGGACCTACCATGATAAAGGCTGTGGATATTGTGCTGACTGTGCTGCTCGCCGTGTCCCTGTCGTGCCGGAGCGCCCTCGGCGGCTACGGGATGAGCCTGTTCGCGGCACAGACCTCTCCCCCGGACCCCTGCTACGACGAGCACGGCAACCCGCGGCGCTGCATCCCGGACTTCGTCAACTCCGCCTTCGGGAAGGAAGTGAAGGTGTCCAGCACCTGCGGCAAGACGCCCAGCCGCTACTGTGTGGTGACATCGGCGGAGAAAGGAGACGAGAGGACCAGGAACTGTCACACTTGCGATGCCTCGGACCCCAAGAAATACCACCCTCCGGCGTACCTGACGGACCTCAACAACCCACACAACCTCACCTGCTGGCAGTCCGAGAACTTCATCCAGTTCCCGCAAAATGTCACCCTGACTCTGTCCCTCGGCAAGAAGTTTGAGGTCACTTATGTGAGCCTGCAGTTCTGCTCGCCTCGACCTGAATCCATGGTTATTTACAAGTCCATGGACTACGGTAAAACTTGGGTACCCTTTCAATTTTACTCGACCCAGTGCAGGAAGATGTACAACAAGCCAAACAGGGCCGTTATCACGAAGCAGAACGAGCAGGAGGCCGTCTGCACGGACTCCCACACCGACATGTACCCTCTGACCGGCGGGCTCATCGCCTTCAGCACTCTGGACGGGAGACCGTCAGCGCACGACTTTGACAACTCCCCGGTGCTGCAGGACTGGGTAACGGCCACTGACATTAAAGTCATCTTCAGCCGGTTGCACACTTTCGGCGACGAGAACGAGGACGACTCGGAGCTGGCCCGGGACTCGTACTTCTACGCCGTGTCGGACCTGCAGGTCGGAGGGAGATGCAAATGCAACGGGCACGCGTCTCGGTGCGTAAAGGACCGGGATGGGAGTCTGGTGTGTGAGTGCAAGCACAACACCGCCGGACCGGAGTGCGACAGGTGCAAACCGTTCCACTACGACAGACCGTGGCAGAGAGCCACAGCCAGGGAGGCCAACGAGTGTGTCGGTAAGTCCATCCGCTGTCCTCCATCCCGGAGCGGCTGTCTCTGATGCTGAGCAGAGCTGCTTTACATGCAGGGTACTTTAATTTGTGGTGGCTGGACGGACTGGTAGGATTTTAAGATAAACGGCTACAGTGGAAATATTTTAAAGACAAAAAGAGAGACCAGACATTGTTAGACGGATAGATGTAAAATCAGTCAAATTTGGTCATTCAGAATGATGCGTTTGACGGTCTTTTGAATGTAAAAGACATTTAATATTAATTATTATAATTATAATCATCATCATCATCATAATTTTGTGATATTTTATGACTAATCTGCGACTAATTTTACATCTTCAGTTCATTAATCCCAAACTTGAACATTCCCTTTAAACAAAACCACAGCAAAGCCACATTTTTCCCCCTGATATTGTGGCGCACGTCCACGAGCATAAAATTGGGTTTAACTCACATGCAACATGAAAATGCAATTTGACAGTCCATTTAGCTTGCTGCAGGCCATAATGGAGGCTTTTAAACCACCTCAAACGGGACCACTGAGCCTAATCGTCCACAAGAACATTTCTCATAGCTCGACTTCACCGCTGCAATAAAGCGAAGCCTTTTCATTTAGGCTATTTGAAGAATCCTGCAACAAACCCACCGCAGTGGTAATCGAACACATATTTTTTTTTATTATCACTTAATTATTTTCCACATCAAAATCAATTTCAAAGGATATATCAGAATATATATCATGTGTTGTGGTTGAGAATAAACATATAACTGTATCATTATTAATGTATATATTATTAGTTTATTATTACATTCTAAGATATAATCAAATTGTTTTCCTAATTGTACATTTGAATGATGCAATTTGGCTCTTGTTTTATTGCATTCATTCTATGTTTTAAATATAATTTAAAAAATACAACAGTGAATATTACTTTGAATTTGGATATTTTCATAATTATTATTAACATGATTCACTCACACTTATGATCGAGGCACAACTGAAAAACAAGCTGAGGCAATGGGGAGTAAGGCATTTAAATATATCACTATATAACACAGATGCTAAAAAGAAAGCAGGTGTAACAAAAAAAGAAGCAAATCTCTGATCACATCTGTGCTGCTGCTCTTTGTGTCTGAGAGCCAACATGTTTCACCAGCTGCTAAGTGATCAAAGTTTCAGTAGTTGTGTTTTATTACAACCTGCATGGCACAGACATGTGAACCTGTAGATACTGCAGGATCCAGGATCCCTGTCCAGGTTTCTGTCATATTGAGTTCTGTACTTGAGATGCAGATCCAGTTAGAAAAGAAGCCTGAAATTGTTAGAGGGGACTGGAAGATTGTTTGTACAGATTAATGAAATTACGTTTATGAAATCTCTGTATTCACCATCCACTCTAAGGCCTTATGTGATATTTGGCTTTTCCTCAAATTCCCTGTTGGCATCGTTTTTGGTTTTCAGTTAGTTTCATTTTATTTTCATTATTGGACAGAAAAGTGTTTGAATCGCAAGACTTGCAGTAATTTGATGTTGGTCCGGCTCCTGCTGACGAGGTGTGCGGCGAGGAGGATGATGAGGGACAGCTAGAGGAACAGAAGGAGAGGCAGAAAGATGTTGACGATTAAAACTAAAAACCTCAGTGTGACTCCACACAATCACAGAAGCCTTTATATTTCCCATGCATTCTGCTGCAGCTCTACATTGTTTGACAGTCACGGCACATGTCAGCCGCTTTGACACATGGCAGCTGTTTAAAAGGTTTTTGTTTGCTGGTGTTGTCCGTTTCTAAAGCTCTGACATATTCTCACTGGCAGAAGTGAAGGTGTTGCTAAATCAACAGGCGCAGTTTTGTGGAAATATCTACATTCTGTACACACTGTGTGACTATTGAGACATAATGTGTTAAAGAAAGCAATGAAACCGAAGCATAAGGTGTTTTTCTTTGTGCCAGTCTGCAGGCTTTTTTAATATGGAGGCCAACTGACCCTACCAACTGATTTTCTCTTCACTTTATCCAGCCTTATACTTACTTTGCCCTGTAGTAAAATTAGATACAATTAACATATAAGGGAATTTTAAAAGCTCTATTTCAAAGTGCTTTACAGAGAGAACACAAAGGGAAGAGAGACAGAAAGAATTGTATGTATTAAGCACTGATAAAGCTGTCCATTCCTCCATGTCTTTATTCACATTCAAGAATCTTATCAAGAAAAACAACAGACTCTTAAAATTCTTATTTGGCCAACATTAGAAGCACTCAGTATTAAAGACTGCTGTGGTGAAAAACCCAGCATTCAGACATTCATATTTATTATCAAATTTAAAAGTAGAGGGAGAGTTTGAATTTACAGCTTTTGAATTACTACATGATCTACAGTGATACATGTGTGGAAAAGGAAAAACTCCTAAATTCATACAAATTAGTTGTCTAGTCGATATCTTTGACACTTTATTTTTTACGTGTATAATACGTTTCACACTGGAGCCATAAAAGCTTGTCACTTACTACATCCATCATGTTGTCAGCAAGATATTTCCTTTTTTTTCCCAACATTGTGTAGGTTACGGAAATGTGTGTGTGCGTGTGTGAAGGAGCTAAAGCAAACAATGTAAATATTGAAGAGAAGAAGAAATCACACCTCTCTAAGGGCAGTGAACAATAGGAAGGTGGTGTGTTAGATGGATGGATGCATTCAATGGGACAATTTTAGTGATCCCACTGAAATCCGAGAGTTTGTCGTTGCACTCCCCTTAACGACGGCGCTGTGAGTGTCACTGGACTCTCATAAGGATGTAGTTATCACGCAAGTGTTTCTGTGGGCAGTAAAAGGTCTGGCACTGTGTGGGGTCGGAACTGACGTAAGCTCCTCTGATATTCCCTGATCTTCCCTGAAAAAGAGAAAAAAAGAAAGAACTCTGGAAAGAAAGTCGAAAAGCATCACGTTTGAACACACAGCTCTGTCTGTGTTTCTCTTGAAGCGCACTTTGCTGATTACTTCCATCAGGATCTTAAAGGACACTCGTGTGCACCTCTATCCATTTGGGTTATTGACTCTCCATAGCAGAGATAAAGCTTCTAATGCAATGAGTTCGATAGCCAGCACCACAGGCACAACAGAGACCTGTTTCAATCTCAGTTTAGTGGTGTTAATCCGGGCTCGCAGCAAAGGTAGAAGCAAAATGTCTGATGGATGCACCACGGCCTGTCAGAATGCTCCTGCAGGCTTCATAGGCTAAACGAAGAGCTCCTCCACAGAAATCATGCTCAACTCACATAGCAAAGAAGGTGACATTGTTTCAGCTAATTACTGTGTGATGGGAAACGGCTGCAGTCAGAGAGTCCCCTGCGGAGATAAATTCTTTCAATGCAAATTGAAAGTTTTCAGGTTTGTGCAGTTTACTTGACATGTTGGGTAAAAAAAAAAAAGAAGAAGAGGAGAAAGTGTCTTGAATAATTCAGGAAGATTAGAAAGACAGCTTGAAGGCATGCAGAATGAGGGGACCGGCACTGCACCACAGAGAGAAGCAGGGACGGAGGGAGGGGCTGGAGACAATAGTGAAAATGAAAGAGACGGACGTAAGCGAGAGAGGGGGAGTATGATGAGGAAAATGTGTGAGGGGAGAGGAACGGGGAAATAAAAGGCCAGCAGAGTGACATTTCCATGGCCTCTGGGCTCAGCAGAGTATTTTGACAATTGTCTTTTTTTCCAGGCGCACCTTATTGGGCCAATGGGAATGTTAAGGCTGCGGGGACAGGAAGAAACTTTTTCTTCCTTTCTTCCACTTAGAAATTCAGAGTTCTGTCGGTGCATTGACACTGTAACAGATCAGTGACTTGGAAGAGAGTCTCTCGGCTCGCTGTAACCTTCTTCCCAGCCTTGCTACTATTACTCCTTTATGCCTGTTTGCACATGAGGAGTCTCCCACCCCTAAAGCCCCAGTATCAGCTGGACGATTTGAACAGACCTGCAGCTTGCTTTTGCCTCACTATCTTAAAATCTACGCTGCAGAAATCACAGAGCACACTCAAATGTTCCCAGGTGCTGCTCAGAGGCATCTGACTGACAGGAGCAAACATGCGGTGCAGAAAAGTTGACATGGTTGATTTGATACCCATTAAAATAATTGCGTTTTAAAGCCACAACCACTTGTATCGACAGAAAAAAAATATTTTAAGTTGTTTTTATGCCTTGATACGTGGGTACCTTTCCAACTCGAAAAAAAATCCTACATCTTCAGAGTGACTAGATGTGAATATTAACTCAAACAAAATGTTCAAGCAAACATACGTAAACACTTAAAAACAGCTGTGTCCACACTGATGTTTGGTGGTGTATTTTTATCTTTATTTTCATGGATTACTGCCCAAACCTTAACGAGGTTTAAGATAATTCCAGAAAAACTACAGTGGAGTTTGATAACAGGAAACCTTTCCAGCGACAGTATCAGCAACAATCACTTTCAGGATTTCGTGCAGGTTTCTCTGACAAGAATTAAAAAAGGAAGAGTTTCTCGCTAAACATTGTGCACCAGCTTTCAACTCTCATACAAGGAAAAATCCAGCACAGAACATGCAGAAATGTAAATTGTGCCCTAGACCAGAACGCATGTTGACATGTTGTGCTTTTAGCAATGCTTGCCATAATCATAGAGATGCCCCAATGTACAAAAGATCATGCTCATGTTCTCTTTGATGTAGAAACAGGCAATTCAGGTTGAAGAAAAAGTCGTTTTGATACATTGTATTTTTCCTTTGAGATAATTGTTGCTTACTTAGGTGAGGTGTTTACAGTCATAATGACATTTAAACTGTAATCAAGTCTTCAAAACAGAGGGCAGAATCAATTACGTTATGTATTATCCTACTAGTATCATTCCACTTTTGTTTGCACATAGAAGTGATGCTTTTCATTTAAAATACATCAAGTCAGTTGGGGAACAGAGATGTTCCACAGGCCTTTCCTCAGATGTCTCCCTGCTGTCATGTTCGTTTGGTACCTTTCAGACGTGACTGAAGGTCTGGTTAATGTTTGAGCAGGTCTCCGTGCACCTTTATAAACCGGCATCCTTGATCTTCAAAGGTGCCGGCGGGATGCGTTGTTAGTCCCGGTCACAGCAAACAAAGCTGGGAATAAACCGATTGAGTAGCTTTGCACTTTGCACTGTCTTACTATTCCTCGCCTTCACTTCTTCTTCAGTCAGCACTCACCTCTTTCTACTGACATGCACACACCTGTAGGCACGCACATATGCACTCACACACACGCACACAAGTTTTCTTCAGGTCTTTAGCTGCTAGTTCAAACAGAGGGGGGAATGGCCTCTCTCTCACTCCAAGAATCTCTTTTGCCTGAGCGCTTATCAGTGTTTATGACTCGTTTTGTAAACCGCTGCAAAAATAAGTCGCTCATGGTCCAGATGACCGGCTCACCCTTCTGTTTTAGATTTTGAGACCTGTTGTATCTCTCAAACAGACAGAAACATGGCCACTGAGCCGGCACATACTGTAAGCAAGGCTGACGGTACGGTATATCAAGTGCTGTAACCAAACACAGTAAAAAACAGACAGAAAAGACACACACACACACACACACACACACACACATGCAGTGAGTAGGCAGTAATAATGACAAACTTTTTGCAGCATGTTTTGGGATCACAGGAGACTCTATAGCCCTGCATATGTGTGTTGAAATGTCCATTTGTTGCCAATGCTCCCTTTGTCTCATGAAGTGACTGTGTGTGTTTTTGTGAGTGTGTGTGTGTGTGTGTGTGTGTGTCCGTGAGGAGTTAGTGTGAGAGGCCTGTCACACTGCTCATTGCTAATTTTGCTGAGAATCTATGCCAGGTATTTAAAACATAGTTGCATTTGAAATGTCAAGAGCTGGAAGTTTGAACTCTCAGACTTGGTCAATATTCACAGCTGCTGAGTGATGTCACAGTGCTGGAGCCCGACTGTATGAACTCTACACACACTGATAATACAAAATACATAGTTGGTAAGATTTATTGATAAACCTTCAAGGATACGATGTGACAGAAAGTGCTGCAGCTCTGTCTGATGATGGATACATGTGCTGTCGTCTTCTTGTTGTCGGGTGAGGTCAGGTGGTTCATTACAAAATGTAACCATGTTTGAATGTGGTTTTTACCTTGTGAGCTAGAAAATAGATCAAACAGCTTGGTTGGTGTCAGGAGGTAAATTCTGTTCCTGGCCCTTAAAAATAGTCACCAGGCCTGGGTCAAAGGAAGTAGGAAGAGTAGATCTATTTTAGTTTTCGGGCATGATAATTCTGACGTCTGGCTCAATAAGGATATCAAAGTAATAATGATGATTCAATAAAGCCATTACAATCAAAGGACTCTTATAAAACTGCTACTTTGAGAACCTCTATAACAGAGACCATACAAACCCAGGTGTGAGATCATTTGTAATCGCAATAATTTAGGCTCAAATTAAAGCAATAGATGTGACAAATATTGCAGATACTGTTGAGTATGTTGAAGCACGGAAGATCTTGAAGCTATTAATGTCAGTGTTTGGCAGCAGCCCTTTTGAGCTGGAATTTTGGAGCTAGTTGTTGCTTGTCATGAGGCCTGTTCAAGAAACAATTCAATTTTGATGGAATTCCAGTTTCGCGCAGATAATAAATTCTGACAGGCCTTTGAAGAGTGGAAATGAGTTAATATTGAAAAAAAATGTCTGAGGAAAATACACAGATAAGACGGGCAGTTAACACACAGAGCGGTGATTAGAAAGTGTGTGTCTGTGTTTGTGCTGAGAGAGAAATACAAGGAAGGCTGCCACCATTCATAAAACTAAAAACTGAATCCAAAATCTGTAACTGTGTTTTACTAGAGCTATCTGCATGTTGTCTGGTATTAGTCTCAAGTGGGAAAAGATCATTTTCATTACAATCCGCCTTTGACAAAGCTCAGGTCGCACTGCTTGGGGTGATGGAATGTGTTCACTTGTCAGAAAAGACAAAATCTGTTCTGAAATTTCACAGCCTGTGCGTCTGTTGTTGAATTCAGGGTCCTTTGGGCAAAGTGAACATTTCTGCCGCCGTGGTTTTGTTTCATTGCTTTGGCTACAACACATAATGCAACACAGATCCCGCTCACAGTGTGAGTCCGCATTTTTAGCCAGTGTCTGTGTGCATGTGTGAGCGTGTGCACGCAGGGATCTGTGCGCATGCTCGTACCAGAAATGGAACCTCGACCTTGTTTTTGAGAAACGGTTTGGTCGAAAGCCACATTGCCTCTGAAGGAAAGCCATATTGCGTTACTCTGTTGGCTCCTGGCCTGCGCTCACTTCCTCTTGTCACCCTCACTGGTGCCTGAACTCACAGTGGACTGTGGCTGGTTTATTACAACATCCAGCCAGGCCAGAAACTCACATTGTCATCATCGTTATTATTATCATTCTCCTTTTATTCCATTTATTATGATCAGGAATATCACTGCTGCACACCTGTGGGTGAAAACATGCTCTCTCTCTGTTTGTGTGCGTGTGTGTGTGCCTTGCATGTAAAATGTTTCTGTCCAATCTGTGGCGCACTCTTCCAGCAGCTGGTGATAATTGGTTGGGCCGATGAGATCCAAGTAGATCTTTTCCTCCCCTTACTCAGTATTAGCTGCTAGAAGTAGCTCACATACACATACTTCCGTACTATGTTTTTACGCTGTCAGGTATGTTCTCAAGAGAGAAATCTGGGCGCACTGCACACTAAAGATTTTCAGCAATCTGATTAATCTTTTTCAAACCACAGACGTGAAGTAGGCTTTCTTTACAGCAATGACAGCTGTTTCATTATTTTTATTGGAAGGCGTGCTCTTTGACAGCGCCGAGAGCTCAATCAAAGCTGGTCGCCTTAGGTGCAAAAAGCTAAATGCATTACAAATTTACCAAAACAGTGTTCAAACATGACCAGGATGGCTCCCAAACATCTGCACAAGTGCTGCTAGCTGCTGCAGAGAAGGTGTTTGAAGGACATGAGGGATACAGGCAACTCCATACACATACACACCACTCAACAGGTTGCTCCTCATGTTTAATTCCCCCAGCGACAGACAGACACGAGATGCTCTTCTCAGTCTCTGTTGATACCTGTCTCTGCCGTCTGCCAGTTACTTGTTTATATTTGTGTGTGTGTGTGTGCGTGCTTGTGTGAGTGTTTCCATGTGTCTTTCTTCACTGCCAGTAGGGCTTGACATTGTACAGTGTATTTATTTCTGCTGTAGTGTGTGTATGTGTGTGTGTGAGAGAGAGAGAGTGAAAAAGAGATTGTGCAAGCGTGTTTGAGTGTGTCTCTTAATCTGCGTTGTCTGCCAGTGGGTGTTTATGCAAACAGTAATTCTGGCCAGGATGTGAGCAGCTATTCAGTGCCTGGGGAGACGTCTGTTAATGAATTAATTGGTGACTTGATGCCATAGTGAAAGCTTGTATTATCCGAGGGAGGATCTCGGTGCGCTGTGGGTATGGCATGAACCGCGGGATGAGTGTGTGTGTGTGTGTGTGTGTGTGTGTGAGAGAGAGAGAGAAAGAGAGAGATCGGGCAAGAGAGAGACAGAGGTGTTTGTATGTAATGGAAAGGTTTAGTTTGAGCGGGTACCAGATGATTAGGGGTAATCAAAACCCATGCCAGACCACATCAGCGTGTGTTCACACATTAGACACAAGACACTCCAGTGCCTCACTCGTCAGCTCTATGAATCGCTGCCTGCATGTCTCTCGTATGTATCAAGCAGCCACATTCACACCACAGAGTGAGCGCTGTCACACGCTGTCTGTGCCATCTTACTGGAAGTGAGTTTGTGTTGCACTAAAGCTTAATCCCCAGAGGAACTGTTTGGAAAATTCAAATATTGTCTCGAAGGCACAAAAGACACTTTTGCAATCGGCTGTTTGAGAAAACAGCTTTTTGTTCCAATATGCTTATTTTTTTTTTTTTTTTTACACTGCCGGAAAAAAAGAGCCGGGCAGGACTCCAGTGGTACTACTGAAAGATAGTCAGGATTGATGCCTAATGAGAGATTTCTACGTTGGCTACCACTGCAGCTTAATTTCTTGAAAAGAGTACTTAATGGATTTAGCATTCCACTCCTATAACATTGTCGGACTCACGATGGATGCAGCATAACCTAAGAAATAGTCTTTTCTATTCCACTCATTCTTCTTACTTTTCAAAACCTGGTGCCTACATTACCCACAATGCAACTCCACCACTAGGTTGAAGATATAGGTTTGTTATGCTAGCAGCGGCTAATGTAGCCTCGAGCTGCTGGCCTCAAGCAGAGATGAGGAGTGGGCTACAGAGGTCTGGTAAGCTCACTTCTTTCAAACATCAGACCCAGCCGATGCTGACTCAAGTGACATCACTTGAGGCATTTTATCAGACTTTGCGCAGCTCCCTTTGGAGCCGCAAAAGGCTTTTTATAACTTTTTTTCACATGTGCAGTAGTACTCCCCAACACCTGTTAACAGACTTTGATCAGTTGAGTTCCCCTTTAAGCCCGCCAGTTTATGCCTCAGCCAGCGTCCCTCATTCATGCAGTCATCAGGTCTGAAACCCACTGGTAGCACGATACTGATTCATTGCTGCCACCATAGACAGACCAGAACTGTCTCACTTATTAACAGGGGAACATAAAGGGACCAGTAAACAGGTTAGGAAAACACTGTGAGTGAGTGTGAGGGAGAGAGAGTGCCTGGTTCTGTGCATGTGTATGAGATGATGTATGCGCAGGCATTGGCAGCATTTTAGAGTTAAAAAGCGGTGAGTGTGTGTGTGTGCGTATGTGAGACCTGATCCCGAGGCCGGGGCCAGCGGTGCTGTAGAGGATCAGGGCTGATGACCTCAGCAATTCTGTGTGGCAGCGGGTTACTGCACGGTTACCAAGAGGAGGGCGAGTGTTTGCAGCCAAAGCAAATATATAATGTGGGCTGGAGGCAACGACAGAGAGAGAAAGTGAATTTAAGGGAAGAAAAGAACGTCATTCTCCCGCGCTGTGCCCTGGGCTGTGCCTTGCAGTGATTAGTTAATGCAGAATTAATTAGATTAAATGTAAAATCTTTGCATGCTGCATTCCTGTTTGTACTTTTAGGTAGAAGAAACACATCACAACAAGCGCTGAAGCTGGTGCAGCATGTGTTGTTACATTTTGCTACAATTATCCGAGCCTGTTTACACTTAAAAATGAAAGCCCTGGCACAGCTTGTTACAACTCCTCCAAAATCTCCCTGTAGCTGATAGGGCTGTAACAGCATCAACAACAACAATAAAAAACAGATACTCGCTTATGTGTGAGAGAGAGAGACATAAAAGAGAAGGAGGCTTTTGTGTTTGCGGCGGCTCAGCGTTTGATTCAAGGTGAAAGTCCTGGCAAAAACTTATCTGGCAACAGTCGCACTACTCGCCGACAGGACCACCTATAGCACGAGCGTGAGCACATCGGGCCCGAAGCAGGGGTCCTTAACACTCACAGCTATAGATGATTAATGGCAGGACAAAGTTACACCCCGACACAGCAGCCTGCTGTGTAGATCAGAGTGCCCCCCGCTGTTCCTGTAGCACACTGAGTGAACTGCAACCAGCTGGAACCTGCCTCTGAGGAATAAAGTGTCTGCGGTGGTTAATTATGTTGTAAATATTCAGACTGTAGATGCGGATTAAGTTGCAAAGGGTTCTGACGCAGAGTCACTCTTTAATGAGATTAGATTTTAGTGAACTGAACATGCATTGGTCAATCTGTTCTTTTAACTTTTTTTATGCATCTCTTATACACACTGTCTTTCTCTCTCTCTCTCTCTCTCTCTCTCACACACACACATACACACACACACACACACGTCACAGTCGGAGAAAGCACCTGTGACACATCAAGCAGAGTCAAACAGTTTCATTTTGCGTCAAACATGCTCACATGCTGCCAGAAAAAAACCTTCCTTGGAATTCATGTGTGTGTGTGTGTGTGTGTGTGTGTGTGAGAGACGCGGTGATTTATCACCAGTGTCTTTGTCTTTCCCATATAAGTCATGGCGCAGGCTGTGTGTGTGTGTGTGTGTGTGTGTGTGTGTGTGTGTGTGTGTGGCAGCCAGCAAGTCACCAGAGGTTTGTAGCACTCGGTCGTCATGGATGCCTTGTGTTATAGTGTGTGTGTCTGAGTGTGTGTGTGGGCCTGTGATTGTCTACATAACCAACAGTAATGCAGGCAGCTAAGAGTCATACATCAGCTTTTTATCTTTGTTTTTAAGGATGGCAGCCCGTTGGCTGCATTTGCAGGCAGCAGGTTGACACAGTTGCACAAAGAGATCTCAGTCAGCAGAGGTCAGTACAAAGTAGACAGATTTACAATAAACTTGAGGAAAGGATGCTCTGCAGGCAATGCTTTCTCTTATATTAATGTGTATGATTTTCTAATTAGAAGGTAAGAAGTTCACAGCTTGTTGTTGGAAATCAGATTTTGCAGTATGGGATCATGTTTGCAGTCTTGGCTGTGGTAAAACATGAGATTGATTTGTCCCAAATTAAGCTTTTTCAACAGGTGGTGGTCAAATGCAGTTCTATATTTGATGCCTCCACATATTCCATGATGTTTCAACCCCACTGAAAACATGATTATGTTTCCAGAGTCACGTAAAGAAATCAGTATCATTATAAATGGTGCAAAGCATTTACATTTACATTGTAATTTTTATGCTTTTTTTTTGCTTAACAATTGATGCCGCCTAGCTCTACAAGCAACCTGTGCATCAAAACACAGATCCCTACCTTTAAGGAGGATGCCATTTTCTTGAGAGATAATAACACCAAAGGCTGGTGTGTGTGTGTGTGTGTGTGTGTGTGTGTGTGTGTTTGTTTGGTTGTGTGAAGTGGAATGCAGACTTCTGGGAGGGTGCTTAGGGTAAGTTTGCAGGGTCATCTCAATTTGCCAGGGGTGATCCCAGGTTAATCCATCACTCATTAGCTCTCACAGATAAGACACATAGTGGGGTGAGGGGCTGTGAGTCCACACTTTCTCTCTCAGTCACCTTACACGAGAACACACAATGTTCTCCATATCTGTCTTTCAGAAAAGACAAAAAAAAAAAAAAGAAAAAGAAAAAGAAATGGAGGGCATCTGATAGAATAAAAGCCATGCCCAACACTTTTTCCTCCTTATTAACCCCTTCCCCTTGCTGGCTCTGCTCCCTCTGGGATAATACAGACAATTAATTAGGCTCGGTGTCCAGCCGAGAGCAGAGAGAGAGAAGCTCGGAAAAGCACTGGTCTCAGCTGATTTAGCTCCTCTGTGGAAGGCCCATTATAGAGAGAAAGAGAAAGAGAAAGAGAGACTTTAGGGGTGACTTGGTGAGACAGAGAGAGACACAGTGAGAGAGTGAGGGAGGGTGAGCAAGAGAAAAAGAGAAGGAGGAGAGACATAAAGACAGAGAGAGGCTCTTGACTCAGCGTGCTACCACTAAGGGCTATTTAAATAGCTTCCACTGCTGCTGCTGGGTCTTGGTGTTGCAGGATGAGGGCTGCCTCTATGGTCGTAATGTGGTGTGTGTGTGTGTGTGTGTGTGTGTGTGCGTGTGTGTGTGTGTTGCAGGGGCTCCTCAGCAGCTGTGGGGACCCCCTCCTCCAGCAGAATAAGTCATCAGGTTCCCACGTGAGTCCCCTCTCTGCTTCTAATAACAACAGGCCCATATCACTGGAGGGTGACAAAGCAAACAAATGGGCCTAATTACGGGGGTCGATAAGGAAATTATAAGGAAATTGAGTCATTAATGGTAATATTTGTGTTATGAGATGATAGTTCATGGCGAAAATTCATTTCCAAATGGGGCCCCTCTGTGTGTTTTCTATGAAGTTAAGACCTGGCCTTAGTCTCGTTCTCTCTGTCTATCTCCTGCTCTCTAACCTCAAGAGACACTTGCAGATACTGAAATGATTATGTACCAGGTCTCTGTAGATATCCAGATGTCCATCTGATGATAAAAAAAGAACCTGGAGAATGCATTTGACCTTCGTTTTTTTTCCCCCTTCGAGCGCCCCTCCCTTGTTTTGGTTGTATTTTTCGCCTCATATTATACGGCCAGGACAGGTCGTTGGCTGGAGATGAAAGTTGAGGTGGAGCATGAGGGATAACCGATGGGAGATGGTTCTCCTGTCTCCCAGAGTCTCTGAGGAAGACAGGAAGAGTGGGGTGAAGAAAGAGGTAGATGGATCGAGAGAAGGAGCCTGGCCAGAGATAGCCGTGAGGGGTTAGCTTGCTCCCAACGCCCTCCTCCTCTGCCTCATCTTTCCCCTGGTCTGTCAGCGGGCTGTGGGAGTATCAACAGTAGCTGATGATGCTGACCTTCCTGTCAGTAATTTGTGGTTTCGAAGAATTTTTAAATGCAATCTTTTTTATATCAAGCTCACTCTTATTCTTGCAACCCTGTCTCCTAGAAATTGCATTTATATACTAATAATTTGTTTCGCCAATTATGTTTTGAGTGGAAATATAACTTCTCTCTGGATTATGTTCCCTGACAATGATTTTTTCTTGTGTAGGAAGCGCTACACTTACTGTCCTGGAGAGGTGAACGGGGAGGATGGTGGTCATACAAAGTGCAGGTCATTTTACGCAACCTGAGTCCTGCTCGTGTTTAGGTTTACGTATTAAAAGCACTTTGGTTTAGGTTTGGGAAACACTATGGTTAATAAAGTAAACGCGTCCTGTCTTGGGCTTCAAATCACTTATTTAACCAAGAAGACCACAATTATTCCCTAACCTTAACCAAGTGCTTTGGGTGTCTAAACATAACCATAAAAGAATATGAGCTATGAGCACATATTAGGATAAAACAAATGAAAACGTATTTGCTGTTGCAAATTATTAGGAATTAAATGTAATTTCTCAGAGACAGGGTCGACTCTTGCTATTTCAATACAAAAACATACATGTACTAAGTATTCAGTCTCATGTCACTTCTTCCCATGGGGATAGTTTGCTGACAGGTGGTGTTTCAAGTGCCAGAAACAAGGCTAATAAGACAAATCAATAAAAGGAAACAACATTGTGGTTAAAGAAAATTCCCTAAACAAGCCTTGCATTAGTAAGTGATTTAATAGCTGCACTCTTTTTGGCAGTTTTTTGACTTGCAAGTAAAATGAAATATACAGAAAGTCATAATAAGGGTTTAAATGTTTGACATCTAATTGTTATGCAGCTGTTTCCAGTAGTGGTTTTAGCAACTTAATTTCTGTTTGAATAATATCCAGATGAGACATTTTGTACATCAACTTCTTAACTGTTTTGAGGCCGGAAACCAAAATCAGAAATTAACCTCTGAATTAAGGATTCTTTAGAGGACATTGTTAAACATTTAATTTCACGTCTTTTTCACTATTTTGGAACTACGAACAGTCCTATCAGAATAGTTGAAGGAAATGATTTGTCGGACAGATACTTCAGGGAACATAAAGATCATTTCAGCAGTTAGTCTTTAAAGCCTGTGGCCTCCTGTGACAGCCACCGTTTCATTATCCAGGAACATCGAGCAGCACAGTTTCCACTTTTAGAAAGAAAGACAGTATCGGGTTTCTGTGAGCGGTTTCCATGGCAGTGGGCGGGAAATGAAATTAACTCAGAGCCCCAATAACAAACAAGGTCAGTGAAAAAATAAAGAATGAGGCGATCACAAACAAAGATAGAGAGAAAAAAGAAACAGAAGAGTGGGATTTAAGGAAAAGAATAACAGTGGCTAGTGTTTGGGTTGCTGCCTCGGCCAGTGACCTCATCGGAAATGACACCTCTCCTGCCAACGCGGAGGATTTCATATTTTAGACACAACAGTGTAGATTACAGTACAATGGGCAAGTTGTGAATGTGTTGACAGGGGGGTATTTGCACAGACGGGAAAATAGATATTTGAAACAAGTGTTTTCAGAAATATGCAACCATGAAAATGTGATAAATCTTGACAACACCATCAAGTTGATTCATATCAAATGTCGCGGAGCAGCCCTCTGTTGGGTTTTCACTCATTAATCAGCTGCAACATGTTGAGACAAAAAACCTTCAATAAGAGGTCAAACTATTTTCTTAAGTCATTTTCATTAGATTAAGTTTAAGTGGCCTATTTGATAATTATAGTCAATTTTCCTCCCACTGAGCAGCGCAATCATCCTGTAGCTGAGAGTCAACCTCCTGCCAGAGCAAATATAAAGGAATATCTACAGAATCGATAACACATTGGGGGTAATATATTCTGGACATAAATTACACAACCACTTGCTTTTCACTGGAAAGCACACACTGTCAGCTCACAATAGTCGTAGTATTTTGATGGAAACCTGTGAGCCGACACAGGAAGTAGTCGTGTAGCTCCTTTCTCCTCAGTACCCTTAAACTGATAATCTGACTGATAATCCATCGCAGACCTGCAATTAACGCAACCATGATCTTTTCTTAACCTTAACCAAGTGTTTTAGTTGGTCAACCTTAAGCATACCTTAATGTATTTGCCATAACCACAATCTTTCCTTAATGTTAATGTTGTGTCTGTGTCTTCACTCAATTATCCACACAGTGTACCACAATGATCAGCCGGACCAAAAGGTGTCACGCAAGGCTCATCCTTTTTTTATCACCCAGGAGTTTGAATTGTAGCTCTACAACCGCTGCAGCCTTCTCCAAAAAGTTTGAACTTTTGGCCCAGCCGTGTCTGAATAAATCCTCATTTGAAATGAGGCATGAGACAAATAGAGAGGCGTTCCACCTCCTGCCTTTAATCTTCTATGTGAGAGGGGGCATCAATAAATCCTCAGTTCATTTCTCTCCCTGTTAGACGAGCGTCAGAGTCTTTCTGTTCAGAAAAAAAAGCTGTTAACCTCCTATTTGCTTTCCTTTCCACCAAGATAAAACTTTCTTTGTTCTTTCTTTCTAAGTTTCAACTTGCACTTGCTATTATCTTCAAAATAACAAGCACTGTCTGTTGTCACATTATTAGCGCAGAAAAATTGTGCTTTCATTGCAAAACGCAGTTTACTCTCAGCATGTGTCAGACGTTTGCTTGCTCTGGCAAAGACCAGCCCTTCCCTCACTAATTGCCTTCTACCGATGACTAAATTACAATGAGGTTTTGGGTTTCTGGATCAGAGGGGTCTCTTTTCCTGCTACTCCACTTCCCCAACTGTATCCTTCCTGCCTGAGTCAGAAGTGTCACACTTGGTTACGGAAGATTTGAAGTTCTGCGAAGGGCTACTGTTCCAAGATTGCAATTAGAGCAGTGGATGTATGTAAATGTGTGTGTATATGTACCAGTGTGCATGCTTGCTTGTGTACACGAGGGCCTAATTTGCACTGAGCAGTAGGCACCATGCCACAGCAGAGGATGGCAGTTAATGTGGTTCTGGAGCCAGTACAGTAAAAACATCTCCGCTCCACCAGCTGCCACACCGCCTTCATACACAGAAACCCGTCTGCTGTAGCTGCTGGAGGATGGCAGCACGCTCCTGTTTTTAACACTAATAATGAACCCCACCAAAACTTTACTTGAGTTATTGGCAGAGTCTTATTCTTAAAGGAAGCTGCTTACTTTATGAAATGTGTTGAAATAATGACAAAATAACAAAAATGTGACAATGTGGATCCCTTTTTTACAAAGACAATGTTCAATAGCTTGACTAAGATGTCAAAGCAGAACAACTGAAACACATGCATCTGATGTACTGCATGTACATTGTAGTGTTTGTTTTTTTTTTTTCCTTTTTTGACAAAATATTAAACACAGACTTTACTGTAGGTATTTATTGCATGCACTGTACTGTCCTATGATATATTGATTGAATCCTGGATGTTATAAAATAATTTTTTTGCAAATAAATGTAGTAGATTAAAGGGATCATTAATTGACTGATTGGCTGACTGAAAATGCTTGCTCTTCTAATTCAAATGAACAAAAAAAATAGCCAAATTAAGGTCAACAAATTGATTTTAAACAATTCAGTAATTTTGTAATGAAAGGAGCCAGTCAGTCGTGATGCATTCAGTCGGTCCAAAATCTAAATAAAGGTTGTAGGTTTAATCACTTAAACATTATCAGAGTTTAACATTATCTTCACACCTTTGATGATGTCTGTATATAAAAGAAAACACTAATTCCACTAATACCACCTGTTTAATATTTATGGTTGCAGTGAGAAAGCAGACCTCCACTGTGGTGCACTGACAGAGCCCATTGTACATTTCTTCTTCTCTACCTACTTCTAGTCCTACCATCTGCCTTGCTGCAACTGAACTATATATACAGTGACAGATCATAGCATATCGTGCCATCACTGTGGTTGTATCTGTGAAAAGTGTACAGTAATAATTTAAGGTGGTTGAGCCTGGACAGTGTGTCTCTTACTGGTCTTGGAGATCAACTCACTGAGTGGAAGGATCTAAAATGACTGTGAGCTGCTCTGAAAAACAACACTAAATGTGTTCGATTTACATTTATAGCATCATATTCCCGATGGTCTTGGATTCTGACTCATGATAGCTGAGGCTGAAACGCAGCAAAGACTTCTTTTTAGAGCCCAAAGACAACATGGGCCATAAAAGTCATGCATATGCATGCTCACACTCTTGCCACATTTTGATCCTTTTGATCCTCTCCTTCTCTTTGAAATGTGCTGCACTGTTTGGCCTCTTTGCTCCCCGGCACTTTACTGTAACTGTGCATGCACTCACTTTCCCCATAGTTTCATAAGGCAATTATTTATATTAAGCTCATGATTAAAGTGTACTGTACTGGTGAGTCTGAGAGATCATAAGAGCTTATGATCAAGTCACAGAATTGCAGATCATTGCTGATGACTCATCATTAATCACATCCTGCAGCATGGAGGTAATCTTGTCACTCACTGGTGTTCCCTGTCCATCACAGATTCACACTAAGCTGCAAGTTGTTACTCATGCTTCTACAGGCCCAATAATGTGCACAGGTCATCTTGTTCATTGGTTCTGTGTCCTGTAGTATCGGCTTTTCTGCTACAGGCTGGCAAAATCAGTTTCTTTATGAGCTCATCTCTCCACATGCTGCTCCACTCTCTGCTGCCTCTTCCAAGAAAAACGCCTGAGCTGTGACAGACGCAATGCCTGCTGCTGGCTTCACACTCCATTTGTGAGCAAAGCATCTAGACTGAGCGGACGTTAAAGCCCAGAACATGGGTGGAGATTACACGGGCTTCTACAGCGACAAATTATTTCCCCCTGCCTGCACACACTCACAGGTACACACCGAGGGGTTTAAAAAAAAAAAAAAAAAAAGAAGAGTGCAGGATGTTGAGGAATTCAGGTTAAAGTTTAAGAGTGTGCCATTTTAAAAATGGATGAGAGCTGAGGACAATAGAAGGAGAAGGGGAAAATGAAAAGAGGACAATAAATGTGTCACAGAAGTGAAGGAACTGTGCTGTGCGGTTTCAGATTTATGGCTTTCAGCGGCGTCCTGTTCACTCCCTCCTCTGGATAGGTTGAGTCAAAAACGTACAGCACACACACACACACACACACACACACACACACACACACACACACACACACACAGGTCTCTTCAGCTACACTTCCCTCATCATTCCCCCACATGCTGCTGTCTGCATAAAGTCTGCCTTTGAGGCCAGATGCAGTAAAGAAGTGCGATATGTACCAAGATGATCAGTGACCCCAGGTTCTGATTCATCTTGGCTGAGACAGTTAAAATGTCTCTCTGATTGCACACTTTGACAACTCAGCCTCACTGTCTGTTTACATTCTCACTTATAGCTGCATAATCACGCACTGCTCCTATAGTACACAATGTGGGTAACGTTTTTTTCTTCTTAAATCTGTATACTATCTATCTATCCTGCACAGTTTGCCTTCTCCTGGAGCTGCAGAGTGTTAAATGCTGTGATTTTCTCAGGCACTGTGTGGATTCAAACCATCCTCTGGTTTTAATTTGTATGGGAGTGGGTCAGTTTCTGATTCCAGCCAGCTTGTGTGCGTTAAGAGCCCTTTGCGTTACGAGTGAAATGCTGTCATTCAACAAGACAGTTTGGAGAAATCCTGCAAAAGTGATGCACAACGTGGTAAACCACCACTGCACACTGACACTAAAGCAGCCATTTCCACAACGAACTCCCGTACTCACAGTAATCAGTGCAGGGCTGTTAAGATAAGTTTCATTGCAACCTGGTCTTGAGCCAAACCTGCCCCCTGACAGTGTTAACAGTAATTGGCAGGTTGTAAAAGAGCTACAAAAGGTCATGCGGCTAAGTAGTGGAACTTCAGTTCATTGTGAGTTTCACCAGGAGGGAAAGACACTGAGGGATGGAGAGCAGGAGGAAGAGCAGTGTCTTTCTTTAAAAAAAAAAAAGTCAGTCTATTGGAGATTTATTTCTTTTCCGTTCCATTTTGCCACTCCTCCATTCCCCTTTGTCACTAGATTAACTTGTGTTTCAGATAATTCTCCTCTCCTCTCCTGTCTGTTTGACTGCCCAACTGAAACCGTTTTCATGGCTTATAAATTTTATAGAGAAATTTGTCTCAGCAGTCAGAGTACCACTCACTAATGACATCTGCAGCAGGGAAGGCCCGGTTTTCCCCAGAGGAAGATGGAAAGCAGGAGGAGGAGGAGGGTCACGGCCCATTTCGGAGGAATGGTAACTTAGTAATAGGGACTTGACAAAGGAATGTAGGGGGTGTGTGTGAAGGTCAAAGGTTTCCCACCTGCTTAGCATGGCCACGGTGCTGTGGTTGCTAATGAGCCTGCAATAAAATAGTGTTGAGCAGAGCTTAAATTAAGCATTTACTGCCCAGTGAGGTGAGGCCACAGTGTTTCTGTAGACGTAGTTATTTTTTTCTCTCATCACGAGCATCCCGAAGTATTGTTTCACTGTAGAGAACTGTTTGAACAAAAATTGATTTACTCCAATATGTTTTGAATTGTGTAGTATTTAATTATAGAGGTGAATGAACTTGGAGAAGAGGACAAAACAGTCTCCCAACAAATTCCACTCGGTAGCTGTTCTAGAAATTTCAAACTTTTCACGTGATCTTCCTCAGCACATGGATGAGAAGTCCTTAAAGCGCTCAGATAAAATGGAAATTTGACTACTTTGTCTACTTCGTGGACCTGTTGGTGATATTTTTGTCAGTTGCTGTTTCGAAGGTCAAGAATGAACTTTCAGTCTGAACAAAAGGTGAAGCTTAAAGGGAGAAATTTCCTGAAACTACCTGTATTAATAATTTACGTCATATTTTAGACACTTCCGAGAATTTGTCCAGATTGGCTTATGCAAAGTGCATTTTATTAGGGAGTGGAAACCATAAACGTTTACCCAGTAGAAAGAAATCCAAGAGAGCATTCCTATCTCATCCCTAATCCAAGACTCATCTGCTTATCCTTAAGGCTGAGTCAGTTCATTATGAGAAAACTTTCCAAAGCAAGGTAGGGAGCGCCTTCTCCCACAGGGCTCTTCTTCACATACTGTAGGTAGAAAATGTGTTTGAAAAAAAAAAAAAGCAAGCAAGACAGAAAGAAAAAGATGAGCCATTATGATGGTTGATGAAGATATACAGTGTCTTTCCTTCGCTTTCTCAGAATCACGAAGGAGGAAACGCTCTCTGCCTTTTCATGCCTGAAGGGCCAAATTAACTCATCTAATCTTCTAATCATCTAATCTTCAAACACTGTTTATTTTCTCAGCTCACAGCTGCCAATCAGTGTTGGCCGACTGCATTCTGTTATAATGCGGCGGGTTTAAAATCTTTAGTTAACATTGTTGGAGCAGAGTGATTGCCTTAATTGCAGAGGCTGTGGGATTAGTATGAATCACAGTTATGGAGGAGCGTGAGCTAGCCCAGTGCAAGCTTTGTCTCATTGTCTAGCACTGACAGCACCGGCCCATCCCTGTCAGCCTCAGGGCCAGCAACGCACAAGACGACCTGCCAGGAGTTATGTGAACCCAAAACACTATGGATCTGCTGGTCCCATAGAAACCAAACTCGCAGAGTAAACAGACTGGAGGTGATGTTTGACATGAGCAGGGAGAGCCCTTGTTTGGGGAAGATTTGGAGATCTGTCTTGCGTGTTTCCGATGCGTGTCCTCTCCGTGAAAGCCCGAGTGGTGTTTGTGGATGTGTGAGGGTCTAGGCGGAGGAGACAGGGTTAGGTAATGGCTGGATGTAAAACAATAGAGAGCAAAGACTGTGGAGAAACCTTATTATACTTGACTTTGACAGCCAGGTCGATGGCTGGGAGCTGCGCTGCGGTCGCAAACAGTTGCACAATTGATTTACAGCTAATACTCGAGGAGGAGGAGTCTCAGATAGTTCACACTGTGATTATCAGATCAGACGCTGATGGCAGAAAGAAACGTCAGCCACTTGTTTCAGTAATCCGCCTTCACTTTGAAAAGGAAACATTGCTCCATCAGTCAAACACAATACGTTTACACACCATTCCCACTCATAGCCCCGCCAATAAAAACCCAACCTCTCTCCTAAGTGAAAGCAGAGATTTTTGGTCTTCCTGCTGAGGGAACTGTAAATCCAGTTTGTTCCAACCATCATCACGCTCAGGAAGGATCTTTTGCTATCGTGCCACTGCATCCGTTCACACGTGAGGTTCCTGAACATCGCGGTGATACGGCACTGCCAACACTGTCAGCTCAGGTTCCTTAAAGACTTACGCGTAATAGAAATGTACAGGAAGCATTCACTATCTGGCAAACAGTATACTATCCTGTTAGACTGTGTTATGCTGTCACACAGCGGAGCGTTGTTTGGACTCTACCAAAGTTTGCGTGGATGCTGCTCTGAGCATCGCTCCTAAAGCTGTCAGTCCCTCACGCTATTAAGACAGCTGCTCTTAGTGGGTATTGTTCAGCGGGGAGCTATGGAGACCTGACAGGCCTAAGGAATCTTTTTTCACCCTAAAGGGCCTTTCACTGCTATAGCCCTGAATAGGACCTGCCAATGTCATCCTCCACCCATGGCATTTTTATGGCATAGCTGACATACACACAACGCACTCTCGTCAGCCCCTCCGTGGCTCTAGCCGGGCTCCCTTTATTCCCGCACTGTATGTCAGCTGGTGTTTTCCCATAGACATGAATCGGAGGAGATCTTTTCCAGGCAGCGCCACTTTATCTTGGAATTACTCACGCAAACACTCACATGAAGGCACACACTCTAAGAGCGATGAGCGCACAAATAAAGACAGATGGGCAGAGAGAATCTCTCTCCTTCCCTCCCTCTCTCTCACGCAGGTGCACACGCTTTCACGCACACACACCTTCTCACACACACACACACACACACACACACACACACACACACACACACACACACACACACACTGCTTTATACACACCACTCAGACAAAAGGCCCTTGATTACTCAGCAAATGGACGCATCACTGATCACAGGCCAGCCCTTTTACAAACTGGCCTATTATGCGGTATCAGCGTGGGGTGGAAGTGTTGCAGGGGCCCGAGGCTGTGTGGCTGTGGAGGGCTAAAGGACTGTGTGTCTGTGTGTGTGTGTGTGTGTGTATGTGTGTGTGTGTGTGTGTGTGTGTGTGTGTGTGTGTGTGTGTGCACAAATGCACTAAGGCTGAGAAGTGCTCCCATGCTGCGCTGCCTAACGAGAGGGCAGGTCAGCCATTAAATGGGCACTAATGCGGGAAATTGGAGGCCATTAGGCCTTTCTTTGTTGTTATGCCTCTGTGTGGCTAGTTAGACTCTTGAAAAAGGAAAGGCCTTATTAGCCCCCACATGAAGACAGAGAGGGAATATATGGGCTATTTAGCACGGCATGGAGCAGGCTGGCCTGCTGCTGGAGGCTGCCGCAGATTGTAAGGCCGCGTGCACAAGAATGTAATGTACATTAGAAATGGTGTTAATGTGTCAAAGGTTTTCCAATCACATCTGTGTTTTCAATTTGTCTCTAAACGTTTGCAGGCTAGTGGGACAGTAGGAAAATGCTCTTATTAAGCATTTGTGTTTAATCTCTACTACTGGGCATAGATAAACCACATCAGCCAGCTTTATGCTACTTACAACAAATGGCTTTCTGACATTTTCAGAAAAAAAAAATCAAACACCAGCAAGTTTAGAGCTCAAAAAATGGATCCCATGACAATCAGACATCTGAAAACACATTATACTCTTTTTTTTTCCCAGAAAAGCTCACTTTTGCCTCATTAACACCAAAGTACGAGACCAGCATTTTCAAATCTGTTCATCATGTGGATTGAAAGTGCCAGCTTTATCCAAGCCCTAAAGCAGAGAGAAATGCTTCTTTTACAAATGTATTTGATTTAGTGTAAACATACACGGGAAATAAAAGCAGAGATCATAGAAATGGCAATTATGAGTAAAGGATAAGAGAACAAGCATTAAAACATACATGAACACAATGACAAAGAAAAGAGAAACATAATTTTAAAGAGGGGACATAATAATAGCAATAAATAATGAAACACCAGTGGGATTAAAACATTATTTGATTAATGCCGGTTCAGTTTATTCGGTCTAATTGCAGCAAATCTTTGTTTCCTGTACTTTATAAAAAAGGTGTCCATTTCCATCATATTTTATGCAGCCAGTACATTCTGTATGTTCGGTGCTGGAAGGTGACTTGTAGAAGGAGCTGTATAGATATTGGGTTGTTTCCTGCTCTGCTGGTATTTACTCCGCAGTCTACTGTAAATCTGTTGCTTAACCTTAACCTTCGCTCCACTGCTAATAGCTTCATGAGGGATCCCTGCTTGCACTGAGGCGAGGCGGTTCTCACAGCTCT
Source organism: Macquaria ambigua (assembly GCA_008360985.2). Lineage (NCBI taxonomy): Eukaryota > Metazoa > Chordata > Actinopteri > Centrarchiformes > Percichthyidae > Macquaria > Macquaria ambigua. Next base: position 69,503 of record VMKM01000792.1, read on the forward strand.
TTAATTGCGTCGGGCAGATAATCAGACTACATTTTATCACCCACTGACAGGACATGCACTGTAGACTGCACTGGGAATTGCATAATTTGACCAAACATGAGAAAACATCCGAGTGTTAAATTATGAAATAAAGAAAGGGGAAATAAATAAACAGCTTGACTGATATGAAAAAAAGGTCAGACAAGTGCATAAAGGCTGCTTGACGGCAAATGGAATCTGTCCACTGGAAATCAGTCCTCACCGCATATTTAATCTGCCTTTGATAACCCTGCAGGACTGATGAATATTCTGTGTGACTTGATCTCAATTAGCCAAGTCTCCCCGAGTCAGATCTGGGATTTAACAAGCAGCAGGCCCATCTCGTTGCCTTCCTCTGTCCACCTCATTTTTCTTTTCCCAGCTTTTTTCTCTCTTCCTTATCTCTCTCTCTATATATATTTTCCTCATTCTTTCTAACTCTCTCTCTCATCCTTGGTACAGTGTCTGTGAGGCAAGCTGCTTATTAAAAATACAGCGGCTGTGAAACATGGCCTTCTTTGGGAGCAGCTGAGATCCAGAGTTTAGCTGGGGTCATTAGAGACCGAGTGAAGAGGGCTAGAGGGCTCACAGGGGGCTAAAGTGCTGCGGCTAATTGGCTGCAATAAAGGAATTAAATTAGCCTGATATAATCTCTGCAGTGGGCGCCTCAACCTCCTTTCCCTTCCCTCTTCCCACTCACGCACACCCGCGCTCCATCACCCCATAGTTTCATGGCATTCCCAGGGTGCTCCCCAATACACACACCGACCAGGTCCACACACCCAGAGGTGTTGACCTTAAACTCCCCACACACTTCACACGTCCTCCACAAACAGTAGCATTATCTCTCTCTCCCACTTTTGTCTTTGTTTGCTCTCTGCATGTTTCTGAAGCTCTCACCCTTTGTTCTGTGCAGTTTGCAGCATTGTGTTACAGCACAAACGAGGGGATGAAAATGAAATTGTTGGCTATAGTTGTTACTTTGTGAAAGGTGTTTTGTCAGTGGATTTCACCACATTTATATGTGTTCATATTGCCATCATAAAAGGTTGTGGTTTGTTTGTTCTTGCAAAAGCCATTGAAAATTAGAAAATTTACTGCCGTTGCTGTTAGTTTTTTGAGCCCATGTTGCAAGTTTTATTCATGTAATGGAGTCCGGTTTTCCTTCAGATTATATGGAGAGTCAAAATAAGAAATGTGTGGTGAAAACATGCCACTTAGCAGCATTTTAGAGAGAGACGCTGACTGCACAGTGAAGGAAGAAAGAGCACAGACTTCCTGTGTCTGTATGAAGATAATTTACAGTTTAGTAATGTGTAATGTCATTTGTAATGTTTTTATTCTTTCGTACAGCATTCAAACATATTGTGGCAACACATAATGAAAGACAAATGATTTGCTTGTTTGAAGGATTAATTGAGCTGGTAATGGTAAATGACATTTATATAAAGACATAATTGTATCTAAAGAGAACGTCATACACAAAACACTGAGCTGAGTGCTTCATCTATCATCTCAATCCCTCAAATGCCCTCAATTAGCTCTCATTTTTTCCCGCCTTTATCATGCCAGTGTCTGGATCAACAAACACAAGATAAAAAGCAGCATTGTTCTAATTTATAAGAGGCTAAATAAACAGTTGCCGTGAAACAGATTTATGAGTTGATATGTAACAGAGAGCAAAATATACACTACATCTTGGTTACAGAGTGAACATAAATATTTCTTTAATTCACTCAGTGTTTTGGTTCAACAGTTATTATGACTTTTTTTTTAAAAAAAGTCAAATTCTTCAGTTGTTTTGGGAGAAACAGTCATTATCAGCGATGGGCGATTTTATCTTCACAGTGAAATTCCATCGACAGTGAATCACATTTTCTTCATTCAGGAGGCACTGGAGTTACTTGTCAACAAGATAATGTTTTTAAATCACACCTCCCTGAGAAAATTCCAACACGGAATTAATCTGCCCGCAAAATGATTGTTTGTGATGTCTGCGCTCGAGAAGAAATCCCAGATATTAAAGGATAATACCGCTGTTGTTTTTTGTCACTTTGTGCCAATTGTTGAAACGTTGTCCCTCTATACACACAGTAACATTTTTCCGGCTGCCGTCTGTTTACAGTCAGCATAGTTATATAAATATATGAGCTCATTTACCGCCATTCATCCTTGTACAGTATTAAAAAGCTAGAAAATATATTTTATTACAGCAAACATGAAACAAGGATTGGTTTCTCCAAACCTTCATTATCATGATTTTTGTTTAATTGTTTTTTACTGATGCTGCATTATGTTGCACTCTGCCTCCTGAGGTTCAGTGTAACTGAGTACATGTACTCAAGTACTGTACAGGAAGTACGAATTTGAGGTACTTTACTTTGAGTATTTCCAATTAATACCAATTTATATTTCTACTCCACTACAATTTAGAGGGAAATATTGCGCTTTTTACTGCACTACATTTTTTAACAACTATAGTTACTAGTTACAAATTAAGATTTTACATACAAAACACATGCTGAGCTTATAAAATGTGATGCACTGTGATAGATCAAACTACCCAACTTTCCTAAAGTCAGTTTTTTTTATGTATCTATCTTTTATTAATGCCTTTCATCATTGAAAGGTGCTATACAAATAAACTAGCCTTGCCTTAAAAAATGACAAAAACAAGTAAATGTAAAAAAGGAATCACGTCATGGATTGATAAACATTTAATGAAAAAAGATTTTTAGACTTCCGCAGCAGAAGAATGGGCCGTAACTTAACTAACTTTGACACCATCTGTGAAAAACAAACTACAACCAAACACAGTGATTTCCTTGCATTGCCTTCATGGCATCTACGTCTTGTGCCTGTGTGTGTGTGTGTGTGTGTGTGTGTGTGTGTGTGTGTGTCACATGATCCCACACTGGATCTCTGAAATGGATCCATGTGGGGTTTTGTGTTCGACGCACATCTGATCCTGTGTTAGGCCATGTCAAGCAGCAAACCTCCCAAACTTTCCCGGCATGTGTGTTATGTTTCCCCATCGACCCCCAGAGAGAGAGAGAGAGAGAGAGAGAGAGAGAGAGAAAGAGCAGGCAGCAGGCTGTGTGTGTGTGTGTGTGTGTGTGTGTGAGGGGGATAGAAAGAGCGATGCTTTACTGACTGCCATGATTTAATTTAATGCACCATACAGTATAGGGGGGTATCAAGTTGTTCCTGATATTTTGGGGCACAGTTTATGAAAACATTTGCAAAAATAAGTCATAGTGAATATATACTACTTTGAAACTCTCTCTCTCACTCTCTCTCTTAAACCCTTCCCAACCCCAAACACGGCAAAGGCAGAGGGCACCCAATATTTTTTCGTTTTCTCTTGAGGGGGTTTTAGAAGTTAATCTGATTACTTTTGGGAGCGCCCACAGGATTTAAAGTACACTGTTCATGTGTGGACTCCCTTTGGCGTTTGTTTAAAAGCTGGGGGACAGAATAGCAGAGCTCCTGCCGGTCCCCTGCTCGCAGGCGGTGGTGTTGGGTTTTGGTTTTCTGTCCTGTTTGGGTGAGCGGTGGAGGTGACGGCAGCGGGGAGGCTGACATCTCCTGAGAGCCGTGGAAAAATGTCGGCAAAGTCTTTTTGTCAGAGCCTGTGACCTTAACAAAAAGACTGGACATTTCTGTTTGATGAAAATGTTGATGACAGAGAAGACAGTAGTGTCTCAGTGTGATTACATACATATCTAATATAGATAGAATGAAGTTTTCTGATATTTTATGTAGCTCTTTTTTCTTCATTTGTGCCTGTATAGTCGGGGTAGTGAGCAGCCAGCAGCTACAGCGACAACAAGCACAATCCAGCATGTGGATTTGGCATGAAAGTGGCAGAGATCAGTTGCTTGAGTGTCTCTTTAGAACAAATCAAGGCTGTGACCGCCATCACTCAATTACCAGGCTTATCGTAAGTACGATGAGCTTAACCTCAGCCTCCAGCTCTGTTGCCTGAATTTTCCCTCTAATTAGCAGAGGGAAGGCTGCCTCTGTGCTGCTACGAGACTGAGGTCAGTTGATAGAGGCTGGGAACCACTCAAAGAAACTAATTAGCCAACTTTCCAAAACACACTCAGACACTGGGCTGAGGCCCCCGTGTTTCCTAGGATGTGCGGGAAACAGTGACGCCCGATAAACAAATCAGTTTCCTGTTAAATTCTGCTGTTGGAGGTTAAAACAGCTGCAGCTTTTCACCATTTCAGATAGTTGTGGTCCACATTACAGGAGGTGTCGAAAAGCTTTGGGTAAGCTAAGCTTTATCCAGCTAATTCAATTACTCTTGTTTTAAAGGTATCAGTTCACACTTCTTTTTACTGCTCACCTGGGGGCGGTTACAGCCGGCCACTGACTCACTAATCCAGCCTGAAGCAGTTAACGTGATTGAAAACAGGCCGAACATTTTAGGGTGTCCTATAAGGAAAATGTAGTCTTTGTTAACATTAATTATCAAAATAATATTTCAGCACATTATAATTTACAAATCTTCTCAAATTGTGATAATATTAAAACATTAGAGGTATTATGTTTCAGCAAGTGTTCTCTCATTTCTGCATTTTATTCTGATATTTACAGTTTACAGAACATTTATTGTTCTCATATAAACACTCAGATGAAATGTTGAATCAAGGGGAAGCTAGGAGCAAACTCTTCTTCAAAGTGCACCTGGTGTGTGTGTGTGTGTGTGTGTGTGTGTTTTGGTGTGAATGGCAGCAGTAGCTTTTGTTTGCTGTGAAGGTGTGTGAGCTGATTGCTTGGCTGAAATAAACTACAGCTCAGCTTTTGTGTCTCCACTGAAGGGCAGAAACCCTGAATCCTGCTGGTTGTAAAGAGGAGGCGTGAGGAATGTTGTGTGCATGTGTGTGTGTGTGTGTGTGCAGCAATGGTCCTCTTTACCATTATTTGGCACTGTTATCACAGCGGCCCTCCTGAAACTAGATGGCAGGTATTTTAGCAGCAACAGAGAGCAGCGTTTCCTGAGGTGATCATTCTGAATGAGTCTTGGTGTCTTCTAGGAAAATGACACAACTTCCACCTCCACTTCTAGTCCTGGGACCAATATAACGCTATGTGCTCTGGAATTGGGCTGTTGTACCTCTATTTTTATCTCAGTTTATAGTCTTTAGAGGGTGCCAGGAATGGTAGTGTAATCCAGTTTCATTTTGCTTCACCTCTTGGAGAAAAGACGCTGCAGCTGCTGCTTCAGTATAAATGCATGATGCAGGAACTTTAATAAAACCTCCACCACTGTATCAAGCGTTACACGGCGATAGAGAGGATGTGGTGCCGTTTAAATGAGCAGGTGCTGTGGTTTTGATTTGGAAGTTAAAACTCATACTAATCTGTGCTTCGACTCACAGGTTTCCCGCCGGGAGTGAATTACTCGAACTGATTTTGTTCTTTTGTCTCGACAAAAAGTGTTTCCACACAACAACACAACAAACTGACAATTAGAAACAAACTGATGTTCATACTTCAAAAAAATATGTAAATGTGGTTGATGGCAAACCTGAACAAGTCTTGTTACATTAAAATGAGGTAATGTGACAAAAATGAAATACTACTCTTATTGATGGTTATTTGCTTTCTGATAGTCACTGAATAGAGAGTACTTAACCACAGACACATACGACAATACCACCACATCACTGTGTGTGGAATCTGTTGCAAATATACATTCAAATGAATAAATAGCAGCAGCGAAGAAGCCTCGTTGAAAGAAAAGGTGTCCCGCGTCACTGGGGTGATGACTGGCAGCATGTTATCTTTAAACACAAGTTGATTGCTTGATCGGGAGTTATGAAAGGAAACATGTGACTCCACATGAATGAATAACACTGAGACGTCTGAATGAGAAGCGGCTGTTTTATAACGCCGCAGGAAACCTGATAAGCTCGCGCCAGACGAATTACATATTGGTTTACAACAGTCTTCAGTAGCTTTTAATTAAATGTGCCTTAATTTGGCTGTGATGATGTAATTTTTAAACAGTCTGTGCTCATGAAACACTTGCAATTGTGCCAACAATAACATTGTTTCCTACGTTTTTTTCGGTGTAGACAGTGTAAGGGATATTGTGTGAACAAGCTTGCATCATGCCCGGTGTCAGTGAGTTTAGATAAAGTGCTTCTCACTCGTCCCCATTATCTGACATAATACCTTATGAAGCATGATACCATCCAACACAATGTGGCCTTCTGCCCCACACCTTCACATCCAGCTTGTATACTGTCTCTTCTTCAATATCCAACATGCCTCCCAGGACAACAGCATTATTCTCACCGGGGCAGTGTAGTCTGGCAGGCTAGAATTCCCCCGTCTTCATTTAGGGAGGGTGTGAAACAATCTCTGTAGTGTAACAGAGACGTGTCTGCACGTCTGAGGCCTGCTGCACTCCTCTCTACAGTGATCCCTGATACCTGCAGGCGGGCTCAGAGACAGCTTTCACCAATGGTGGTTCAGAGCTGGAATCACAGAGAGAGTGAACCTGCCCTTTGGCATTTACAGGCTGGATTGACAGCCAGCACAGGTTTTTCAACACAGCGACACCGATTATTTCACAGCCGTCTAAGAGTTTAATCCATTGTGTCATCAATTGATCTCTGCGCCTATAATAAATGCTAATTTAGTCACAAAATATCTATGAATGAAAGAAAATTTGAGGGAATTTATCCCCCAAATCTCAACAGTTTTGTGCAGTTTTGAGACACACTATCGGGTTGTGGCTGTCAGTGGGCTTTAGGGGTTTTCCAGTGTGCTCTGCTGTCTGAAAGGCTAACGACATGAGTCATGCACAGGTGTAAATCTAGCTTAAGACAACAATGAAAACATCAGATCTGTGTCACTTTAAGGAAAGGATAGGTCTAAATCCAGTCAGGTGAGTCCACAGCACACAGGAGTAAAGATGATCGTTTTAACCCGAATTTACTCGAGGTGAAACACATCTTCTGTTCCCAGAAAATATAATGGGAATATCATCAACTTGTGGTCTCATGGCATTAAAAGTCTTGTTGTTGTTTTTTTGCATTGCAGTCATTACATACTGAGGCTTAAGACCAACAGTCTGAAGCAGGGAGGGAGAACAAGCAGACTTATCACTAATTAAACCCCTGCTGTCCTGCAGGAAAGACAGAAAGCCAAGTCACTACTGATAAAGCACAGAGCTGCTAATGTGTGTGTATTTTAGAAAAGATATTGTAATTAGGTCCTTTGAGTGGAGAGAAGGAGTCTCGGGGGTCCCAGAGAGGCACACACATCCAGGAAAAACTCACACACTAAACACACACACACATAAACACACACAGTAGAAGTGAGAAGCCAGGTTGAGGGATGCTGAGGGAAGTGAGAGCCGCTCTCTGTCTTCCTCCATTATGACGGGCAGATGATGAAAAGAGCCGTGTGAAGAGGTGGTGCAGAAAAACACGGACGGATGAACCAACCAGGGGACCCCAGTCGGACCTAGATAACCCCCATTTCCATACGCACACACACATACATTACAGTATGTACTCCGCACACAGTAGAGCCACAAACTGTATCAGAAGTGTTGCTGTTAATAATGCATGAATGTGTCTGTGGTGGTGGTGGTGGAGGACCGGTGTCTCGGACGGCCGGCCTTAATGAAGTTGGGCATGTCTGCCTCACTCTGCTGCCAGAGAGTCATGAATAAACATCAGCCGGCTAATTAAACTCAGCGCTGGCAACTGTACTCATCAGTAAACAAGCGGCAGCGAGGGGTCTCGCACATGCTCACAGGGATTTGCGGGGAATGGAGGAATGGTAATACCAGGCCTTCACTTTCTGTTTTGTACAGTTTGGACTCTGGAGAGCAGGGCGAGGACCTTGAGGAAAAGAGCTAGAGACAGAAGAAAGGGAGTGAGGAGTGGAGAAGTATTTGAGTAGGAGACAGAAGAAGACAACTGGAGAGAGGTAGAAAAAAAGATGGAGAGTTTGACCTCATTATCAGAGAAGTTTAAACTCTCTCACCTTCCCTCAGTATCTACTGTGGCTCTGCATCAAGTCAGATTTCAGTGAAACGCAAACAAAAAATCCTGGAAATGACAATAATATACTACAGCCAAGGAAGATACTCATTTCTGATTGGCTGGCAGATGATTCATAAGATACATTCGTATCAATAGTTTAACTACCGTTATAAATTAGCGCACAGGGTACAGTTAATAAAACATGAGGTAACCATGGCAAAAGTAGTTCTGCCTCACGCTGTGTTATTAGTTAACTCTCACAAGTGAAATTAACCCCATCATGACTTAAACTGACTACAAATAAACTTAAAAAAGGTCTAAGTGTGATAGTGAATAATGGACTTATGTCAGGCGGTTTGCACTGCTGAGGTCATTGTTTTTGCATGTCAGGACATCATCGTACATTATCACATACATGTTATTACTTACTGACATAAAGGCATTATTTTTCATTCACTTCAATTCAGTTCACTAATGAGGAACAGAATTTGCTGTAAGAAGAAAGAACAAACTCTGAGGGGACACCCACAGGATTGTAAACTCTCATACATACCTGCTCTCATCACCACATGCTTATGCACACCTTACTGGTTAACCTCAAAAAGCTCCCTAGTTCAAGTGTAAGCTGCCAAGCTAGGCTACAATACAACATATTTAATTCAGATTCAATAAAACATAGTCATCATTTACCAACTATCAAATTAGTTTGTTGTCGACAACTGGAACTAATTCTGCTATAACCTTTTAATTTAACCATTTTGCATCCTGTTTTATTTCCTCCACAGCCTGTAACTGTAACCTTCACGCCCGAAGGTGTCGTTTCAACATGGAGCTGTACAAGCTGTCAGGAAGGAAGAGCGGAGGAGTCTGCCTCAACTGTCGCCACAACACAGCTGGACGCCACTGCCACTACTGCAAGGAGGGCTACTACAGAGACCTGTCCAAACCAATCTCACACAGGAAAGCCTGCAAAGGTACAGTCCTCTCGTTCTGTTTTTCTTTTCTGGCCACCACACTCACCTCTCTCTCCCTTTCTGTGAGCAGTCATTTGGCTTTTACAGACAACTTTAAGACTGCTTTTGCAGCAACGTTATTGCAATTCTTTAAAATTTCAATTGCTTACCAAGCTAAGATAGTAGAAGAGGAAAAAAAAGTCAGTTCATAGAGGGGAAGATTTAAACATACATGTACAACAAACCAAATCTGATTTAAAAAAAAACCATTTTTTAAATATCACTCTTCAAACTTTCATCAAAATATTTACCAAGACATAAATAGCAACACTTGCATACTCAACAGCAGCCACTACTGAGATTATTTAGGTCTGATATGAAACAGTTTGAGATGAATTACAGGAAGTGGGGGAAGCCAGCAGTCTTTTCATTCCTGAGCCTGTCTCGCCCTCGTCTCCCTCTGTCAGCGGAGATGAGTTGGGGGTCTGTTGGGATTGTGGAGGTCGTGGTGGTATGGGCGGATCGGGATGGGTGCTCCCTCATCGACAGTTGAGTTATTTGGCTTCGTTGAAGGGAGAGGGGTGAGGGGATGACAGGACAAGCAAAACAAACAGAGCTTAGGTGTGAAGTGATCCCCGGGGCAGGTCAGAGACAAATGAGAAGCCGGGAAGATCGGTGGAAGGGCCTGCAGGACGGAGAGAAAAGGAAAGGAGGAGACAAGGCAAAACTCAACTCAGAGGGGGTTCGGAGGGGTGGCAAGAGAGTGAAAGATGGGAGGGAGGGAGGGTAAGAAGGAGAGGAAGAGAGGAGGAACACGCCCCCACGCAGGTGTGCTCACTACTAAGTGCTGGATGAATCGCCTGCCATCAGCCCTCACCGTAGCTAATAAGGGTCAAAGAAAGAGAGGAGGAGGAGGCGGAGGAGGGGGAAGAGGAGGGGGGTGATTGAAAAGAGAGAGGGTATGTTTTCTCACCTCTTCTATAGCTTCAGGGAAAGATAACAGGAGCTGAATCCCTGTGCAAACAAGCCCAGAGACACCTCAGAGTCGCTCGGTATAGATACAGCTAGCGCACACATACACAGAAATACATGCATACCTGTTTGAGGGGTTCAGAGCGCTCACTTCCAAAGGCAGTCCATGAGGAAATACTAGCTGCCTGCTGACAGTTTAAGCCTGAGTTTTCTCACATCATTCACCAGGAAGTAAATAAATAAACTGGCCAATCAGTCAGTTTGACAGAAGGCATGTCTGAAGAGAAAAACATCTGCAAAGGAATCTGATGTTCAGACAAGACAACGTTTTATTCAGCTGTACTCATGACTAATACAGCTGATACCACTGATTAAAAAATGGTGATCCTTCAGTTCCTAATTTTCAGCTTTTCCCTTTGCAGAAAGTGCATTTGCCACAATGGCATGCTTCACACCGCTGTAACAAAAACATTTATCAAGCTAATGCAAAAGATCGTCACACGTGTTGCATTTAGTCTCATTAAATTCCTGACAGCCGGCGACCATGTCAAGCACGTTTCATGAACACAAATTCATAACGAAGCTCTCTGGCAAATGCATCCATTTATTCACCCCTCCAGCCGCCCATGAGCGATATTCCTAAAGTGACATTAACACCTTCCGTGGCTTTGGGCCCATTCTCCTGTCGAGCAGGAATGCAAACACACATTCATCACAATGGGACGTTGTGTATCATTAACCCCTATCCTCCGCTGTGTCTGCCAGGCTAGCTAATTGTAGAGATTTAACCTCTTTATTTTTTTTTTGTTGTTGTTTTTACATCCCTTCTCATGTGTCCAAGACCCGATTCTTTCAGCATCCCATAACTCACTTTCATGGGGGTTTGTTTCCCATAACAGAAAAAGTTAGATGCCTCAAGGTCCTGCTGGGCATTTCACCACAGAATTAAGAATTGTTAAATCTGTTTACTTGCCCTTGCAGACAAAAGATACAGTTAACAATGTATAGTAGACAAAATATTAATGTAGAGCATAAAAGCATAATAGTTTTTGCTTATTAGGAAGATCTGTGCCAAAATACAGCGAGTGTTTTTAGATTCATGTCTGGTAAATAAGTCAGTCATATTTGAATTAGTAATTGACTGTATTATTTATCATTGTGCCACCATTTTCTCTAATGCCTTACACATTTGAGATGATGGAGACCTTCGCATTTTTAATCAGCAAACAAATGATTCATCCAGCATATTTCCGATGATTACAGACTGCTTTTCATTACTTTTTTATTGCTTGCACTGGTGAGTTTGCTAGCCACTGAAATGAGAGACCTTGGAAGCAAGCAGGCAACATTTGGGTCGCCAGAAGAGAACAAATTCATGATTGGTTTTGTTGTAGAACCAAATTAAAGCAAAAGAACATGAGTAAAAACCTCAGTTCATGTGACGATGAAATATATATATTTTTTACCATAACTAGAAAACAGCCTGCCTGCAGTAAGAAAAATCTGTTTCCACTGATGTGGAAATCTGCTCTCATACGACGATGATGACTAATTTGATGTTAGGAAACTTTGGATAAATGAGTCATGAAGTGAAAGTCAAAACAGCAAGTCAAAAGCTGTGAAAAATGCACCTGGTATGGACCTCTGGCATGTGGAGTAAAGTGATCATGTATAGTAGAAATTTCTGTCATAAAGTGAATTCAACAATAAACAGTTCTTTCAGAGGTTTATTAGGCCTACAGTTTCTCATATGCTCATGCCTTCATAAGACAAAAGAATGAAGAAGAATGAAGTTACACTCAAGTTTTAAGGACAGATCAATGATAGAAAAAGGTGAAAGTTGTCTTAGCAAAGATCTTTTGTCTTCACACAATACTAGCAGTCATAACAAGTGCACCTGCCTGTCTTATCCTTCCTCCAGAGACAGAGCTTCCCACTTTATCTCTGTGAGAGAGAAAAGACAGGAGCTTCTTACAGGAAGAAGGGAGGATGCTTGATTTTAGGCCTTTTACACACCAAAGTTGTGTTTCTCGCTGAGAGAAACATGCTGCTAATGTGACATGCACATGCAACATTTAGTCTTTTTTTAAAAAATTTTTTTTTACCATATTTACATTGTAGTGTATATTTCAGTTTCAGTATCTGTATCAAACTTGAATTAACTGTTTCTTTTAAGAGTCACTAGTTTTCTTCTGTGTCTCTCAACACTCAAAAAGCTACTAATTAATGTTAACAAAACCTGGAACAATAAGTTTATTAATCAATTAGTCAATCGAGCATGAGCTTTGATAATTAATCATTCATTTAGTCTGTAATTCTCAAGTAAAAATGCCAAACATTCTCTGCTCTCATCTTCTCACATGTGAAGACTTGCTGCTTTTTCCTTTTTTTGTATGAATATCTTTGTGTTTTGGACAAAACAAGCAATCTGAAAACTCCCACTTGGGCTCTGAGAGCTTTACAATGGCCATTTCTGACATTTTAAAGACCAAAATATTAATTTATTGAAACAAAATCAATATTGAAGATAGGCATTAGTTGCAACTCTAATTATTAATCTCATGCTCATTGATGTCATTCTCATTATTCAAAATCAGCCTCGCCATGCACGATTTCGCTGTCATTAACCTGTAGCCCAAAATTAGAGCATCAGCGTGCTTTGTTGGTTCCATGCACCCTTAGTGGAATTTCACAATGAAATATGATCTATGATAGTATTATTGTTATAAGATAATGATAGTCCCATATAGGCTCATAGCAGGAGTGCAGTCATGTCATATACTCATTACATCAGAGTCTCCAAACCAGTAAATACTAAATCATCTCACTCACACTAGAAACTCACTTTGGACTCCTTCACATTCTCTGCTGCCTCTCACCGAACTGAAATATAAACACATTTCATCATCATTTATAAAATTGTCTGCTTACCCAAATGGTTTTGTCCAATTTCATCCAGAGTTTATGCACCTCCCACCTCTCCCAGCCCTGTGTAATTATAAGCAAACACTGTCCAAGTTCTACTGAGGTATTCAGTTACATCAAAACAGACTTACAATAAAGGATCTGTGGTAATTACCCCAAGCTGACAAATGATACAAAGCATGAGCTGTTTCTTTTGCCAGTTAAAACATTTTTGCAAACTATATTTGGAAAGTTATAGATGAAGACTTTAAAGATGTGTGTCATTGTGTTACATGGTCTCTCTCTCTGTTAATAAACGTACCACACACAGCTTTTTTCCCTACGTCAAACACCTATATGTGCTGTCAGGGTCTCGTCCTGCCAAATTCTCTCAGGTTTACCACATCATAACTCAAGATAATTCAATGAAACTCAAACCGCAGAACTAATTTCTGTCCACTCCTCAAGCAGCACGAGCGCTGCACCGAAGTGACAGCAATTAAGAGGTTTGGTTATTTATTGAGCTCAAAGAGAAGAGAGCCTTTTGCTGTGTGGCTTTTGGAAGAGAATGAGCGCGGTAGGAGCGCGGGGCAGGTCGAGGAGCACAAGAGTTTGCTTTTATATGCGTAATACAATCCTCCCCGAAAAGCAGCTCATTTCCATAGGAGGCCATTACGAGTAGAAGAGAGCAGAGGCTTATCCACTGCAGAGTGAGCTGTGCCTGGTGGCTACATTTACATTTACACGCCGGAATTTATAACTTCACCCCTCATTGAGTAAGAGCGTAAACACAGAATACGTTTTCAAGCGGCTCTTGTTTGTGTCTTTAACTGTTTGAAACCTCCGAATAAAACACACTGAGCGTGTTTGACAGAGAAATGCACGAGTTTTACTTAAAGACGGTGATAGTGAGATTTGAAAAGACCAAGAGATGCAGCACTCTGGGTGGTCTTCGAACATTTCTGACATAGAACCGAGATAACAAATGTCACTCCATGGTGGAGTTTAATCAGCTGTCTGTTACCCCCGTTTGTTAAAAGTTAAACAGTGATTTCCTTAAGAAGCCATGTTGATGTGGAGCCTAGAGTATATTGAACGACAATGATAACTACACGAGAGGTCTTCGCCAAATAATGAGCCCTGCTCTTGATTAGTCCTCCTCAGAGGACCATCTAAACGTAATAAAATCAAGCTTGAGCAGGTTGGCGTTGGTTCTGTGACTGATGGATTGAATTCAGGCCTTCACGTTCGAATCCGAACATCAACCATCATATAATTACATCGGTCAGTGGGATGATGAGGAACATATTTTGCATAGAGAGGGAAATTAGGCTTTGATTGAGGGATGGTCTGTTTCAATCAGAATAACATGCTAAAAAACCTACTCCCCTCTCCTCAGCATATGTCTTCCATTGACACAGTAGGGTTTTTTTATTTTTTTTATTGACCACATATAAAATGTTTTCTGCTTGGGATTTGAAAAATATTGTTTTTCATGACTTCACTTTTAGCTTTGGATTTCCATCGGGTGTGCTGATACATGCGTGTTTTCAATTAGAACAACACACATGTGCAGTGTTGTGCGACAAACATCATTCACAAAATAAGCTCACGTCCGGCGTTTTAGGCTCGCTCTGTGGCCAAAAGCATGTCTGTTCGGGTCTGTTGCAGCCTATTATTCTGATCAATAAAACACTAAACAACACAACAAGCAAGACACACCCTCTATTAGATAAACACGTCATTTAGAGAGCTGTTTATGTATAGTGCAACAACCCAATGACATTATCTCTTTCTGCTCTCCAAAGATACTTGTGGAGGAGCAGAAACCTAATTATAATAGAACACAGACTCGGGTAGCTTGGCTTCCATTCAGGGACAACAAATTATTCTTATTGGCACAGAACACACAAAACAAATGGTGGGAGCGGAGTTCAGACTTCAAACACCAGCTTTATGGTAAACGATTGGCAGGGTTCAAAATTCTCCCATTGTGCAATCTCAGACTCGACTGCCTGCCTTTAAAAAAGCCTTCCACTCTCCCCATTAACCAAGAACATTTTTCATTCTTTTATATGTAACTCCCGGCGCCAAAGGCTTCTCTTAGCGTTAGGAATTCTGTGTTCATCTAGAAACATGACAGTTATACAGGACTAATCCCTTACTGTAGTGTCAGTGCTATGTTGTTAGGAAAAGACCATAGGTTCCCTTATATACGCACACGCACCTACACTTCTTATCATAAACTTCTGTCACTTTTCCTCGCTGGAAGCGTGTTGAGACAGAAAGGGCCTCTTGCTCTCTTGTCCCCATATCTCCCTGAGCCATCTGTAGTAGCCATGAAGCAGAGCGCACAGCCACTTAACCGTTAAGTGGACACACACTTAAAGCAGAAACTCTCACTCACACCCCCAGAGTAAGCCAGTCCTTTAGCCAACAGATGGGTCATCCAACCAGGGAGTCAGACAATTTGTCATCCAGACTGGACAGCGGGTCAGGCAGTCAGTCAGCCTTCCAGTCGACGGGGAGGACCAAATGTGGAGGAGGAGAGGGAGGCTGAGTGTTTCCCGCCTGTAGACCATGTGCTGTGCACCTTGATTTACTGGCAGGCTTGAGGCTCTGAGCTGTGGTTACCAGGCAGATGCTCTTAAAAATACAAATGGAGCTCTCTGAAGCTCCAACCAGAAACGCACTTTGGCCTTCTGAGCTTAAAGCTCCTCTGACATACTCCTAAATTTACAGACCTGAAGACGTGCTGCACTGGCCTCCACGCTGTTTATTGGGCTTCCCTAGACCGTGTGTGTGTGTGTGTGTGTGTGTGTGTGTGTGTGTGTGTGCTGTTCCTCCCACTGAGCTAGACACAACTAAGCAATGAAAGCGGTGACAGATTGGTCTGATAAAGGTCCCAATAGATACGCACACTTTTAAGGATGCTTCTCTGAGTCTGATAAGAAGGGCAAACAGCACAAGTACTCACACACACACACACACACACACACACACACACACACACACACATAAGAGCAGCAACAGAAGCTGAATCACAGGAAACAGGCAATAGAGATAAAAGCGAGAGAGAGTGTGATAGATAGAGGAGAGAGTGAGGTGGCCTGCTGAAACCCAACATAATGGACTTCACCCACAGGATAAAGTTGTCTTGTAGTACTTCACTTGTCAAAATATCTCACAAAGCAACAACTATGTTGTTTCCAAGAGTACAAGGTCAATCATAAAGAGAGTAGATTCAGTATTTCATTACCACTTCACAGAAGTCTTTTCCCTGAGGGCCGCTGTAATGTGGATCTCCTCATACAGTCTGGTTGAATAACAACCATATCAACGCTGTAGGTCAAAGTAAAGATAAAGAACACATTACATTATAACTCATAACATTCAAACAGAAACAGTCAAATAACATCTGTCCCTGCAGTCAGATTACATTATTTAATCTATTAAGTTAATACACAGTAGAAACCCGTGGTTTTGATTGTATGCATAAGGTTTACTATTAATTAAAAGTTGTTTTGACATTTATACATATTAAACACTAATTTCAATGCAATGGGCTGAACAGATTGCACAGATTGTTTTGAAGCTGTAATTTTGTACTGTGGGCTGAATAGTCCGTGTGGTTAAAAACAAAACAGGCCAAACTACTAAATACCCCCACAAACCTCAAAGTACATAATTCAGCTTCGCCTTTGAAGCCTTTCAGAGTGACAAGTGACACAACGCAGAAAAAAAATCTTTAGGGAGGGGCAGCGAATGAGCAGAGCCGGGCCAACCCTGAGGCTCAAAGTCAGCATCACTGGTTTTCCATAGGAAATAAACAGAAATTATAACACTTACCGGGTGAGGAATATAGTGGTGAGAGTTTGGTGACAAACAGCGTTTTCGGCTTTGTATGTTTTTCAAGAAAAGAAGTGGAAATGGTGATAGATTATCAAGACTGTTCTGGTCTGGATTAGACTGTCAGGGTTTACTGTACGAACTGTGTTTAAGACTATTAATTCAACCACCTCTCCTCACCAGAGCCACTACTATTTATGTCCAAAAATAGATGAAAAGAAACAACTCGCAGACAACTATTATTCAACACCGATTTCAAACCTGACAGGGGCTTTGGCTGTGATATAAATTAAGGGCTTGGATTGGGGAGAGCATTTGGAAAATGATTACATTCCTGAAGCACATGTGTTCGATAGACCCCCCAGTTTGGGAGGAAGTGTGACAGACGTTTTGGGCTGGCGTTCAAAGCCCGGCAGAAATCAGAAACAGGCAATTAGGATTATCCTCCATTATTTTATCATTCGGTAAACATGCACAACCCTTTCTCTTTACCTCACACATACAGCTGCAGTCCCACAGAGCGCTCACACACTGGCACACACACACCAAGGCCAAACAGCCAGAGTCACATGCAGAACACACACACACACAGACGCATTGTAGATGTGATGGTTACATGCTAATTTGCTAATTAGCAAACAACGCCAAGATGTCAAGAAATGTCAATGGACTTAGAGGATGTGTTGCTCTTTTTAGTCATGATGCCACACTTGCTTCAAAGTGAGCGCTGTGGTGTTGGACCTGAGTAAGTTCTGTCTCTCTGTGCACGCCTCCACCTGTCTCTCACCACTCTGTTATTGTTGCCACCACTGCTGTCGATGCTGCTGTTTACCCACCTGCACTCTCTATAGATAGTATATGTTTGTATCTCCCCACATGCGTGTGTGTGACCACTCACTGTGCCTCTCTTTCTTCCTCTGTTTCCTCACAGCATGTGATTGCCATCCCGTGGGTGCTGCTGGCAAAACCTGTAACCAAACCACAGGACAATGTCCCTGTAAAGACGGCGTGACTGGTATCACATGCAACCGCTGTGCTAAAGGCTACCAGCAGAGCCGCTCGCCCATTGCCCCCTGCATAAGTACGTGGAACCAGTCTTTACCATATCTGCCTCACTGTAGGACACTGTTGGCCTCAGGTCTATTGCACACATTTGAAAGGGAGGGCCACACCAGACACTACAATCTGTGCTGATACACACATATGTGCATATTCAACACATAACACAAGATACAGTCCGCTACACACACAAACACACACTGTAAGAGCAGACACTCCTACACTGCTTAAATCCTCTCATCCTTTTCTTCAGACAAGTGCTTAGTGTCCTGTCGGTCTTCTGACCAGTAAATCTGCTAGCTTAAATAAACACACCATTAAACTGAACCTCAAGGTTATGGCAGCGTAGCCTTCTCGGCTTGTTGGTCTCCATAAATCTGAGTAAAGACCCAGAGCTGTTAACACCAGCATCTCCGAGCCCCAAAGTGTCTTAGATAAAACTGCAGAAAGCTTTGGGTTGAATTACAAAATCAATCTTGTTCTCAGCATCCAATGACCATTTGTAAGCCCAAATATGCCTTTTTGTTAGTCAGAATAATGAAAAAATATAGTATCGCCTAAGGGAAGGTACTTGAAGACTTAAAGCTGCATAGCACATGACAATTTGTGGATATGTATTGGCTCTTTTGTCTCATTCTGAAAACACAATTTAATTGGTGCTCTTGCCGTTATAATTAGATACTAAGAATTAAATGCTTATGAGGAATAAATCTCTACATGTATAGGCATAGCTGAGGTCCCATAAAGGGATATATTAAATCAACTTATCAGATATCTTTGATTCCTGGGAATGTCCAGTGAGAGCTGAGGTGTCAAACAAGCAGTGATCCCTGTGGGATGGAAATAAAGTCCCTCTCTGATGATCGCTATGTAGTTTAATCATTCAGCTATAGCGGTGGCCAACTTTCATTTTAACAGAGAGTCATATTATATCTTTGACTTTGCGTGCACCGTCCAGCGTTGTCAGCCATAAATCTACACGAGTCAATTACAAGAAACAGGCTCATTATTTAAACTGGCACGCGTGGCGGCTGAACACTGATGGAAGATTGCTGATCGACGACAACATCAGCGAAGGGACCTGTGGGCTTCAGGCGCCATTGTTTTGGCAGCAATTGTTTTTCTTGTCATTATATAGACCAATTCGTCATGGGAGAAGGCCTCATTATGTCCAGAAGTCAACAACAGGCGTGCACGGATTCTGATTTATGGTGCACAATAGACATAAATGTTGTGTACGTTCAGAAAGTAGGAAGCAGGTTGGCTCAATCCCAGCTGAGAAAATCAGATTTTACTCGATCAAAAGACTTGATTCTTTCTTTCTTCCCTCATACACACAAAGTCTTCACCTTTGCACAGCTGAAGCCACCACTGTTGTGCACCTCTTTCCTCAGCGTGTCGACCTCTTTCTTTGCATGTGTCTTTGATACATCTCTGCGGTTTTGCCTTTTGTCCTCGTATTCCCCCTCACTGCTCTGTACAGACTTTTTGATGAGCCCCTTCTCTCCCTCCTGCCCACAGTAACAAAAAGGCATTATGTTTTATATCTTCTGTTGCCATCCTGCTCCTTTGGAGATAAGGGGACCGTTCTTCATGCATGGTTTCTCTGAGTGTCAGCTTCCTACCCACTTGTGAACACAACAGAGTATGGAGGAGGGCTGAGAGAATCAAGTCTTTGGACGATCATACAGCTCTGATGTAGTTTTTCCACAGCAGCAGGGTAGAAAGGAGGAGGGTGAAACAAAGAAAGAACTCAACAATGAAAGATTAATTAAAGAAGGTTAACGATATTTATTATGAATCTAAATAACAATTTTGGAGAGTAGACGTGTAAGGCATGTAACAGGATCCAACTGGGAGTCTACATGCTGGTGGTGATAAGGAACCAGCAGGTAGATGATGGACAATTTATGGCTTTATTAGACAGACAACAGTAGAGATATGAAACAGAATTAGAGTGCAGAGAGACGGGGAATGACACGCAACAAAGGTCCCCGACTGGACATGAACCAGGGATGTTGCACTTGTCAGTACCATAACCTGTAGGCCACCAGGGTGCCCCTATCAATTTTTCTTTTTATTATATTTTGATATGAACATCCAACATCTGATTGGTTTGTAGAAGAAAGTGTATTGGTCAGATATGGCTATGAACGAGACCATGTGGATGAGGAGCATCATCACATCATCTGAGGGAAAGGCTTAGAAATGTATTGAGGAAGATTGGAGAGGACAAGAAATAATAAATATTCAATAGTAGGCAAATAAAAGGGTGTTAGAGGAAAACAACTTTCTTATTATAACTTCGCAAAAGCTTAATTTATGTACACATTTCACACTTTGACCCCTAGATCATACAAATGATAGCCTTAAGTATTTTTTGAGCATTTTATGCCCTGATTAGGGATTAGACAGAAGAGAGTTTAGAGAACGCACCAAAAGACATCTGGAATTATGGATGTTGCAATGACATGGTTAGAGTCTTAAACCCCTTTTTCAATCTGTCAGATATATCTTTGTGTGAGTAAAGAAGAAAAAAAAGACACAATACTCCCTGTCAGTAAGTTGTTTAGTAAATTTGCTGCCTGCCATCAACCATAACAAATGCACATTTACACTAAAAGCTTGTCTGTTGAAAAAAATCACAGAGCTTTGAGCAACTCATGGCCTTAATACTGATACATTTTTAGTTCTTTTAATTGTTTTGCCTCAATCCTTCCTTATCAAACATGCACATTTACACACTGCACCGACATACATGCACACAAAGAGAAAAACACATGTATGGATGCAGATAATAATGAAACTGATCTTTCTTTGTGTCTATGTCATGTTTTCTCTGGGAGTAGAGATTCCAGTTGCACCTCCTACAACCCCATCCACCAGTACAGAGGAGCCATCAGGTGAGTACAGCTGAGAGTCAAACATTTATTTAATTTTTTCTCATATTTATCCATATGCTGCTACACATCTATATAAGCACATCTGGCCTTGAGGGAAAGATGAGGAGAATATTGTGGAAGCATGTTTAAACGGATATGGGATTTTTCAACAGTTCCACGCCTCACCACAATATTTTTCCACAAGTGTAAAAACAGACTGCCGGATAAATTGGATCCCTCATGCCTTCCCCCTCCTTATTAGGGGTTCATGAATATTAAATCCATTAGCAGCAACCCTGGGATGTGCCTCCTTTAATCTCTCACACTTTCACAATTAATCAGTCTAACTGCGGCACAGTGGGGTGTTGGTCTAGCGTACAGCACGAGGGCCTGGCAGTTTGTTTGATTTGATGATTTTTCATCTCTCCAAATTCCCTATTTCCCAGTCCGATGCAGTGAAGTGAGGAAAGGACTGATCAGGGAGAACTGGATCTTTAGTGCAGGATTCAGTAGTTCTTTTTTCATTCCTTCACCAGATGGTTCGTGTTTGAAATAAAAATTGTGGATTTTACTGTCCTAATCTTTAAGGATGGCTTATGTGTTAGTGGTTGTTGTAGCTATTTCAGTTGCACTACATGAGTAAACTTGGAACAGTAAGAGATTCATACTGTTGGTAATTTAATATGTGTTTTGATGTTATGATTGGTAAACTCCTTAATTTATTCAGTAAGTACAATTGCACAGTTCACCGCATAAAGTCTACAAATGTGAAGCACAAAACCTTGCATCTTGTGCTTAACAAACAGTCATACTTGTGCAAGCCCTGATGAAATAAGTTCCGCATTTTGTCTTTTGAACTCATGGTGGAAAAAATGTAGTCATCTGGCACTGCATGTTTGCTCTGTCTCACCCATGAAGTTGCAGGAGGCCCAAGGTATATGTATATGTGTATGTGAGTGTGAGTAAGAGGCTCCTGCAGCTGTTGTTGGGCCCTCTGAGGTCCCTTACGTTCCCCGGACAGCTTCGATTGACAGCACAGTCAGGATACTGCCGGTCCCCAACCCTCCTCCACCTCTTTTCTTTTCTCTTTCAGTCTGTTTTCGCTCTCCTCCATTTGCTTCGTCTCCCTCTGTTTCACGCTTTGTCTTCACATAACACTGTGGGTGGTGCCGAGTTAGAATATCTGGAGTTTCTCTGGGCCCCCTTGTCAAGAATCTGTCCACTTTCGGTGTGTAGGAAATTTTCCTCACCTCATTGAGGGATTACTGGATAAGTGAGAGAAGGACCTGCATTACTTTATCAACTTGAATAAATTCAAAGTTGATCAGTATATTTATTGCTTTTCTGATTTACTATTTCAACACTGAAAAGTAAAAAATGCATTTTGGATATTTGTGTTTTCTGTATGAAAACTATTCACTTACCTCTCCCTCCAATTCACTGTTGTTATGTGAAAACCTTGCCTGTAGCTACATCCTGGTTTAAGGGTAATACTATCATTGATTAAACCGTGTCATTGAACTAATGTAAACACAAGGTGAAGGAGACTGTGTAATGACTCGAACCATGTAGCTACGCAGATAATCTAATCACGACAGAGAGTTCGCTCTCATATGTATAATGGACACGAGACTGTTCAGCCCAGAGAGGTTGAAATCAAGCAGATTGCAAGGTGGAGCACCTTGACGGACATCCTGCGTCGGCCACATCAGAATCATGAGTAGCAGAGGGTCCCGCTGGACCACCCGGGCTTGAAGCCCAGAGGATGCATACATTACCCTCTGAGCCTTCTCAGAAGGTTGCAGAACAAACGCACCTCTCGCTCGGCCTGGTATTTGAGCAGCTATGATATCACCTAATATGTGATTGCAAACAGATGTGGTGATTTTTATCAGAGCATTGAACAATATTTTCCACCCCAGAAATGCTACCTGCATCAGAGTAAATATTAATATCATACTTTATTTAAAATTACTAAATTATTATTATTATTATTAGTAGTAGTAGTAGTAGTAGAGAAAAAAGGATGAGGAGGAAAAGAAGAGGAGTAAATTGGAAAACCACAAGAAGAAAAATGACAAAAGGAAAGGAAGAAGAATGAGTGGATAGAGGGGAAGAAGAAAACAGCATGGAGGGGAAAAAGGGGAAGAGGATGCTGAAGAATTAAGGGATAATTTTAGGATCAATTAAGACATGTAGAAAGTTAATTTAGAAGTACATGTGAAAAAGGGAAAACACAGACTCATGAGCACTAGTGTGTGTGTGTGTGTGTGTGTGTGTGTGTGTGTGTGATACCAGGGGGTGTTGGGCTGACAGCTGTGAGGCAGGTGCCTTGTTGCGCCTCAGTTGAACGAAAAGGAGGGACGTATTTTGGGGGGTGGGGGGTGAATGGAGGGCGTGCAGGAAAATAGAGTGGATATTAATTTGTCTCCTGCAGCAGGGCTCTCCCCCTCTCGACCACACGGAGGGCTGGAATGCATGGAGAATACCTCCGATGGTGTGGCCCAGACAAAACACACATTGTGCTGGTAGGTCACGGATGGTGTGAGTCGCCACTCCCACGGGTCGTGACAGAGACGTCTGCACAGCAACGAAATGTGGAGGAGATTAACCGCTGATGACCTGTGATGGCCGCCCTGGCCCGTCAGGATACACAGGATGTGAAAGGAACTAATGATGATGAGGAGAAGGAGAATTGGAGTGACGATGATGAGGCTCATAAGGGTAACGAGGTTCAGTCTTATATGTGTGTGTGTCTTGTCCGAGGCTGGAAGTGATCAGAATCTGAGGCGGACCCCTCCTTGGATTTTTTGGACATGAGTCTCGCTTCACACACCCTGTTCAGTACTCGCCGACTCAACCGCACTTTACAGTCGTATCAACATGGGATCTTATTACGCCACTTAATTGTATGAGAGAGAAGAAATAATGGTAAAAGATATAGACCAGTACAGTATCAAATTCTCATTATCAGTATAAAACATTTGCATGCAATTTACATTTTGGTGCCCAAAACCGTTTTTAATGACAAGAAAACCTTGGCAGGGTTATTTCCTCTCTCCGTGTCTGTGCTTTGGGTGATAACCAACAGGAGTCCCTGCTGACTCATCTGAAACTCGTATAAGTAACGGTAATAGAGGACGACCCAACTCATCAGAACTGATTGCATGCCACACACAGAGTAAAATCTCAAATCAGGTCAAGAACTCTAACAGCCTCTTCGCTGGCTGTTGTCTGCCGAAAACAAACCATCTTTTGCTCTCTGACAACACAATGAGAACCGAAGTGGGGGACTCCGTCTCTTTCTTTCCTCCTTTCTCTCTCTGTCTTTGCTGGATAGGATCCAAACTCACGGCTCTGGTGCGAGCAGCCCAGCACAGAGCAGAGCAGAGCAGAGGAGAGCAGAGCAGGGCAGCACACTGGGCTCCATAATCTAATTACATGCTTTATTTGCCGCAATTTGTTTCTCAATCAGTCTGGTTGAGGGAGAAAGCCCTCCTCCTGGGCCATCATTTACACCTCCTTGTCTCGCTGCTCTGGTACCTCTGATACCATCCTGCCTCTGTGGCCATGTTCACACTGAGTATCTTGTATCTAGATATATCCGGAGTGTGTCCAGATCTAGTTGATATAAATTGCCGTTCATACCTGGCTTTGACTCGAGAGACCACTCGTGTGGGTACATTTGATTTTATCTGTGTGGAATCTGCTGAACAGTAACAACAAAATACATATTTGTAGTCAGCCATACCACTACAGAAGTGGCGGTGGTTAATATGAAACATGGATCTTCACCACCTTTTCACATGTCAAATCGACTGCAGTTGAGGTGTGTTGTGTAATACTTGTATTGCAAAGTTCACTAGGATTCCTCAGTGTGGTCACTTCTTCATGCTGTCCCATACTGTATATGTGGTCACACACCTCCCTGAGCAGCTCTGAATGTGGCCTGAATGATCTGATCCCAGTGTGTCATCAATACAATCCAGTCAGGTTTCACTAAGAATTGCATCTATATTGGACGATTCTGCATCTTACGATTTGCGTTCAATGTCAACGTTAATTGACAATGCAGGGCGTAGTGTGCCCTTTATTCTAGTGCCAAGTGTGAACAGGACCTGCATCTGTCCTGCAAGGAGACCACATGCCCTAAGTGGGCGTTCAGACCAAAAATAGCGCTGCGTTAAAACAATGCAGTGGGCTGCGTTGGTGGAGGCGTGTTGCTCAATGAAATACGGAAGTCCAGTTGGAATATCAGACACCAAAGCACCGCACAACGGTTTATAATACTCATAAAGAGGACTTTACAACTCTAGAAAGTTATCACGGCAGCATTTATTTTATCTTACATTGCAACAATCATGAGGTAAGTGATACAAAGTAATCCACCAGGACTGTGTGCTTGCACGTATTTGATTGGCCAACACAGCACCTTTCCAGATGATGTTGCGATGCATTGTGGCAAAAGTTGAGCCTGGTTCAACCCTGCATTTCTTTTGCCAGAGCCCTCCCCGTTGGCCGGACTGGACCGCGTTTTTTAATGCAGTGCTAAAGTCGGTCTTAGCGCGGCTTCAGGAAGCAGGGACCCTGAAATCTCTTCATGTAAAAATAATTATCTTGTTGAAAGAACTGAATCTGAGTGTTACAGACCGCTTTATTAAGTTCTTCTTGACTAAAGGACCATTACAGCCTGGTTCTTGACTTTGCAGTGTGTACAGAGTTCTGGACAGAACTGTTTGCACACCAGTGCTGTTGTGTAGTTCAATTATGTAAAATACTGTTTGCTTGATTTGCCTTGAAGAAATGTGTCTTTTTTTTTTCCTCTTCCTGTTCAATGCTTTTGTTTAAATCTTATGATAAACATATTTTCTTCTGGCTTGATGAGTTGAATCAGTGTGCCATCATCATTGTATGTTGGAGAGTTTGATTTGGTAGTCGTCGCACATCATTTTACTTTGCCCATTGTTGTTGTCTGAGTTTTGATCATAAAGATTTCCAGCTTTTTTAGGTTACAGTACATGTTACCTATGCCCCAAATGATGTTGAGGGCCAGTAAACAAAGCTGCAGTGGGTATACACAAGCACCACCATTTTTATATTTTGGGCATGTTTTACTATGTACTACTGTACTGTACTATCTAACACTGGCTACTGAACCTAACCCAGGCCTAGTTTGGCTGCCGTCTATGGGCACTGTAAAGCTTTGGCTCATATACATAGAACTGTACAGTACTGTATTCTGTCTTGGAGCAGCTTTAGTAAAAAGCATCCCAAATGAAAACGATTAGCTTAAAGGGTTGTGCAGCACTTTGATAGAAGGGGCAAAGGTCCACCTCTCAGTTACGCACTTCTCAGTGCTCTGAAAGGCAGGAAACAAAGCGCTGTAGTAACTACATCTACTCAGAACACCCAAAGCACATTTTAGCTCAGTGCTACAGGACTGCTCCCACTTCCCCTGCTTGTAACGCGCGCACAAAGGGAACATTTGTCCTCACGGTAGGGGACTGCCTGGCCCTAAATGGGGATCTCGGGGTGCTCTCAGCGGGGCCCGGAGCTGTGTCTCAGGGGTACACTAATGGGGAACGAAAGGCTATCAAAGGGAAGTATCATGATGGCATCAAGGGGGGTTATGAGAAAACAAAGCTTTCTTTCCACAGCTCCCCCTTCGATCATTTACATGGTAATCAGGTGCAGCTCATATAGACTCCTCTGTTTCATTTACTTTGCCTATTTTTGTTACTCTCTCTATTTACTACCACCAGCTCCAGCTTTGTGGCCTTGCTAACCAGCGTGTGAGGCTACCAGCTTTAGGGTTTTTTTTCGCTGATTTGGGGGTTTTACTTAAAATCCTGGTCCTCCTCTTCTTCTTCCCACCCCCCTGATAAACTTCACTCCTGTCTTCTTCTTTTTTTTTTTGTCAACCTCTCCACCCCTTCGCTCTCTACCAGTATCCATTCTCCCGCCTCCTTCCCTGCATTTTTTCTTGTCGTGGTGTTCCCCAGGCAACCTCATTCAAACAGAGTATAAAGGAGAGTAAAGGCATGGAGCAAAGATCTGGTCACAACAATGAAGTTTGTTCATATTCAGGTTGCCTGAAAGCTCCAATCCTTCTTCCACCACCCCATCACTCTCCTCCACTTCTACTCGCTGTCCATCCATCTCTTGCTCCCTCCTTCCTTCCCTCTTTTCTTTTACTGTACTCATTACAACTTGCAGCACTGACATGTAAACCAAATCAGTACTCTGGATCCAATTTATGCCAGTTGGGAGTGCGCTAAAGCAGAAAAAGAAGGAAAACAAATGTTTGTTTTTTTTTCATGATATGGCCTCACGTCACGTTATTCTGGCCCACACTGTAAGAGTCTGGCATCGTGACAGCATAGCATGGGGCAATCACTGAAGCTATGTACTCTCTGGATTGCTGGGGCCAGCGAAGTGGAGTGAGGGATATGCTGTTGCCTTCTTCACCTCCTGGTAATCTATCATAAAACTGATGGCATATGCATATCCTCATGGATCTATTTGGACAAGGAGCAGGGTTAGTTATAATCTGCAATAAACGTGTGGTTGGCCCTCGATAAAAATAACAGCTTACTTAAAGTAATTAAAAACACAACAACCAATGGAGATACAGTACAGTATGATGGTGTGAAAGAGAATATGTTTCCTTGAATATACACACACTCCAATGCAGAGCTGTCTCTGACTTTATTTGTCCACATAGTATGCCTACAGTTCCCTTACCTCCACCACACATGGAATATACTAACTTTAATTAAGGCTCTATATGATTTCGTGCACAGCAAATGTCTTAAACATTCTCTAGCAAATATAAAATGTTCTGTTTTGAGGTTATTATCCAGATGATAAATCAAGCTGAAATCAACCTTAAGTACTCACTTACTGAGCTACCTCAAAGAGTGTGTACATACATATACGAGTATGTATGTGTGTGTGTGTGAGCTTCCCCACAGCAGAGAGCTGCGAGGTGATTTGGGTGACCCCTCTGCCTGCGTGAGGTATTTATTTGTTCATGGCTCCAGAGTGGACGCTCCCCCCCCCCCCACAAAAAAAAAAAGGGTCCTCTACCTAACGCTTCATGGATGGCTAATTTTCCCTTCCTGACCTCCCTTTGTGTGGCATTGACCCCCTTCACACCCCCCACCTTCCACTCCCTCAAATAGCTGCCAGCCCTCAGCGCTCTTTCCCCCCCGTCCGCACTGCAATAAATGCAAAAGCTTGACATGGTCCTCGGTGGGGCCTTGAAGTGATCCCAGGGTTATTTTTTTCGGGAGGTCGGGGGCTGAGGTGACAAGCGAGGTGAGATTTGGAGGGAGGTGGGGGTTGACGTGGGTGGAGGGTGGTCTGCACATGCCTGACTCATTCCCACAGTCTGACAGGGAGTGAGTGGGTAGACGGCAGTGGTAATTTGTATTTCCCCTAAACTGCTGCTGGTACCATCAGCTCCATTCAGAGGTCCTCACCATCACACATGGAGGTTGTGGACATGGTTGGAGCGTAAAGTGCCTCCACCACAACCAAAACACGCACCCTTAATAATTCCAGCAGTGGCTCCACAGCAGTCCCATTAGACAACACAATCAAACCAGACAGATGTGCGTCAACCAGGCAGCCAAAATAACTGTGACCAGAGGTGCTGTCATTATTATTGTTCTCTAAAGTTGTTGTAAGGGAACCTTTCTTTCTCTTTGTAAGTGGCAGGACCCAAAAGGCAGATGTCTGTTTTTGTTCATATAATTTGTCTTCTTTCTTCTTCTTCTTTTTTATTTTTTATTTTTTACTAAAACTGGATTTTGATGAACAAAAATGCAGGAAACAGAAATCTTGTCCGGTTCCAAAAAGGCACAATAGGACAGAAATAGAACTTTTCAAATTTCTCTGCCAACTCTGCCATACATGTAAATGTAGGTTCAACAGAGGAAAATGTTTCTTACATCTAGTTTATCATGGATTAGTTTTTAACAGTAGCTCCAATTAAACTCCCAGCTCATCTATAACACGTTTAAATTGTACCACCGTCTTTAGACATGTAAAAATAATTATATAATTATTATTATAATTATATTTTAATTAACTTTTAATTTCTATTTTAATTTATATTTTATAATTTATATTTTAAATAATTAAATACATTTTTTTTCTTTTGTAAGAGGACATGTGGTAGATGACTTGTGGTAAATTTCATCCACTTTATCATCTATTAAAAAAATTATGATTATTGTTATGAGAAATGATTTCCACGAGAAATGAGAAAAACAATTTAATCAAGTTTTGTGTTGTGTGTGAATTTTTAAAAACACCAATGTCTTAGTTTGTAATAAACTAACTACTTTTTTTTTACCAAAATGTATTTGACAAAATTCTGGGAACAATTTACAGATTAAAATTATTGAAAATTAATAAAAAATGAAGCATGCTATTGCTTTGCAACTTACACAAAGTTGTAGGCCCACATGTTGTTGTTGTTTTTTCATGTTCTGAAAATTGCTTAATGTGAGAATGTTTTTAGCCCCCCAAAAATGAATTTTCAGCAAATTCACAAAACCCTTTTCCACAAGCTCTAGCCTCCTAACTGTATTTTCTCCCTTCTTATTCTTGCAGACTGCGACTCGTATTGCAAAGCGTCTAAAGGCAAACTGAAGATCAACATGAAGAAGTACTGCAAGAAAGATTACGGTGAGTCAACAGACAACACAAGGCCCATTTTAATGACTTTCATTTCTACAGGGAAGCTTAAAAACATGTGGTCTGATGGAAGAAACAGTTTCCTTTTTTCACTGACTTGGCTCCGGATAAAAAACAAGTTTCTTACTCTACTGGAACAAATAGCGTGAGTCAAACGTTTTGAAAGCAATAGAATCACCGTCCAACACACCTCCAGAAAGTGCTACATTTTTTGTTTGGGATACATATGCATATGTTTACTCCTTTTGCGCCAAGTCCTGGGACCAGAATACTTCCCATCCCACATATCCCAGACCAGCATGTTGCTGGGGAGCTGCTATAGTTTACAGCGCAGGCATTTTACTGATGGCTTACTCCAGCTTTCTGAGGACAGAGACAAAGGATCAAACAGAAGACAGCAGGTCTTCAAGGAGGAAGAGAGAAGCAGACAAACAGAAGGAGAGAACAGTGGGATAAAGAATTAGGCAGAGGTGTGTGTGTGTGTGTGTGAGGAGGGTTGTCTCCGAGTAGGCATTTAAGACCCGGGCGGATAAAGCAAAGACAGTGTGACGGACAGTGGGTGCTCTCTAAGAGATCCTCATTAAGGCAGCTCACTTCCCCCACATCCGAAGCGTTTTCTCGCTGCATTCCTGTGACCGTCCGTCCGCCACGCCATTCAAGGTGTGGATAAGACATATGACCTCTCCCCTCTTCCCCTCCCTCTGTCCCCTCCCCTGATTGAAGTCAGGCTGCTGAACCGGTCAACCGAGCAGCGGCATCCTGCAGCATACCTCAGCAGCTTGACAGACAGGCCTGGGCTTTGTTCTGCAGGGATTTGGAGGAGTTAGGGGGTCAGCTTATAGACACCTCCTCTTCCACCAGTGCCTACCTTGCTGCTGATGTCGTGAGAAGGGCCTTGCCTCTGAAATATGTATCGGTTCGTGCATGAATGTGTCAGCTACGTGGCTGTACTCATTTCTTTGGTTTGGCCAAATAGCAGACAGCGTTGAGAACCTTTCAATATCAGGTTCAGTTTTTAGTTTAGATAACAAATGATAACAGCAGGCAGCATCCATTCGAGGGTGGAGAGGTGTAGAGGTAAAAAGAGACATCAGGATGTCGTGCTGGAGAAACCATCACTCAGCACGTTACTGAGTACCCTCATGTATGTACATCTCCCAAGAGTGAAGACAAGAGAGCCTCCCAACTGATTTGGCATGTGTTGTGTGTGAAGTGTAGGAGATCTGCTGGTACTGATGGTTGAAATAATACCAAGCAAAAGACAAATGGGAGTTCCTCTTTTGCGCCAATGTTTACTGTGTGTAGATGCAGGATATTTTTCTGTGGGGGGGCAGAGATGGAGGCAGAGTATGAGGACAATTAAGAGAAATGGTTATTGAGACGAGAGAGAACCCCAAAGTTCAGTGGAATTTAATTATAAGACAGTAGGGGCAGTTTCTTTTCATTGTCTTGTTCATAATGGTTTACAACTGATTATGCATGGACAGCAATTATATACAGACAGATTTAATGTATTCATATATAAAAGAATAGCAGATCATTAGTTCTTCTCTCAAAGTAATAAAATACATTTTAAAATGTGCTGTCTGATTACTGTGTATGTCCCTCCAAACCTTAGTAGGTTTTTTAAGATTTTTTTTTATAATCAGGTTATTTAAAACATTTCATTTAATCCATCTGTCCACCATTAGTTGTACGTGCTACATCATCCTCTGTGTAATCCACTTTCTCCTCGCCTTGCCTTCACCAGGGGGGGCTTTGTGCTGGCGACTTACATGAGAACCATTAAGCTCCTTGTCATATCCATCTTTAGTTTGCAACAGCATATTCAAGATTCGTAACAGACCAGAACAAGATCCCTGTACAGTATTTACCACACATGAGCTCAGCGAAGCTGATCGAAAAGTCAAACACAGTGTAAATCTACAGGATAAGTTGAGAGAGCCATGGCTTTGGACTGTTTTGAAAAGATCAGCAGGGGAGCTGGGCTCCATGCTGCGTAGGGAAACGATGCTACAAGCTTCTGTGGTTGGAGGGAGCGGGGTGTTGGGAGGGGGTGAAAATGTGTGATCTCAGAAATATCCCTGGTGTAACTACTCTAGGCATTTCAGTGTACAGTGATTGTTGACTAAACTCAAAGAGACAAAACAGCACCTGGTGGCAGCTGGTAGGTGCAAGGTGGTGCCGAGGTCACCATCAGGTCACACTAGCCACTGAGTCCCTATTGACACAGGGCCTCAGGGGACATACAACTGGGGTGAAAATGATCTACAAACACACTAGCAGAAGTAGGACGATAAAGTACATAGCAAACGACAGCCCAATAGAGTTGCAAAGTGGGAGGAGGGCTGCTGGAGCTAGAGGGCTTCCACATCTTGGATGGACATGACATTTTCCTGGTTGAATCATCCTTACAAAAGATGAACAACTGGGTTAGAAAATAACTGGGCCTTTGATAAAAAAATCAAAGGTACAAGCCTGTGTTCATAAAAACATATGGTGAGCAGTTAACTATGACTCCAAAGGTGCATTTCGGTTAAAAAACATAAAAACCACAAAGCTAAAAACTGTGTTATGTGTACTGCTGGTGGTGGTGGACGGACACTAAAGATTACGCTGTTGAGAAAACTAACAAAACTATCTGCAGCAGAAATGGCTCAAGGCTAGTGTAGTGTTTTGAGCTGATGATTTCTCAGGAACTAAGTTGAAATAATTCAAACTGGTGGCCATAACATAAACCTATATGTTTTTTTTATAATCCAGGAGAGTCCCACAACAAAGAAACATTTTAAATGGAAATTCAGAGTGGGGGAAAATACTTCCAGGACCAGCAGTTCCTTCCACTTTGCAACTCTATACCCACATTTACACTGTAAAAGCAAGGCGCAAAACCCAATGTGCTTTACAAAATATTAAAAAGAAAAGAAAGAAAGGGAAAAAAGAGGCATTCACAACTCCTGTCACA
Source organism: Macquaria ambigua (assembly GCA_008360985.2). Lineage (NCBI taxonomy): Eukaryota > Metazoa > Chordata > Actinopteri > Centrarchiformes > Percichthyidae > Macquaria > Macquaria ambigua. The sequence goes on from VMKM01000792.1 coordinate 101,826, forward strand.
ACAAGCACGCATGAAGCTTCACCAGATTTTGAGTCACTTTTAGATCTCCACCATTCATAAAGTGTGATTCCCAAGGCAGTGATCCAGCATGTGTGGTTAAAAACCTGCCCTGAATACCAGATCTACTCTTCATACTGCCATGATGCTCGGCTCCATTAGCTCTACACTGAAGGTGAAACCAGTGACCCTGTAACACAGTGGTTCATTTCAAGAGCTGTCCCATAAGTACAGGAGAAGTACAATGGAACTTAATAGAGATCCGGTCAATATAATACATATTGATACATGCTGGGTTCTCTCTTTCCTCCATCCCTCTCTCTGAGGACCATACCAGTAGATTCATCAAGTGATATCACTGAGTGTCTTTCCAGCTAACGTCTCTAATAGCCCTACCCTGCCTCCTAATCACATTACAAATCACACTGCTCTGTCAGTAGTAATGGATATAATGCATGTGGTGCTGTATATCATAGCTGGACCACAGACCAGCCTTTTCCACTGAGGATAAAAAACAATATTTAAACCACATGAGTGTAGTTTAGTGGGATTTACAGTACATGGGTGCCCTTTTACCAAGGTTTACCAAGGTTTTACCATGATCTTATCACTTCTCTTATTTCTCAATTCATTACTTGCTGTCCAGTTGATTTGTCAGTGTTAATAGTGGTATTATCAGCAGCTGATACTAACTTGATGACAAAAATGATGACTGAGCCAGTGTTGATGTCCACACCACGCTGGATGTTCCCTAAAGCATTCCTGCTGTATTCATTCTGTGCAATATATTTCACGTCCTGTCACAAATGGAGGAAAGTCATCTAATTTTCTTTTAATAACGTCATCTATATTTTGTGTTTCATGATGTAAGGACTGTAAACGCCCCTTGAATATCAGAAGAATATTCAACTTGTAGGGATGTCCCGATCAGGTTTGTTTGGCCTCGGTCCGAGTCCTTTAACTTTGGGTATCTGCCGATACCGAGTCCTGTGCAGCCTATTCAATCTGACACGGTTTATTTTTCACAAGCTACTTGATCCAAATACTGAAGGTCCTTGTTAAAAAATATTAAGTTCATAAGTTTAAATTATTGATATGATATGAATGAAAGTTTAACTGGGAGAATGTCACCTGACGTGATTTGTAAGAGAGAAGACGTGTGTCTTGTTGGAGTGGTTGGGACTACAGGAACAATCAGTCCACTCTGACGGAACAGTTGTGTTACAAAGTGGAGCTTTTTCCCTCACAAATTAACTCTGGCAGACACCAGCTTGCAGAGAGCACTTTAACCAGACCACAGACAAGTTTCATTTATTTCATTACAAGTATCTCCTCAAAAACAGTCATGGTTAAAGTGTAGCTGTGTGAAGAATGAAAAAAGAGAGCTTGAAAAACCTCCACACACCTGGCCAATTGGTTTGTGAAGTAGGCGAGCTTATTAGATTGTCGGTTTTGGAAAGTTACAAAAATTGTCGGATGCAACCTGCACAATTCAGACTGGGGGGTTTCAGAAGCTGTTCGACCATCTGACAAGCATTCAGTTTGAAGCAAACTGACCCTGTAAGACTCTTTGTTGCATTAATGCAATGCAACCAAAGAAATCCTAAATATAAGAGGCTTTTGGGGATTCTGAGTCCAAATCAGCCGGTCAAGATAAGATAAAATAAGATACACTTTATTGTCCCTAAGGGGAAATTTGGCTTGGGCAATAGTGCTACTCACAGCTGCAATCAAGCCAAGTCCTCTCAGAAGGTGTCAGAGCTCTGGATACTGTGACGTGAACCCTCTTTGCCGCAGCATGGGTCAGCACTCACTGCAAGCCGCTCTGTACATAGTGCCCTGTGTGATTTTAGCTGCCAACTCTTCGTTCGTGGTTGCTGAGGACAGAGTGTGCTGATGAATAATGGCCACAGATGGAAAAAGAGCCAGTGTGCTTGCAAGAAAAAAAAGACAATTTCCTTCCATTGTGACAGAGATCTTTGAATGTGGTGGTTACTCTTCAATGAGAAGCTGATGCTGAGCAAGCTCTCATTAAAATAATAAAAATAGCTGCATATCTTCATGCAGGAGAGTGGTGGTTATTTGACCTACTGTATCTTATTTAATTACCTCAATAAATATCCAGTGACAGAGAAAATATAGTGGCATATAAATTGTTAGAAGGGAAAACTTTGGCTCAGAAGGCCATGATTATTTTTGCCTGGGTTGCCCTGGTAAGGCATGGAAGGACTGTTGTGTGAAGTGAAAAGGTAAATGCACAGCATGACGCACCGAACCACATAATAAGATGTGGACAAACTCTACAGTATGTGCTTAGAGGTTTATATGGTGCTAGAATGGCTCTAGAGATGGCAATGTTCTGTCAGTCCATCACTTTGGTCTGGACTGAACTATTAGATGGAGTGACATGAAATTGTGTACGGACATTCATGTTCCCCATAGGATGAACCCTACTGACTTTAGTGATCCACTGACTTTTCCTCTTGCGTCACCAGCAGGTTGACTAGCTAGCTATGCGCTGAGATGCTAGATTGCAGGTTAGTTGAATGTAAGAAATCTCACATTAAGTGATAATGTGTCATCTTCTTTTGTTTCCCCCGACTTCACTCTGCAGCTGTCCAGGTGCACATCCTGAAGGCAGACAAAGCTGGCGAGTGGTGGAAGTTCACCGTCAACATCATCTCCGTCTACAAGCAGGGCGAGAGCCGCATCCGCCGCGGGGACCAGTTCCTGTGGGTCCGCGCCAAAGACGTGGCCTGCAAGTGTCCCAAGATCAAGCCTGGGAAGAAGTACCTGCTGCTGGGGAATGACGAGGACTCCCCCGGGCAGAGCGGAGTGGTGGCAGACAAAGGCAGCCTGGTTATCCAGTGGAGGGACACATGGGCACGCAGGCTCAGGAAGTTTCAGCAGCGTGAGAAGAAAGGCAAGTGCAAGAAGCCATAGGCGGGAAAATGATGGAGAGGATGCCGGAGAGGGAGAGGAATTCAAGAGAAAAGCTGAGCGGGTCATTTAAAAAAAAAAAAAACAAAGTGAAAGAGAGGCAGACAGAGGACCACGGACAGACAAGAGACTGTTTATGTCGCTGCTTTTTTGTGTAGAAGCATGAAGAGAATTATTTAGGATGATTTGTTTTTCTAGTGAACTTTTGTTGAAGGAGCTCACCTTGCAGATTTGGTTTTATGGTTTATTTTACTTTGAGATTTGTCTCTCTTGTGGATTTGCCGGATTTGCACCTATTACCAGCATATAAAGTTATTTGTGTTTGTTTTCTTTATCTCAGTATGAAATCATTATATTTTATGTTTTAATTTTATGGACATTTTCTGCTGGTGCAAAAATGACACAGAAAAAGCCACTTAATTACCACTGCAATTTTGCCTCTGCATGGTTTTCTTATTGTATTCTTAGCTAAGAAGCGAGCTTGTTTCATCAAAAGTCTTCACTGATCTGATTGAGGCAGTAATATTTCCTCTGTTAAGAATTGTGCCATAAAAACTATTGTTTGTAAGCCACATAAATGTATAGTACATTTAGCTGTCAAGGAGTTACCATTCCTCCCCCCTGTTGTACAAATTCAGGTACAGTACATCTGCAACTCAAGAAACAAAAAATCTGTTGTCCTACATTTTTAGCTGTCAGGACTTTGTCCTGATAACTAAGAAATGTAGAATAAGCAAGTGACCGAAGAGAACCAAGGATAAAACACAGTATTAACTAAAGCATTTTTGATGAATCTTGAGCATATTTTTACTCCCCTAATTGCCCCTTCAGACTTTACTGGTTACATTTTGGTGGTTCAGCATTTGTACAAACCTGCATGTGAACGTGTCTCATATGAGACTGTAATGTTCAATTCACTAACAGGTGCTGCTCATGGTACTAATGTTAAAGTTATGCTTTTTGGGAGGACAAACTGCATTTAAAATCACTGCTTTCACTTTCAGTACTTACAGTAACTGTGATTTTTATTTTTTAAATTTCGTAGCAGGAGTTTAACAACTGACTTCAAAAAGGACAAAAGGCCAGCTACATTGATTGTTATAAAATTACTATGAAAATATTCACAAAAGTTATTCCTGGGTAGTGCTCATAGAAATAAATAATAATAAATATTGGTTCTTAAGTGGCTACAAAATAAAATGTCAAATGTTTGTTTTAATTAATTTAATTTACATTTTAGTGACCATATTTACTTGTTCTACCAGAAAATGATTAGAGCTGTGAAAGTTACCCAAGGTAGGTCATTGTGCAAAGTGGATGCAACATTATTGTTGTGCAGGTGAAAGTACTGCAATGTAGCTGCAAGTATTGCGCATTCTCAGAGGATACTGACAAAGACGTAGTATGTCACAAGTGCAACAATGATTTATCTCTTTAGAAATGTATTCCTTTACACCAGCTCGTGAAAAAAACTTTGTAGTGTGTCAAAATGTATCTTTAAAAATTTGCATGAATAAGACAAAGGAAGGAAAATATCCTTTTAACTGACCTCTGCCTCTCTCTAAGGTACTAAAAATGTGGATGGCCACCGACCACTAAATCTGATAAGGTGTATTTTTATTTTTATGTGGAACAAGACCTTTGAGTGACATATTAAACCCGATCAGTGCAGATTGTAGGAAGCAATGAGAATGGGCATAATGAAAAGAAAATTATTTCCTTACCTCATTTGGTGCAGAAATTAATCCTAATGCAGAAAAATGAAAACATTCCCGCAAACCACACCTTGAAAAAGTGCTCAGTTACTTAAATGTATTTCTGAAATCCACCTCACGCTGGCTTGTATTCATCTAGAATAATTCCTACAGTACTATGAGATAGCAGATAAATACCGTTACAGTCCACACACTCTTTTGCAAACACAATGCATGACTGTACATTCACTGAAAGGACACTGTGTGCGACCAGTCAGAAGCTGCAGTCTCCCATTGACCTGTCACATTAATTCTCTTCACTTCAACACTTGCACAGGGTGAAATAGGGTGAATTGCAATCACTTGACGCTGCTTGATTCAAACCACATTGCTCATTTATTTGTATGCAGTTCAGTTTGGATTTCTCCAAGGAATGCGCGGTAAAAACACTCGGCTCAGGTTTGTAAAAGCCCATAGTGTATCTGATGTATCATAAACTGGGGTTCCTTTCAGTCCATCCCAAAACACTTTGAGCAACATGTTTGATGTTGCCAGTAATTGTTGTTTCACAAAATCACATTCAGCACCTTTTAAACTGTCCCACAGCACAAGCAACTATTAAAAAAAAGAGTTTTAAGATCTTTTCAAGACACATGGTTTTAATCTCTACTTCCTTTGTTTTAAATGGTAATAATTTCTGATTCCACTATCTCAGAAACTTACTCATTTTTCCAGGAATTTTCTGAATGGACTGAAATGCCTCCTAGATGATGAGAAATTAGAAGGGCTTTTTAAACCACGAGAAATCAAAATCACCTGGGTTCAACTGTAAGATAAAAAAAACACATGACCTTGTTGCTTCTCAGTATTTACATTTAGGGTTTGATGTTTTTTTTTTTTTAACTGTACAATCAATCAAATGATTGTGATGTCAGTCCATCATGATGCTACGTGCTGGTGGCTTCTCCAGCACTACTGATGACAACATACTCACATATACAGTATATTTACATGTTTCTGCCTTTCGTTGTTAATTCTTCAGCGTAACATTACATGTCCATGTTTTTCTGTTTGGCACAATGTAATCTGTAATCACACCTCTCTAGTCTCTGTAGCCTCATGCTGTAAATTTTACATCTGTCCCCTGAGCTATGGTTTGACAAGCTTCCTGATGAAATGCTATACACATACCTGTCAAAGCATTGCTTTGTGTTCATACTATGAATTGTAAATGTTGTTTAGTTGTCACCATTGCCAAGACTTTTTGCAATGTTGTTTTACAATGCGTACTAATATATTATGGTTATTATATATGAATATATTTAATGACACAAGACATTGTGGATTTTATTGTCTTTTTCAACTTTTTTTTTTTTTACTTGTTTGTGGTTGTTTAGATTGTTGCCATTAAAGAAGGAAATAATAACTACTGAACACACCAACCTGGTAGAACTAAATTCAGATTTTCAGTTGAAATAAACTCGTTACATTGAAAAACCATTTGCCTCTGTTGATTTGAATATTATTTATTTACTTATTAAGTTAATACTAAGACATATAGTCAGCTTTTCTCCATTTACTGGTTTCCCCTTCATAATATTACAAGTACAGCAGACAAAACAATATTATGCAGATTTTGCAATGGAAATATGAAAGTGGCACTAGTGTGTTCAAGCTTTGTCAAAGGTCCACCCCAGCTAAATATCATGTTACAAAACACAGCAATCTTGCAGTGTAAGCCCCGAGCATTAACGCAGACAGACAGGAGTCCAGGGACTATAAACTGGAAATGTCATTTATTAGAAATTACAAGCTGAATTGATTTACAAGGATGGAAAACAGCCATGTTAGTAACACAGCCGAGCTGTTTGTTTTGGCTGAGAGCTATTCTATAAACATTATAAAGTCCCAAGACAAATGATAACATTACAGCTGCTACAGTAATGCATGGGTAAATATAAGTGAGTGTGAATATTGCAAAGCTTGCGGAATTACTGTACCCAGTGTGAGCCTCAGCCCAGGCCACAGACAGACTAATGAAAGGAAAGCTCCTGCTACCTGCGGGAGGTCCTACTGTTGGGTCAACATCCACCACAGTACAGGCTAAAAATATTTTACAAACCTCCAAATAATTTACCTATTTGATACACTGTTAATTTAAAGAGCCAGACACTTGAACAGCTTTTAAAGAGGACAATTTACACCTAGGAAATATATTCTATTTAAAAAAAGAAGAAGGTCTTTGGGAGGGTTACCAGTGCCCTTCACCCAACTATCAACTTGATATATAGAAAACTGTGCTGCTAAAGGACTTAAGTCTTTATTTCATATTGCCTTGGTTGGGCAGTCATCAGTGACCTTTGTCTCAATGTGAACCGAAAGAATAAGAAAATAAAATCTGATGAGAAACAGTGTTTAAATGAGGTTCTGTACATGTCTGTACTGTGGATGCAAAGGTTTTCAACTGGTATTCTGCACCCAACTGTCACTGTAGTAGTCGTTCAGCACAGGTCCATGATCACTGCCATCCTCGTCCGCTACACAGGCCACACAGCGATCACTATGATGGCTATAAGAAGCAGTACGATCACCACCAGCATCCCTGAAGGAGAAAAAAAGGAAGTCAGATGGCAAAAGCCAAACCAAGACCAAAACCAACAATGAACTGATCCTACTAACAAAGTCTGTGTATCTAAAGCCTGATACAGTTTATTCCTCTGTGCCATAGACATCTCAACAAATTCTTTGTAACTTTAATGTTGAAAATTCCAATGTCAAGCAGCTGAGGGGCATGCAGCAGACACAAGGGGATACACTTGGAAGAAGTAAGAAGCCTACATACCTCACTACTAATTTTCAAAGTCCTTGATCTAACACAAGTCCCAAGTGTGTATGCCCTCACAGCATATCACCATTTTTCTCTTGATGACTTAATGCAATTTACATGCGTTCAAAAGCCACAAAAGCTTTATTGCCAGGATAAATGCAGAGATTGCACACTGTGATAGGCATATGTTTCTGATTCTGCCTTGAGAGGATAATCATTGTTTTTCACTGATACTATGGAAGCAGAGAAAAATGTGCAAAAGCTCACTCACACTTCATCAAAGTGCTTTACCCCCAGGACCTGAAAATATTACAGTTTTTATTATAGTCACCACCCAGGGGAAAAAAAAAACCTCTCTGTTGTAAAATCCACTACAGGTGGAATTTTCATCCTTCGTAAAAAGACGAACGCCTCTTGGGAACTTTACAATCTAGTTTTATTGAATCTGAATCATTTTGAATACCTTACTGAATCTAGTTAGGTGTAGCTTTTTAACAAAAGCCACAAAAACTTAATTCTTAGGGTATTTACTCTAAAGATTGACATTCAAAGTACTAAAACTCAAGTTTTTTACTGTCAAGACTTACTGGGACACTTAAATATAACGTGACAACTGTGCTTTTACTATGATAAAATTAGCTTTTTGCTAATTAAAAAGAGAGGAAATAACCTATTGAATGAGAGATGAATTAAATGAATGTTACCAATATTAGCTTATCGCATATATATCAGTATTGCTGTATATGTCAGTCAGTAAGTAACAAGTAATTGCAGAACAGAAAGGTACAGAAAGATTTAGAATTAGTGTCTCCACCAGAGAGCACTGAAAAGCTTATTTTTCAACTGTAAAGTGTTCAGCTCAGTCCATATCATGTAACAATCAACAAATGTAAGGGATCCCTTTCAAAAATGTTTATCTTATGCATTTATGTATAAGGAAATTAATATCAGCTAATATATTGTAACTGGATATTTTCACCTCTCAAATATCAACTTCAGTACTGGCCTAAAGGATCCAGTGTTGGTTGGGCTGTAACTGAAACTGAAGTGGCTATGGAAACTCAAGCCTAGAAACATCTGTCATGGTGATAACACTATTAAGAATTTAAAGAGTGATTGGTTAAATATATAAAAATCAGGTCAGGTTTTACATACATACATACATACATACATACATACATACATACATACACACATACACACACACACACACACACACACACACACACACACACACACACACACACACACACAGTATATACTGTATATTTATACAGCTCAGCTGGTCCATAGTCTTTCAGGAGATACAAGAGAGAAGCTATGGTGGGTGGCTTGTATCATGCACATCATAAACACTTGAGTGCCTTTAGGATGTGGTGGTCTATCCCTCAGTATAGTGTATATATTCTATGACCTATACCACCAACCATGCCACACACACATAAGATATGGAAAACTTTCTCCAAGGGCGCGTTCGCCCACTATTTTCCCCCGTTCCGTTCCTCCTAGAATGGCGCAGGAGTGAAGATTTCAAACAACTGCATCTCTGGTTGGTCTGAGGGCTGTCGACAGTCCCCTCACTGACTCAACTTGTCCATTGTTATTTAGCATGCGGCTGGTATTTTCCCCAGCCTTTCACTTTGGGTTTACATTTCTCTCATTCTTTGGCTCTCTCCGCCTGCGTTCCCCTCCGCGGCCTAATTGGTCGTCTTTCCCACAGGGAGAGAGACAGGGCGAGATATAAGCAATGCTGAACTAATTGCTTGCGGTGGTAGTGGTGGTGTGGTGGTCTGATGAAATGTAGGGCTGATGCTGGTTTCTTTGCCAGGATATGGGGTAAGGATGTAAGAGGTCCAGATGTCTTTGCACCACTTTTGACTCTTGTCATCTATCTCTTTTGTTTCTTTTAGGTATTTATGGCTGATTGTCTCTTTCTCTAATTCTCTGAGCACAGTGTGTTTTTATTCTATTTGAGAGAAAGGTGGTCACACATAGGTCCGCAGGACATGCATGTTAGAAGTTATCACTGGTCTAGACAGGACCTCTCCTCCTGATAACTTACACATGTGAGCATAATATAAATGTCAAAGTAGAAACACACGCTCAAATAGTTTTTGTGATAGTTTAAAAGCCTCATGCTTAAAGCAAATACACCACACACACATTTCCAGCAATTATCTTTGTTTGGTTGTAAACGATACCAAAGCAACACCCAGTCCACATTAGATTCAGACATCAGAATTTCATTCAGCCTGGTCCAACATCTGTCAGCAACTACACTTGACAACACCATGGCAACAATAGCAGTAAAGGCTGAGCTGTATAACATATGCATATGTTAGTGTGGAGCAAGGCTCTCACACCCTCTAATGTCATATAACAGTCAGTCATGAAGCCACATTAGACACCCGCACTGACCCTCACCATCCTGTTCTCCTTGGACCAACCCTGTCTGCTTCAGTAACTAAACAAGCCACTCCTGACCCTCAGGAGGCCTCCAGAGACTAATGACAATAATGTCGTTTGCTTGCCAAATAGATTAGGGCTCTGGTGTGACACTGATGCTGAGGGAGATAGTTGGTGTCTGCTGATAGACTGACCACCCAGGAGCTTTGAGGGCCAGAGTCTGGGTTCATCCCATCTTAGCAATTTTCAGACACATCAGTAAGACAAATCACAGAGAAAACGAATAATTGGTGAGAGCCATGGACAGACTGAGACAACCCCTGAACCTCCCTCACTACTCCCTCCGTGCCCCCTGCTTATGGTTCAAAGATCTTTTCGGACGACAAAAGGAGAGGATGACCTTTAAAGAAAAGGGACAAAATTTTAGGTGAACAATGTTAGTGTGATGCTCATAATTTTTCAAACAGCACAATTGAAGAGGACAAAAACATTTAATGGGTTTTGGCTTCAAGTATCAGATACACATCTAAACATATGTATTTCTTAATTGTTTCTAATACAGCAGAAATGGTGTGAGCATTAGTCTGAACCTTACAAAAATAGGAGTCTACACAAAAATAAGAGTCTATGTTAATGCTAACATGCAGATGTTAAGCAGGTATACTGTTTACCATGGTTACATCTTAATTTATTGTGTTAGCATGCTAACATTTGCTAATTAGCACTCAACACAAAATACATCTGAGGCTGATGGTAATTTAATTAGTTTTGAAAGTATTTATCCATAAACCAAAGTATTAGACAAATTGAATTGTGAGGGGGACATGAATGTCTGGTAGGAAACTTCATAGCAATCCAACCAATATGGCGCTAGTGGGAGAGCCAGGGGTGTGGACAGATGTAAAAAAAAAATGTTTTTATAATATTCTCTTGCAGCAATGCAATTTACCTCACTGGTATGCCAAGAAATTACCTTATTGAGGTAATATAAATGAGATTAAATAGATATTCAGCTGGTAGATTAAACCATATGGTGTAATTTTGTGGTGTGAGCACAATAACTAGAACAAAACTGTTCTCACTGAAACCCAGGCAAAAATGAGATGTGAAAAGGGTTTCAAATATTTATAGATTTCTCAAGGCAAGTTTAATTTAACTTGCCACTCACTGAGAGGAATCTCAGATGTGGAAACATCATTAGCAGAATGTATGAATGTAATTACTTTTAGCAATCCTTTCATCAACCATGTGAAACGTATTCAATTGCCATTTCTGGTTTCCAACAGTATACCATGTCAGTGCAATAAGAGGAACAAGAGCTGGAAAGAAAGACCTAACTGATTAAAGTAGACAGAGTTTTAAAAGTTAGACTTCCCTATTGAGCAAAATTAGTGTTTCCTTGACAACTCACAACTCAGTGCTGTTACTCGCCCTACATGCTCTTCTTCCAGCACTGTCAAATGCAGCCCCTCACCCACATTCTCTTCAGACATCCCCTCTAGTCCAAACAGTACAAACCTACTGGAGATGCGAGCCACCTGCGGGATTCATGGGGTTGCAGAAGTGGCCCTCTACAAACTGAGGATTAGTTCCGTTGAAAAGAGCTGCTCAAGCACTGATGTTGCCTGATGGTGATGCCTAAGCTCTGGGGAACTCACACTACTCTCCAAGAGACCCTTTGGTCCCGTAGACTAATCTGCCACACTAATCCAACCAAACTCAAAGCCTCCACTCCTCAATTCCCACCAACATCATCTAAAACAAGTGGTAATGACTTTGTGAATCTGGCTTAGCTTGTTTAAGTGACAGCATTGGACTTACATTTCTTTTGGTATTTACTGTTTGAAAATCTTTGCTACCACTCGGATATCTGAGTTTTAGTACTAATACAAAGATTAGGCCTACACGTTTTTCATTACATCACTAAGTTTTTTTCTTACCAAATCCCCTTTTTCAGTTTAACAAATTAAGAAATACTTTCCAAAAGTATTAGTGTTTAATTTTGCCTCAATACAAAGCAGCCTTGCAAAATATAAAATAAAATACAGTCTAAAATGAGTAGAATTATGAATTAAATCTGTAAAAATCTGATTAAAGAATAATAGGTTTATAAATGTGATTGTGCTTGTGCATCCTCAGCTTTGGAACAGCCTTTTTTTATTTCAAAGAAGGTTGGCTCAAAAGCAAGCAAGAAAAAAAGTTTTCAAAAGCACTGCTTTCTTAAAAAATATAAATTTGGTTTTTGATTTATGTGTGTCTATGTTTTGTCTTTTTTCCCATTGTTCTCTTTTTGTAAAGCCCTTTGTAACTATTGCTGAATAATAATGAGGTATTTCAACCTGGGAACTGCTTTAATGCAGTTAAATCAAGTCTAAATCTAGTGTACATTTAGGAGATAGCTGTCTCCACAAGCCTGTGCTGCACAAGAATCCAGTATGTTTCAACACAATGGATGTTTCACAACACTGCAGGCATCAGTCACGCACAGTATGCCAGAGGAACCATGGTCGAGCAATATGTGTGTGTCTTTAACTGTTTGTTGGAGATCGCTGGTGCATGCATGCACACAAAACTATTTTTCCCCCAATTCAAGAGTGCAAAATGTCTGATGATTATTATTGATAATCCTACAGCAAAGAACATTTTTCAAATTTCTGGAAATGTTTCCAGCTTTTAGCACAACTCTGGTCTGTAAAAACTAAGATGCCTCTTTTACATTGAGGCAGCTACCGATAGTTATGTTAAGTATGCTCTCGCCTGTCAAAGCCAGACGTTTCTAGCTTTAAGGACTCGGCTGAGACATAACACCAAACACCGGCTTTGGGTGAGAGGTGGTTTCAAAAATAAATAAAGCCTTAAAGCTAAGGAATTATAAACACGCTGCCATGGAGAAAGAGGGAAAGCCCTCCAAACAATTTGTGGCATGTAGTATTTTCAATTCTTTCTCTGCTTGACACAAAGACGAGTGTCAAACAACTGAGGAGACGAACAGGGGGATGACAGAGAGGAATGGAAAAAAGAAAGAGAGCATTAAGGTGTGAGTGAAGAAGACCATGGGGGAATTTTCCATTCACAGAGAAGGTCTGACACACACCAATACATACAAGCATGCACAAGAACATACTGTGCAAATACAGTTGCACATATATATGTGTGGACACAAAAAATATGTACCATACACACACAGATACATGCGATGCATATGCAGGTGCACACAGGCAAACACATACACACACATGCCCCGTGAATATTCTTCGGCCTGGAACTGAGGAGGGGGAGGAGGGAGTTAGGGTGGCAAAAGAACAAGTTAAACAAAAAGGACAGACAGAAAGAAAGAGTCCTGATTCTAACACAATTTGAGCTCTGGGATCTTCAAACAAACTCGCACTCGGGCACCATGGGGACACGACCAACAGAATGAAGCATTCTGAGGGCTGACCTTCCTACTGCCTGCTCTGCTTCTGTCAGACCGCCTGTTAGCCAGGTCTCCTAGCACAACAATGCAGTCTTTGCCATAGCAAGGCTGTCTGGCGTTTCACTGGGCAAACTGAGCCTTGCTCAAGCTCTCACATTCCACAGATTTGCTTTAGCCAGCTAACACACCTCTCATGGCAGCCTTTTTTCCTCTGAAAAGTTTTACCCACTGAGAAAGAAAAAAAAGAGATGCTAAGTCTTTTTGTAACGACAAAACAAAAGTTAAACAAATGGAAGCAGATCTGTGGTAATGGCGAGGGAGGGCCATGCATTCACAAATCCTCTCAGTGAACAATTCAACTCACCAAAATTTGGAGTTTAGACAACAGAGGCTGATGACTCACGCCATGTCTACACAGGAAGCGTAGCGTGAGCAGCACGTTAGCAGAGCAGCATCCTCGGTGCTCCATGTGTGTCTACATAGGATGTGCTCAGGCACAATATTGAGTTGTAGGTTGCGTTTTGGCAGCGCTCAGAGCCCAACTGTAGTTAAGCTCCTAAAATGGAAGAAAATAAACTTCGCTTCGAGTCGCGTTTACACGCATATAGTGCAAGTGAAACGCGAGCCATTACGTGGCCTGTGTAGATGGCTGGATTGGTTAAAATAGGAGTGTATCTGTTCCATCAGACGCGCGTGAGACTGACAACTGAAAAACGCTGCTGTTGTAGACACCGCCAGAGGCCTGATTTGCAATCAGTTCAGTATACATTTGCAGATTCCCCAAAGGACTAGTATGAGAGACCCCGTTTTAAAGTCCAGGACACTATGTTAGCAGGCGTGACAGACAGAGCCAGTCCACCCACCATTCACCACCCACATCCTCTGTGGCAAGAGGGCTTGTCCCCATCAGCATCATTTTTTTTCTGCTCCATTAAGCACCATTCTTTAAGGAGACGAAGGCCAAGACAGCAACAGCAACAACACTGTTCACTTTCTGAATGGTAAAGATGATAACTTTGTATAGCTGTACCCAACATGATGTACCCTGTATGTAAAATTACATGTTGTCTAAGGGAAGTGCTATTCTTTTTGTCCAACTCTATGTCTCACACCAGCGAGAGTTACTTCCTCTATAAAAGCTACAGTCTGTTGGACACATGCTCTGTGAGTTGCAGAAAGGAAAAAAAAAAGGACATAGATCAGATATCAGGCCTACTTTCTGTCCCTGATACTAGACCAAGATCTCCAAAAGGCTCACCACAGGAGGCTGACTTTGTCTCCACCAGCTTCACCCTTCGTGTCTCATTACGAATCCTGTCGTCTGTCTTGTCCACAAGATGTGAAAGGTCGTCGATGATTTCTGAGAGACAAAGAAAGAGAAGGAAAAGAGAGAGGGGAGAAGGTCAATAAAGTCAATGTGCTTTGTATCATGCTGCTATCTGCCCTTATTAAGTCTTCATAGTGTTTTTCTTTCATTTTATTACATAAAAGACCTCCCAATATATTTTGTGTAATAAAAGAAATTACCCGAAATGAAAAAGTGACAAGTTCTGCAGGACAACTTCAAAAGGCAGAGGCTGCCAACACACAGACATGAGTGGTGGCGATGGAGGGAGTGGGCTGTGTGAAAGCACCCCTCGCACTTTCAAATGGTTTCACTACTTCCTGAATCCATTCTGGATTTAATCAGATCCTTATTGTTCATGAGTTTTAAAGACGTAAGCCCAGGCTTCAGGGACTATGTCTGGGCGTCCAAAGAAAGAGAATGTGTATTTTGTGTGTGTGTGTGTGTGTGTGTGTGTTTGGCTCTGTGGTTAGGGTCCTTCAGTAGGGGTTCCTGACTTGAAGGTCGTCCAGATGGAAGCCTGTGTGATTTGTTAGAGCTAGCCACTGTGTTGACATGGCATCTCCAGAGGTCTGGCCCAACAACAAAAACAGATAGAAAGATTTCCAAATTCTTGATTTGTTAAGGTTAGGCATTAAAATGTGATATTGATTAGGGTTAGGGTAATATTAACTTGGAGTTGTGGTTTTGAGTCAAAACCCAGTCACAAATGCCAAATGTAACCCATGACTGACTTTTAAGGTGGCTGAAACAAAAACTAATTTAACTATTACTTCATCAAATCTGCACAGGTATCCAGTATTAAGGTGGGCGTAACACAAGTAACTACAAACATCTTATCTTCTTGTTAGGGAAATCTATCAATCTATCTCTCTCGTCATTCCAACTACCACAATGACACAACACTATGAATAAGTACATTAAGAAATATGTGAGCAATAACACTGAAAACAACATGGCTCATTACTCGTTATAAATCAGGAGATTTATTACAATACAGAACTCAAATTGGCCGGTTCATCTTAAACGTGTGTGTTTGGATTTGTGGCCTGTTTTTTATTTCTACTCCAATGGTGGTCCTGTCCAGTTCTAAATAGAAAATCACAAAACAAACAAAAAAAAGTGGCTGAACAATAAAAAGGCCAGTAAAACAGAAACCAAGGCCGAGTCGAAGAAAAGGAAGCACAGACTTGTATCAGTCTCTGATAAATGGAAGTTTTACAGGAATGGGAAGCTAGACTCATCCACAAACCACAGCTCAGTGCCAAGTTAAACAGACTGTCTTCTCCAGGGAGGGAACAACCTTTTATTGCTGCAGTTATATGGTAAAATAGTACTCAATCAGTGTGATCTAAGCTTTTACTGTTCTCAAAAAACTAGGCTATGTGACCGAATTCCCACAGGTGAGTGCTCAGGGTCATCTGCAGCATTTGTCTTTGTGAGCACAACTGTCTTTAGCTCTAGCTGCCTTTAAATTGGATTGGTGAGAAAACACGTTTCCTCAAGTAGGAGCCATCACCGCTTGACAAGACAGTCTGTGTTTTGGCTGACATCAGATAATTAAGTTGCACGAATAATTCGAGGAAGGAAAGTAAAGCATGTCAGTTTGGAGGGCCAGAGAGTGAAGGGGCAAGGACAAGGAGATGGGAGACGTGAGAGCGCCGTTTGTACAGTGTCCCAGGAGACTCCCACATCATCATCGAAGCATCAGGCAACAATTTAGAAGGAAGAAACTCTTCCTTTACTGGCAGGGAAGGGGTGTAGACACTGAACCATTTGTGCCGCGTGCCACTCCAACTAGTCATAAAGGATGTTTTTGGTTTGCTGGTGCCAAGTTTCTTGATTCAGTTCTGGCCCTGCAATAACATCTCAATTCATTGATGAATTCTCAACCATGCCAAGATGCAGCAGTGCTAGGACATGACCTTTAACTACAGCTGCAAGGAAACGCTGAATTACATTTTCAGAATGGTAGCCCTACAAGGCACTGGCTTTTCACGTGCACAGTCCTTCAATTCACCCTGTTATCAAGTCATGTTTCTGACAACATAATTCTCAATTTCCTATTGGAACTTTTGCTTCCATGTATGACAGCTGCTGGCCCTGGCTTGGATCTGCCAGACCACAAAGAAGGCCCTATTTCAGGCAAGGATTGTTTGTTTGGAATGCTATTACACTGGATAAACCTCCAAAGCCACAGTGTGGGAGAGCATGGCACGTGCGCAGACCAACACATTTTCATTGCCAGTTGCTTTAAGATGCATTCATTTATGCTTACTTGGCCTCCAAAGCACAATGGACAATGTGTGCCCTCCCTCTAAATCTTAATTTATAAGTACTGTACCTTAGATTATTTGGAAATGAATGAAAATGCAAATTATGATTATTTTTATGGTCTTATTTTTGAAATCATTGCTAGTGACTGACAGCATAAATCTTTGGAGCTACATGTTCCTAAAAGTCTGCAGCATTATGAAGCACATTCCTCTCAGAATGCATTTAACAAAACACACTGACTGTAATATAATTTCCTTTTTTATTTGATACACATCAGTAACAAACAAGTCAAAGTTAAATGGTATATGCTAAAGACAAGATGCTTACGTATCTCATGTCATTAACAAACCCCCTAAAACATATAACATAAAAATCAAATACAAAAAACTACTGCTTAAGTGCTCACTATCTCCATAACTTGTTGAATGAGCAACAACCTGGGGGGGGGGGGTACTGATACTGGTATCTCTTTTCATGTAGGATCCAGAAAATACTTTCTCCCTTGTGAAATCAGTGAGACATTTAGCAACATTTTCAGAGAGCTAAGCTAAGCCCTCTGCAGGTGCTGTGGCATAAAATGAGGCTCAGAATATAGATTCTGCATAGAGTGGACTGCTTGACTGTAAAACCGATTCCATTTGACCAGAAGTTCAAGTCTGAAAATGCAAGGTAAATTCTTTTGAATAAGGTAAAGCTACAGTATTTTATACTGACTCTGTGCTACCCAGTGAGTCAACTTTCAGTGGGCAATTTGCAGAATCGATAGATACACATTGGAGTAAATGCAACAATGTGCATAAAAAGACAATAATTCCATTTTATCATTGTTGTATTTCACGTTTTCTAGAATACTAAGGTAGCAGATGCTGCCAGAGCATGTGAGCCTGTGGTAACTTCTAAATACTTAGGCTGAAAGCGACAGGAATGCCAGCTCTCTGTTCTGTTTCTCTGCTACCAATAGTGCCTTTTATTCACACACAAAACAATGTACATAAAACCTGGCCCTTCTGTGTAGAGGCACACGGGCCCGGGAGCACACACACAACACACACCAATAGGAGACAGATGTTGTTCTCATATGACGTCACCTACTCCCTCATGATGCTGACTCTCTGCGCAATCTCAACGCCATTTCATCTCTCTTCCAATACTTTTCAGCTTTTATATAAACAGCCTCTCTCTGTGGTCATCCTGCTCTCGGAGGGCTAATTAGTTAACAGGTCTGTTTCCATCCCTGCTGTCAGCGTCATCTGGAACCACAGACAGACACCTACTATCCACGGGATTGGCTGCTGCTGGTCTGGGTTAAATGATTATTATGTGGCCAAGGCACGAACTGGAAGAAAATACTTAAGGGCCACTGAATGGGTTTTTGTCTTAAGTCACTTACAGTTTAAGTATACCACTAGTCCAGGGTGTACACAGGCAGATGTAGCATTCCCACTTAATTTCTGGGTGTTTACAGCATACCCACCCATCAGTCTCATAGCTGGACTGGTCACACAGACACAATAACTCCCCCTAGAAAAAATACTAATAAAGATTCTTTAGCAATTCCATACAATTCTGGTGTGGATTCCTTATACTGGCATTGGCTATTATATACTGACTATCTGAAATCCAACTCATTGCTTATAATGCCTTTTGCAATTTGGCTCCATCTTGAATTAGTGAACTGTGGATTCTGTAAGCCTGTAGAGGGTCCTCTGGTCTTCTGAGCAAGGTTTCCAGGTAGCTAATTAGTTAGCTAATTCTCCAGGTTTTCATTAGCGATCAAAAGGCATTCCCATGCCAGTTGGGATAAGTAATCCCTCTAGTTTGCTCTGGGTCTTCTCCGTGGTTTCCTCCCAGTTGGATGTGATTGATGGGTGTACATCAACATTAGAACCCCAAACCACCTTAACTAGCTAACTCCTTTCAATGCAAAAGACAAGCGGTTCTACTCAGAGTTCCTTCTGAGCTGCTCACACCATCTCTAAGGGTTATTCCAGCCACCCTGCAAAAGTAGTTCATTTTTGACACTTATTCGTATTCGTGATCCCATTCTTTTGGTCATTACCCAAAGCTCGTGACCATACCTGAGGGTAAGACGTACATCAACCAGTAAATCATGAGTTCTTCACCCTCTTCACTATGACAATCCAGTACAATGTCTGCATTGCTGCTGACATGGTGCCAATCCGCCTGTTGATCTCATGCTCCATCTTACCTTTATTTGTGAGCAAGACCCCAAGATACTTGAACCCCTTCATGTGGGGCAGTGACTCACTTCCAGCCTAAAGGGAACAATACACCATTTTCCCGCAGAGTACCATAGCCTGACTTCATCAGAACTCAAAATGATGATATCCTACCTCACTGAGCAATTGGTGGACAGTTTGATTCAACTTAAGCAACAACAAAACAAGCCAGATACAAGGTCTTTAAAGAAATGTAGAGCTTTGATACATTATCCAGACCTACAAAGGCAAGTGAGGGACAAGGATAACGGAAAAAAATTGTCAGGCCAAAGCGTGGACACCAAGCAGGCCCAGATAACACTGTCATTAGGTTTTAATTATTGTTCACTGAACAGAGAGAGGATGAGTTGCAGAGAATGAGAGATATACAAAAAAGCAGAGATGGGGAAAAGGACAAATCAGAGAGAGAAATACAGTGCTTGTGTGTGAATGTGCATTATTATTCAGAAATGTAGCATCCTGTGTAGAATTTCCTCTTGTCTCATCTTTTAGGACGTGATCTGCCAGAACTTAGAGCCATGTAGCACTGCAATGCCTGTGAGTATGTTAGGATCTGCACCCATTCCTTTACAGATATTCATTGGGTTACCACATTGGGTAAATGCAACTCAAGCATGAGGCCTAAACATCCATTTCAAAGAAAATTATCACATGACATTATAAAGCCTAATTCAAGTCAGACAGCAAATATGACACTCACACGCAGGAGCATGGTGAGAAGTTTGGGAGACGGCCTCTATTTTAATGATTAAATTCCCGCATCCAAGATCTATATCCGACCCAAGCATTGGAATTGCTGACTCATCTTCGCAGAGGCTATAGCAGTGGTGGTTTTGGTTTGCGTGCGCATGCGTGTGTGCATGTGCGTGTGTGTGCGCATGTGATGGAGGCACTGCCATAAAAGGTGACACCCCAGTGTGGCTCCAGGATGTGCTGTATTAACTCTGTGTGTTATGGTAGGACTCATTCCCAGAGCAGGCAAAGCGCACAGAGAAAATGCTTGTTTTCTCTCACAAATTTAAACGCAATCTGACTCAGTGGGGCTAATAGTGTTGTGCTTATTCAGGAGATGATTTCTCCTGAGGATATGAAGAAAGAGGGAAGTAAAGACAGACAGTTTTTTCACTCAAACCCCCTCTTGTATCCCTTCTTGTAGTGCAGGGGGGTCTGACCACAACTGTTACCAATTGGCCCTGGTGTGACTGACTGTGTATAGAGGGTAGTGCTTTGTTGCCAACCAAAACACACACATCTCTGGATGTAACTGGAACTTCACTTGGCACACACAGAGGCACTCAGCATGATGATACAACTCAGGGCAATTATGGTATTTACAAGAAGTTGCACAGTCTTGGAAGAGTTTCTTTCAACTTCTTTCTCTTTTTTCTGCTCTCGGCTGCTTATTGTAAACAAACTCACCCTGAGGGTCTGTGGAGAGTGAGGATTAGGGGGAGTTTTACTCAAAACCTCAGAGTTTTACCAGTTTTTAAACTGAGTGCAAAACCAAACAAATCACTGAAATAAAGACAAAAGACAAAAAAAGAAGAAATGTGCAATGCCTGTCTATGGAAGATAAACCTCTCTATAAAGATAATCCCAAAAATGTGTTTGGCCAATCTGACATGTTAGGAGCGAGGACACATAAACACAGCCACTTTCTTTTCCTAACAATCCTCTAGCATGACAATAAAAATGTCAGTTTATTTATTCATAATGGGCTTTCTGTTATTGTTTAAATATTCACACTCATGATGGATAGTTAATGACTTGATTTCTGATGTGGTGTCCAACACCAACAGTTCAAGAAAAGCCACTATATTTTTCACCCAGCAGCCAACCAGTCTTAATGTGATACAACTGAAACCAAAAGAGTGGTCCCAAAAGAGGTGTCCCAAGATCAGAACAGACCCATGGCATTGCATATGTAAACATGGACTCCAATGACACAATACATTGATCAGTGCTTTATGTGAATACTGATATACACCCCATGCTTTAAGTAAATTCAGCTCTATACAGTATGTCTTCTTAGCAAATCAGGTATACCCTGTTTATGGGTCTTTCTGACCAAATGTGTGCACATGTGCTGGTGGGGTTTGTGAGGGCATCACCATGCACACAATTTGCTCTTCCAACATCTGGCATTCTGAAGCGCCGGCCACATGTGTACAGATTAGTCTCACTGCTGGACATTATCGCCCCCCCCCCCGGCCCTAATGAATCTCTGAGTCCCTCCAAATGGACTGACAGGCTCCCCCAGTCAACACGTTGGGGGTAAGATAACCTTATTGCATCATTTTTCTCCTTCTAAGGTAGTGGCTAGCTGAGTGATGATAAATGTCTTGCTTTATGCAGCTTATGCCATGGCCACACTTGCCAATGATCAAAACATAGTATAGTTTATTCATAATGTGGGGTAACACGGTCTTTCAATGAAAACTTTGTGTTGGCACTGTCGTTGTCAATCTTGGAATAAATGTAACTTTACTACTCCAGCAGGAGAAGTCGTAGCCTACTGACAGCTGAAAGAAGTAGCCTTTCACCTCTGAATATTAATTTCGAACAGTATTGACACTGTTACATTGGAGCCCGCAAACTCAGTGATGAATCAGAATTAAGTACTCTCAATGACAATGGTATAAATGCAAATATACAACATGATGAACTTGAAAAGAGAGCCACTTCACTGTAGAGTGAAGTCTTGTCACACAATGTGAAGACAGAACAAACTGTGTATCATACAATCCTGATGTGAGTGCTTGTACTTGGTTTCCATCACAAAAACTGACAAATTTAAAAAAACAACAATCAAAACAGAATCTGAAGAGGACTTTAAGGGGTATAAATATACCAAAAAGCTGGAACAGCAGTGACCCACCACTTTGACTACCATTACATATGTGGCCTCCACATTTCCAGCCTTAATCCTAACCATTTGTGTGCCAATTTGAAACTGAAACCAGCTGTGTGTCCATGGACAGTTTCACCTCCCTAACCTTGCTACGTTTACCCCAAGATCCATCATCGCACATGACAGACACCAAAAAGAATGACCAGCTGATGAATGAACTTCTCAAAGTTGAACCTCCATTTGAAAGAACACTCTTCAAAGAAAAGCACATAAATTGAGGAAAACCTCTACACAAGTTCAGTTTTAGCACGTACAGACCATTGGGTTTGTACTTGCTATAGACTCCAAAGACAAGGTCCATGTGAATTATGGGAATGCAGTCCACCAAAGTTTTGTCGGAAGAGTACATTGGGTTTCTCCCATACACACATAAATGCATGCATTCAGATACATAAGTTATTGCGAGACAAGATAGACTGGGGTTCAAAAATGGCCCTGGAACTTTCGAGAGACAGAAGCTCAAATTTCAATGTCATGCATGCAACAATGGCATCATTGGAAAATATTGACATTTGACCTTCTTTCTTCATTCATTCTTTAGATATTTCTTTCTATATTCCTTCTATAGTTGCCCATCCTATGATGCTCCAATGCATCGCTGGGCTCAGACAGAATAATTTAATCTATCCTTGAACAGAGGAAATCCGAGCCTTTTCAGAAGCATTGCATGACTAGAATACCACTCAAGCTTTTTTAAACAACCTGGGTAGTTTGAGTCTGCAAAGACGGGAAATGATCAGCACTGTGCACATAAACAAAAAAACAAGTGAGTCATGCTGTCATCTTATGATACCGGCTGAATAAAAACAGAACCTCATCAGCAGAATAAGAGATGTCGTCAAGACTGTTAGGCATGTGTTGACCATAATAGGTTTTAGCAATTCTGTTAACAGCTGGAAACCATCAATATAATGTGCACAATTAATTAAGATCAAACCCATAATGTCATCCACAGATAAATAAAAACAAAGCCTTGAAAAAGGGAAGGAGTAAGAGCAATGAGGAGAACTTCTGCCACTTTGCCCGCTCTTCAGACTGAATATAACTATTTCTGTGTGGGGCTGCCAGATTCACCAGAATCACTCACCTTATATGGCCAGGCATCACTGAACAGTGAATGTAATGAACATGAATTGAAGTTACCAGTGTATTACATACAATTAATACGGCGTGATCGGCTCTGTCATTTTAGGATGAAATAAACAATTGAAAAATATAAAAACACAGTGCAAAGACCAACAGCAATGAGGAGAAGTCTGATCATTACCAGGCTTTCCACCATCACCCCTCTTATGGCCAGGTGCCACCGAACAATGTGTGCATGATGAGCATGAGGGTGCCAGCAGCAGCAGCAGCAGTGTGAGGCAGGGACCACCCTGTCACTGGCACGGCACCTCCAAACCAGCCGCTGTTACACTTCATCACTACCATCACACTTCATTAGCAAGGACACCCAGGAGGGGGTGACATATTGAGAAGCTAGGAACTAATACAAAAAAATGAAACGGAATAGGTTTGATTGGATGAGATTCATATTGAAGGACATGAGAACAGTCAGGTGCCTACTGGATCTGGCACAGTTACCAGTTTATCTGCTGTACCATCTGGTTACTGTGCTGCCCGTTATATGATAACACAATATATTAATAGCCAAACAAAGTCTATAAAAGCCATTCGTGTGATAGGAAAAGACAATTACTTTTACAACGGCCCATTTAATCACAGAGTGATTTTCTGGTTGCAAATACAAATTCTAGTTGCAATTACAAAAATAACTAAACCAAAATAACCCAGATGATTCTGATGGTGACCGTTATTTGAACATTGCAGTGATCTAAAATTTTTACTGTCGTTTGTACTAAAGTATCTACAGGTGTTTTTCACTAACATTACATATTAGTTTTCTCAATAATGACTGAGTTGTAAACAAAGTAAGAAAAAGACAGAGAGAGAGAGACCGAATTTCTCACTAACTGAACAACTGTGTTTTAATTGAAATGATCTGAATCTAATAACTCAACATCCCCCGTGGTGAGTGGAGCTTCCTGGCAATACGCTGGCTGGCCGACTGACTGACTGAGGAGTTATGGAGGGACTTTGATCTCCATGCCAGACTCTGTTTCACTCATAATGCACTCACACGCATGGAGACACTTATGCTAACATGCACAGACGCTTACACAAACACACGTGTGTACACATTGGTCTGTGAGCATCATACAGACAGGCACACCCTAACAGGCACGCAAATAGAGGAAGGCACACACACACACGCTTCCCGGATGTGACACGCTTCCGACAAACATTTGTGTCCCAGACTGAAGAGGAGTCATCTCCACAGCGTTAACCCACAGTGCTGCTCAGAGGGAGAATGATAGAGATTTATTGTGGAAAAGTGAGTTGAGGGCCAGCTGGTACTTATCTGCTGAAGATCAGTGGGGACGCCGAACATGAAACATCAGAGTTGTTGTTGAGCCTGGAAAATTCTCAGATAAGGTGGGATCAAATCTGGGTTTGTGGCTGTCAGTGGACTTTACTTTGGATCATGCACTGTGTATGAGCATCATTTTGAGAACTCTTTTAATATGGATCTTAAGTTCAAAGTCCTAATAAGAGGCATTTCTGATAGAAGTCTATTAATAGCTCTAAAACAATAAGCAGCAGTTTATAGAAAGATAAAAACAAGCAGCTCAAATAAGCCTCCTGAAGCATACTTAAACTTACTTACTTACTTAAACATTCACAGCTGACAGAAACAAGTGACATAAGTTTGAGTAAGCACATTTCAAATGCCTTTTTCTTTCCTTTATTCTTATACTGCAAGTGTGTGTGAGAGGGAAATGGGAGGAAGCACATCATTTTTCACACCCGGGCCAGATGCTGGCAGTCTACTGGCCAGTGACATTCTCTTCCCACTGAGGTGTAAGGTGAGTCCCCAAAATGCAACAGGTGCAGGAGAGGGACAAACCTCACTGTGCCTCAGGACAATGCTACTCCCTTTTGCATAATGTGCCCACATGAGGACGGAAGCCAAACACAGACAAAGATAAATACAAACCCTAAATAAAAACTGCTCAGGGCTTTACATTACATACACACATACCACAACCTTTACTTAAGTTGAGTTGTGCTCAGTTTTCTGCGCCTAGTGCTGATTATATTTTCTCCTTGAATATTGCTTGAATGCACTGATGCCAATAACATGAGACAGAGGTGGGCACACTTGGCATACCAGGGTGGCACATGAGTATGTGGTGAATTTAGGGTAATTGGGCTCTACTCATGGAGGCCAGAACAAATGTTTGGCCAACAGCGCGGCTGAAACAACTTCCCATCCTGAAAGGAAACAGCCTCCCACATAGCCTGTGGACAGCTAGGAGTGGTGCAGGGCACTAAGCAAACAGCAAAAATATGACGCAACAAGACCACATGCTCCACTGTGGGCTACGTGCACTGAAAAACATGGCTGGATGCACAGACAGTTAGACACAGTAAAACCACATGCAAACTCACAGTTGCACACACAAATTAGTGTGAACATGTGAGCGCAGTCCTACTAGCTGCACTCTCTCACACACAGACCAAGGCTACAGTACAAGTCTCATCATCATACTGTAGCTATGAAGTCTGACAGTGCGCTACAAGCTGCAGCCATTCAAACAGCTGCACCTACAGCTGTCGTGTAATTACCCAGCTCCTCCAGCTAATGAGCGAAAAGGAGGAGGCGCTGATTACTGGAGGAGAAGAAGAAACCTCCTCGGAGGAATTAAACAAATTAACAAATCCTGTGTGAGATCCTGTGACTCCCTCTTCATCCGCAATAAACTTGGATCATTCCACCACCATAACACATCCATCCCACGGAAGAGAAAGCACACAGCCATGAATCATCCCAGTTGGTAGGTGTAAACAGCAAGAGTTTCACTGAGGACCATCACTGGTGTGCCGGCACTGCCTCTACTGCCCACTAGTGGGTTCAGGTGTGGGCTGCATGAGGGAGACAGATGGCTCTTGATTTTAACTTCTGATTCTTCCCATTTTAATTGCATTTAAAAGTCCAGGAAAGTGAAGGGCTCAAATGCTTAACTACAGCAACATTAACAACTTTTATTATCATTTTTCTAATCATTACAGATGAACCATATTAGGTATAAAAATAGATCTCTTGCAGAACATCCTTATGTATGTGTACTGTATTTTTCTGAATTACTGCTAAAAATGTGCAGTGTGTTCTTAGGCTACTGGCACAGAGAACACAGTACACATTTTTGGCAGTAATTCAGAAATTGTATGCTCCTGTATGGAAAGCTTGCATAGTGCAGGTACAGTTGATACTTCTTTTAAGTGGTAATTAAATCCCTTATTTTGGGCAAACAAAGAGAATTTTGGTAGTCTGTAATATAAAAAAATCTATCAACAGAGGCTGAATGAACACAACTAAAAGACTACTGAAGAATTCATAGCATGAATGGATCTACTGTATGCCTTGTCATTAAAGAGGTTGTAACTTTGAGTAGTTTACCTTGGAACACAAACAAAAACAACATTATATTAAACATCTACATCAGTCTCATCTCTACAAAATTCCTACAAAAGTTTAATTTTCTTTCTTTCTTTGTGTGTGCGTGTGTGTGTGTGTGTGTTCATCCTAATCTGGACAGTGCAGGTCTATGCCCACACTAAAACACGTCTCCAACATGTAACAAAAACGGGAGGCTGCTATTAAGCCAAGAGTGAAACAGATGAGAATGATTAGATAAAAGATCAAATGCCTTTTTTTTTTAGGGGCACATGTTTGTTCAAGCAGCACAGATCTGTGCAGTGCTCACAACACATAAAACAGACATCAACATTTTACACAAAAATAGGAGGCCAATAGAGGGCCTCTTATTTAAATTGTGAGGCAAACTTAAACAGTTTTTCATCTTTTGTCTAGGAGGGATTCTCATCCTTAGTTTGGCCTGTAGATTGTGTCTGACTGCACACGTGCAGGGTCATCAGATAACAGATGAAATGGATGGGGCATAAAGCATTTCCCACTTGAAAGGTTTTGTTCTAGAAAGGTGACATATCAGTGACACATTTTTGCAGCATGATTAAAGACTTGTAACAGTTTCTGATGGGACAGATTATGTACAGTATCACTTTGAAGGTTAGGTGATAGCTTTTGCTTAAATCTCCTCCTGTTAAATACCCCTCCAACGCAATAACAATATATATGTTATGTCTACAGTTACCTCGTGCAAATATTTAGTACAACATGGCAGTAAAAATACTAAATCCATAAAAGTTGAGTGAACAGTTTTCACAAAAGATGTCAAACAACAAATGCTCTTGAAAACTGTAATGTGAGCTTTGTGTGTTATTAGACACTTTGTGGTGATTAACCACACACAAATGCATGCATGTAGTTAAACCCAGAATACACAACTAGACTGGAGTCTTTCTTGTCACACTATCTACATGGGTCCCCGCGAAGCACCCAGTTACCTTGGTTTTGAAAAGGGACCTATGAATATATTTTATTATCATTCCCTCCATTTTAAAAATCTTCTTAAAAATGTTCCCTTTTTAAAAAAAAAATCAAAAATGCAACAGCTTTGAAAAAGGTTTTTAATTGACTTCCTCATGAGTGAGTTTAATTGGCCATGTTCTTCATTGAGAGAATAATCTCTCTGCATCGTATCTCACTTTCTTTTTCGCTCTCATCATTTCTTATACTCTCCTTCAAAGTCTCTCAACGCTTGTTTTTCTCCCTCGCCCTCCTTCCAACTCACCCCCTCACTCACTGCAAAAACATCTCAGACTCCCTTGCCTCACTGTCTTTGCACAGTGCATCTGTAAGATTAGCCCACCCTGCTCTCTACCGCACTCCGTCTGTGTGTGTGTGTGTGTGTGTGTGTGTGTGTGTCGGTGTGTCGGTGTGTCGGTGTGTTTGTGTCTGCGTGCGTGTGAGGTCCTGCACTGATGTCTACCTCGAACTCCATCCCATCTCAGGCTGGCCAGTGGCCTCTGAGCTCCTCATGCAGATATAAATATGGTTTGTGTGCCAGTCACAACCTGACAACATGTGCTGGACATGTGGTGAAGACTTTCAGTACAAACACAATGATCTCACACTCAGACAAGGCACTTACACTCTCAAACATACACGCTCATCTTTGTGCACACAGACACACACACACAGAGTTCAGGCTGCTAAAGAACAGATGAATATGTGCACTTGCACACACATAAACACATAAAAATGCCCAGCAGATGAAGGTGCAATCTTCCCCCTGTGCTTAAATGGGAACCACGTGCTGCCTTTGGGTCGAGGCAGACTTGGTAAAGTAAGTCCTTCCACTCATTATGTGGGATGACCCATGCTACCCTGAGGCTGAGGGGAACGCGAGGCAGCTCTCTGCTCGTCGGCCCTTTGAACGTGGCCTCCAAACCGGAGCGGTTAGCAATTAAATAAACAGAGGAGGAGATTTGTTCCCGCTGTCACTTGCGTTAGCCAAAAGGAACCTGCCGGGCCAAGCCTGAGTCAGTCTAAGGTACCATTAAATGGCAGGGAATCCTTTGCCCAGAGCCAAAGGAACTGGCAGCTGAAATTGCAGAGGTTCCCAACCACCAATACCACCAACACATACGGCTAATGTGCTTCCCCTGGACAATCTGCCCGCAAAAGCTCTCCAGGGAAAAATTATAGCACAGTATCAACATCAGTTTGCCGTTAAATTGTACATACCACACAAACTACGTAACCCCCCCCCTACAAAAAAAAGACAGCAGTGGTTTGGCTGTGCAAACAAAGTGAAGTCAAATCATAACATCCTCATTTTGAGCAGGTAATCCAGTGAGGTAATGCTGATTAGTGGACAGTGTAATATCCATATAACGGCTGATGCTTCGTATTCTTCATATGACTGATGCATTTCCACACATTCAGTGTTACACAGTGATGGCCAATGGTAAAGTTCTGCTCCCTCTCTATTACAGTAATACTGTAGGATTTTCCAAATGATTCCTATGACTATAGTAGTAACAGTGCAGCAGAAATGCAACCAAACAAGTTACGTAAAAGTGTGCTTTCACTGACTACATCCATATGAAACATTAATCATTTCATTGTGGAGAAGCTGCACAACAAAAATTTAACGTGACTGATGGTGCACACTAGCTTGATGGTGTTACAGTGAGAGATGATTCTGAATGCCATCAACAGCTAATAGGGGAACAGTACAATGCTGTGTTTGCACTAGGCTGCTTCTAGGTGTGAGTATGTAAAACTACATAATATCTCTTATATCTATGCATGTTCTCTTAACTGGCCTTAAAAAAGGATTTCTTCTAATCAAAACATTGATTTAGACAGGTCAGCCTTTGATAAATGACATACAATTCATAGGGCATTCTTTCATTTCACGTTATTAAGCTGATAAAGTACCATAAGCTAAAATAAAGTGCAGATAGATAGCGATGATGTAAGAAAGTAGGAGTGGCTAAATAAAGTGATATTCAACATCTTTGTGTGGTACAAAAATTGAGGTTGATTGTAGCCAAGTAAAAAGTCAAGTAAAACACAGTATTGGCAAGGAAAAGTCCCCTCCAACTGGTTCAGTACAGTGAAGCAGACAATAAAAAGAGCAGGCACCCTCCATTAATTAACTCAAAAACATTCAAATATGAAAAAGCCACAGCTGAATGAATTGTAGAATAATAAGTTATTGAACCTAAGATGTTTATGACAACTGAAATAATGCATAAAGACCCATTACAAAAGCTGATGTGTAGATGGTTAATAGATTAATATAATAGATATAAGATTAACGTAATAGATAATAATTAATTGTACAGATTGCAGAATATTATATGGTCACAGTATTAGCATCACAGTAAAACCCATAATGCCAGCTAAATCCACTAAGAAAGCATTAAAAAGACAGATTACTCAAAGACATGGTAATAAGAGACCAAACCCTTCAAAAGAACACACACAGCCCAATAAGTGTTCATTTCCAAGTGTTGTGTCATCCTCTGCTTTAAAGATGGTGGTGGGAAAGAACCGGTGAAATCATACCTCCCTAGATTTTTTTTCCTTTTCTCATTAATGTGTGCGTTTTCAGGGATAATGCACAATTGATAGTTTGTGAAAAAGCTTGCGACTGCCAGCATGGTGGCTGTGCGTGTTGTGGAGGATGGATGGAGTAGGGAGTGGAAGGGAAACAACCTCGCCCAGTCTCTACACAGGCCTGCTGGTGGACATCTGGATGTGATCCGGGTCTGCAGATGAGTTGAGCAGGGGTGACCACACCTCACTCCTGCATTATACTGTATATTGGGCTTCTCTAGGTGCCTGTCTCCATTATATAAAGAATGTGTGCATGTGAGAAAGAGAGAGAAGGTAAGACCATAAGGGTTTAAAGGGGTCTCACAAATCTCTCACCTCCGATGGTACCTTTGAACCATAAAGTGGGCTGTTACTGCAAAGCTGGGAGTAAAGAGAGCTAGCCACTTGCTTAAACATCTCAGCAGGCAGAGCTCTTCGACGTAGCAAGAACTAAGACTAAATCATCAAGCAACAGACTTGTCATCTTAAGCCAGGCAGACACTCTATGGATTCAGCCCGATTTTAGCCCCGAATTGGTTGCCCCCGAAATTTGTGCCAGATTGGTTGTCGTTTGACATGCATTTTCAGGGGGCTCACAACGCTAGATTAATCACCTCAACGATCTGGCTCTCGGGCGTTCGGATGGATTTCTGGCGTGTTAGAAATTTTGCTCTGCTCTCTTGCAGTTTGAGAAGTTCCACAGTCCGATATCCCTCATGGGTGCTTTCAAAAGATCTGTTATAAACTGTGGTGAGCTTGTTTTAGCATTCTTGGGGTATCCTGTGCCTTGAAAATTTGATGCCAATAAATTAGAAAATTATACACAACAAACCTGTCTACTGCTATCATTAGTGCAATTTATTAGCTGAAAAAAATATGTCAGCAAAATAAACTGCATTCTACATTGTTTGTTAGAGGGGTGTGTTGGCACCAATGTTGTGCTAAACAGGCAATACTGGAGTTGAATAGACTCAAATGAGAGATCTCTCCTTAGCCATTTCAAGCTAAAAACACCCCAAAAGAAACATCAGCTCCCACAAACATGCAGAGTCAGGATCATTTGATCCATAGAGCTGTGGGCTGGATAGGTCTTAATGTACTATAATATCCCTTACACAACAGTACAGAGAAACATCCAGAAATGAGTCACCGTGGTCCATGAAATTGTGATAAACTTTGGTGTATTATTCTTAAACGCAATGACACGGAGATGCACACAGCGTATGAGAATGTATTTCCTGTTTTGATAGACAGCTGGAAAAATATTTAACTTTTGCTTTGCTTTTCAATACGAGGACGCTCTGCATCAACAGTATGACACAGAAGTTGTTAGGGCTCAAAATTGGTACCAATGCTGTTAATTCTTTATCATTCCGTCACCTGTTGCAAAGTCACTTTCACTGAAAATGTCTGTCTTTATGGAGTCCACAGTTCACAGGAGTATGAAATTACTAAGCCTGGTAACATTAAATATTTGATTTACTGTAACATTGATGAGTGAGATTTGAACCCTCCGCTCACACACATATAACAACAGTAGCTGTGACTACTGCAACTCTGCCCCATTCTCAAACTGTTGCTATATCAGGCCTTTAATTCACGCCGGTATCTCCACCATCACTCTCCTCTACTACTGCCACACATCAGTCGTCTTTTCCTGTAGTCTGAGAATTTCTGCCACTGGCTTTTGAAATGTGGGGCCTTTCCTGCTAACGACTGTCACCAGCACACATTTGTTCCAGATGGATGGAGATTAATCAAAGCCATGATCCGGCAACAAAGCTTGCAGCTTGTAGAGCAGAAAGCATGAAGGAGGGAAAACCTCCTAGGGCGAAAGCCACCTAGATGTTAGCATCTATTAAAAATAAATGACATAAGACTGAGGAAATAATTATTATTCTTCGTATTCTCTTTTTGGTTGAGAGACAAATACAACCTTTCCCTAAAATACAAGCAACAGAGAATATCAGCGATATCTTATGCAGCTTATTTGGCTTTGAAATGCTTTACACAAGCAACAACTGTATCAAAATGAGTCCTAATGCTTATAGCATATGGGGTTACCTTATAATAATCAATGGCAGGTATGAATACCTCCCCTCCATCACTGAATAACATTTCTAGCTACTGGCACTGAGCCACTCAGTCAGAAAAACCACATACGGAAACATTCAGACAACTTTTTTATGTATGTATTTTTCATTCAATCCACCACATACTCTCACTTTTCTCACACTTGTGCATTCAGTCACTGATTATGGCGCCATTACATGCCCATGAAGAAATTCCACACAGAATCAGTTCTGCACACTTTTCTGACATCAATCTGAAACCTCCAAAGAATCTCCAAAGAAAAGACACATAAAACCAACCAGGGGCATAAAAACACTATTAAAAAAGGTACAACAGGTTGCATTTCAAGACAGTGAAGAAAACCAAAGTCTAAACCCACGCTTTCTGAGTGATAAAAGGGGGCATCAATCCACTGAGGGAAACAAAAGAAGGCGTGATTGATGAAATGTCTTCAGATGTTTTTCTTTAGCATCCAAAAATGTTAATTTCCTTGCTGCGCCTAAACTGGATTATTCATCACTTGGCGGTGGTGGATGTGACCCAAGTCCCTCACGTCATTGTTAGCCCCCTCTTCTCCACAGCTCTATCAGTGTGGCACCAACAGGCCTTCGACAGAGATGGATGCCGGGATGGATAGATAGAGAAATAAGGACACAAGGACTCATGATTGATTGTACCCTGGCTAGGATGCGTAGCACAAGAGTTTGGCCTGGTGACTTGCGGTGCATCTTCATTTAGCCATCTTTTCTCATTTCATCACATGTCCACTGCACTCAATGTCTTTTGGGAATCTTTATTTAAACCTCCTAGCCTTGATCTTCAACAAGTATAAATATAAAACTGTTTACTCTATGAGATTACTGTCACTACAGACTTACTAACAGTAATCTCATAGAGTACTAACAGTACTCTATGAGATTACTGTTAGTAAGTCTGTAGTGACTGTAGGTTGTAGGGAATCTGGAGTAGAGCTGATTAAATATAAAATAATATGATTAAAACTCTACTTTATACATTACTTTATATTATTGTCTGTAATCAACAAGATGTTTTGTCTGCCAACATGCCAGGAGTATTTAAAATACAATTTCTGTCACAAATTGGAAACTTAATCTACTATACCCATTTACCTGCTCAGAAAATCAATGAGAACCAAACTGATGATGTTATATTATTGATATCAGTGAACAGGTCCCAGAAAGTGGTGAAATATGGGCTCTGAGATAAGACTGTCTGAGGGGAATTAAAAAATAAAATAGAATAAAAAGATGCCCTCCACAATGGGATTCTACAGAACAGGAAGAAGGGACTTGAGTCTGAAATTCACTCAGCTTGGACACCGTCTTTGGCATCATAGACGAAAAGGAAGACACCATGATAAAATGAAAGAGACAGCAAGTAAATGTTCATATCGTATTTTTCTTTTAAAGTTATGTGTATATTTTTGCTACATGTATGTTTTTATTCTACGTGTCTGTGTGTGTGTGTGTGTGTGTGTGTGTGTGCCAAAGTCAAAGACAAATTTCCATCGCTTTGGGACAGACAAGATTCTAAGTCTGATGTATTTATACCTATATCACAGTATGTGGAAGATTTGCATGAATCCTTTTCATACCACGTATTTGGATACTTTTTTGGTTTTTGAACTCTTGGTTAGACAAAATAAGCAATTGTAATATGCCGTATTGGGCTTTGATAACTTGTTAATGGGTATTTGTCACAAATGTTTGGTATATTTAGAGTAAATGATCACTTAATAAAAAAAAACCCACATAGATAGAATAAAAATCTATACAAATAATCCTCAGTTGCAGCCCTACTTGTCATAATAATGCACATACATTAGATTTGGCATACATATCTAAACTGTAGGATTAAGGCAAAAAAGATCCTACATCAGTTATTCTCAGAGGCATTTCGAGAGCAGCCTAAAGTTAGCATTTTTTTATGAAAAATGAGACCAAAGAATATTATAGTGTGGGTGGGTTATCCCTCCATCATTCATAGTTCTCAATAATTCACAAAGTCAAACACCAGTCAGCCAATCTGGTGGTCACACAAAATGATGCCCTCTTTCGCGGCTCATTGCAAACTTGACATTCCTCTGATGACAACACTCTTTTGAACGTCACATCACGACTCTCTGCATTTCCATGCCGTCTGGAAAACACTACTCACTACTACCAGCCTCACTTTCAAACGGAGCGAATCAAACAAACAATAAATCAATCTACAACTCTAACCACGCTGACTTTCTGCCGAGTGCCATCATTAGTATGGTTTATTTGCTCACTGAGCTGTTTCTAAAAGCAGAAGCGAGCAGGGGGCTGTGTTTGTTCTCTGGGGCAGCCGCTGATGTCACTGTGCTGCAGCAGTAATCACCTCTCTCCTCTCACTCTGCTGTTTATTTGGAAGTCATTAGCGCTGTCCAACTTGGGCCCTATACATGCTCTGCTGACGCAAAATCAAATCAGTGATCTAATTATTAGCCAGAAGTCCATCGTAGGAGCAAAGCCGATTCTGTTTCTTTAGCGGCTGGCTTACTAACAGAGAGGACACTTGGAGAGCAACACACTTATACCTTAAGAATAATCAGGCTGGGTGACAAAGTGCTTTAAAAACACTCCCATTACCAAAAGGTCGCTGTAACAGCCATGTGTTCTGTTTAAGGGGTCCATGAATGACACAGTAAATCCCTAAATGGGAAGTGCAAAATGATGGAAACAACACATGAAAAAGTACTAAATCACAACTGTAAAAGTAGCCAGAAACTGTGGATTATTGAAGTAACAGCTTTTGCTCTGTACTTCTTTTTTTTTTTTTTTTTTGCGACAGAGGCTCCCACTGGCAGCGCGAGGGCAGTGGCAAACATTTTGAATTTATTATGAAGAAACAGCCAATAGTTTCCTTTGCTTATCTTGGTTACATAGAGGCATTACAATTACGCCAAGACAATGAGAAATACTTTACACTGACACTCACCACTTTCATATGCAACAGCGAAAATCATCAGGATTCAACTGGCAAATGCAAAATGCCTTGCATACAGATATTAAGCCATTTCCAAACACCAAATAATAAATCCATACATCCATATGTATTTTTAATTTTCTGGAATCAACATCTACCTTGTCTGTTCTTTACAAGAAGTGAGTGAATTTACTGTGAATAAAGGTTTGATGTGCCAGAATTCAGGATTTATATCACAGCAAAAGGAGATAATATTTATAATATTCATATTTTCTTCAGTATTTACAGTATTTTGTCCACTTACAGTACAAGTTCACTCCCTGCTAAATTACTCTGGATAATAGTGAAAGGTAAGCGAGTGAGTAAAAGTTTGTTAAATAAGCAAAGGCAACTAGACAACACACGATTCAACCTGGACCGAGCTGCTACTGTGTCATGCAAAAAAACACATCCACTTTATTTTATCTCCAGGTTTCAGACAAAAGAGTGCACATGTGGTCAGACCTGTTGCAGCGCCTAAAAGAAAATATCTCTTGCATCTATCTAAAATTTGTTCCAGAAGGTCTCAATCCAAACGAGGGTCTGTTTCTCTCCAGTCCCGGATATACTGTACATGTTGTGGTTATTACTGTGTTCTCTGTAAAGATATGAGTTGCCTAGCAATACCAAGCAGCCCATAGAATTATTATCAAAGAGAGGGGAAAAAAGGGACAGGACATGGAGAGGCCATGGTTATGATAGTTAACGTGAGAACACATCTGCTAGAGCTGTCTGAGGTCCATCCAAAATTAGGTCTAGAGGTGGAGACAAATACACGGAACGAATGGCAGTGACTTGATTCATTTGAATGGCTTATGTGTGGTGAACTCTGAGGAGCAGATTTAGTTAAGCTGGAAACTCCTGTTGAACTTCAAACATGCTGAGAGGTGGTGGAAAATAGATGAACTCATCACTGATTCATTCATTCAACTGGTCTAGCCTAAGTATATAATGGCTGATCTTGATGAAGCCATGAGCACAGAGATACACCTGAAAATGGATCTGCCCTTTGTTTACGTGTGTTATTGTGTCTCCATGTCTGTCACAGTCCGTCACATGGGTTTCAATCACACCAACTGTTGATGGGAGCTTTTACAGTACATGGCCACCAGTCAAATTCAATTCAGAAGAAGACCCTAAAAATCTGACAAATGAGACAGCCTCAAATTCTTGCCGCCCCCTTTCAAAAGGAGCAATTTTAACGAGCTAGCCACTGTCTGTCACTCACAAGTACAAGACATTGACATGGACTGATGTCATTGTTCCAGGCCACAGTCTGGGAAATATCAACACTAATAAAGTGAAATTAATGTTGATCTTTCTTGGTGGGAAGGGAGACTACTGCTGATGCAAGCCATTTCAATTGGTATGTGCCGGACTATTTTCTGCAACATTTAATTTGGAAATGAAAATATACTAATCTTTGGTAACATCATGTTAAAAATAGGAAAAAAAAAACTTGTTGACAGCACATCATTTAACTAATTTTAACACACTAACAATAATGATTGAATTTCTCTCTTTTGTTTTGACTGGCAAGTAAGATGGGAAAATCTTCAGTATGCAATGGATTAATGTTATGAGCCATAAAGCAGAGACTGAAATTGAGGTAATCTGTCTGCTTACTCATTTCTATATTTCAGTCCATTCTGATCCAGTTAAGACAGAGAGGGGAATAACTGAGGGCTTTGGGTTCATCTCTAAACCTCTGAAAAGGGTCATCTTCCTTGCTGACCTCAGCCGGATTTGTTTCCCGAAAAGGAAATGACTGCAGCCTCCACTGCACTTGGGTCATGAGCTAGACTTGAGCAGCCAAACTACAAAGAGCTTAATCTATTTATAGGAAAACACTGCTACAGTACAGTGATCAGGGGGAAAAGGAACCCTACAAGACAGAAAGACAGTCGGACGCCAAGGTTATGCGCCAACTGTCAAGATCAACAAGGAGCCTTGCCATTCCCCTGCTTTATAACTTAAATCCATTCTCCTTGCCTCTCTCCGAAAACATTAAACTATCCCCTTACTTTTTACATTGTCGATTTGGACATTTAATACAAGTAAGAAATGCAGCACCTACAAAGCTGTCTCATGCAATAATCCAAGTAATTTAAGTACAAGTGTAGAAGAAAAACATTCCAGTAATTTTTATTTTTTGAATGCAGACAACATTAATTAATTGAGACTCAATGTCTCATATTAAGAAAAACAGTATTAGGACAAGCCACACTTTAAACGTAGTTTGAATCTATGCAGATTTACTGCTATAACAACAAGGACATAAAACTTCGTTCCTCACATACTGGATTAACTACCGAAGAGAGCTGGAGTGAGGGCTCTGTCTTTAAGGTGGCATAGCCTGAAGGCATACAACAAAAAAAGCACAAGACTCTCTTCATAAACATACTTGAATTATATCACACAAAATGTTATTTTGTAATAAATACAACTAACAGTGCTATACATTGGTACACTTGGTATGCCCAGTAGGAACGGGAAAAATAAGTCAAGTCAGTTTCTAATTGCCCTTTGTTTACTTGGTGATTGGATTTAATCACCATAATGACTCCAGAATCAATATTTGCGATCAGCATATTTGACAGATGTGATTGTTCAAAGCAGGTAAAACAACACTAATGGTGCAGAGCTGAAACAACAACACACACAAGACTGAAACGAAAACAAACAAGGAGGATCATCATACTGTTCGACTGACACCATGTAGAGTTAAAAACTGATGAAGAAGAAAAGAAGCGACCTGTTGATTTGTTTCCTGCCCAACAGACTCTGAAAACATGACTGTCAAGTATGTTACTTATATTTAGGGGCATCACTTTCCAGGGTTGTACAATTGCACGCTTGTAGCTTTCTGGCAGACTTTCCAGTTGGTCTGCACTTTGAACTGCATTTCTACACGTACTTTTGAAACACAGAAATAAATACTAAGCTAGTCTCTCTCCTATATCAAAACCCGTGTGTTACTCCAAAGAACCCTAAATCAAGCTTAGGGAATGTGGGGACTACACCAGCAGTCATTACGTAAATTTTTCTTAAAGTATTTCTGCAGTTTAAGAATCTACATCTGCATGTATGATATATACCTATTCTCCACCCTCTCAAACACTAAGGAACTAAGATATCTCCCATAACTCAGCATGAGAGGATACAGACGAGACACAGAGAGATGGAAGAAATGGGACAGAGGTTATAAAATACAGGACTGTTGAAAAGAGGCAAAGGAGAACAGGGAGTGATGAGAGATGGAGGGGCCAGCAGAGGTCCCACAAAGGAAAGAAACACAGGTAGGTAAAGAAAAGCTGTGGAAGGCCAGAGCCCTGTAGGCCCCGTGAATCACTGCCTGGTGTCAGCGGGCCTTGTGAACCTGAAGCTTGGCCGTAAATTGTGGAGAGGGATCCAGGAGAGACTGTGAGGAGCTCGGACTGGTCCATGAGGAGATTCTATTTCTACACTTCATCAACCGTCTGCATGAACATAGGGACCAGTTACACTGCATGCACCTTGAATATCTTTCGTAATAAACAATAGGCAGTGTATATATATCTATTTTTAATATCATAATACCAAGACATGCTTTCCTTTAAAAAAAAAAACTGTGTGCTGGCTTCTACAAATATGTACGGTTTGGATTTCAACACATGTAGCCGATTACAATACCCACAGGTGGCATAGATATTTTTGGCCATTATAGAAATAGAGTTGAGTTTCCATCAAATGTATATTTAAGAGTCTTGTGGGGTCGAAACACAGAAGTAGTGACAAGCCACTGTTTCCAGGGCCAAAATCATTTGCCTTCTCGCTTACTTGCAGTGGAACTGGTGTAATTCTCAGTTACAGCTCTCCCATCACCCATTCAGGTTCATATTATTGGAAACAATGACATCAAGCATCAAGAAAAACACTCCAGTCGGAGCATTAGAGCAATGATCTATCTCTAGTTCAATACGGTAACAGGAGAGCAGGCTAAAACAATCAGCTTTCCTTTCTCCCTCTTCCCTTCTCCCATCGGTGTCAACCAAACATCTGCCGTATCTTCCCAGCAGAAGGGAAGGTCGTTTGTTTCCACGCCGAGATCACTCGGTTATACAACCTCCGGACTTGTTTGGGTACAACTGCTCAGACAGGATATTACAGGATATTACAGGATAGTACAACGCCTTCTTTTCCCAACTGGAAGATGGTCATCAGGGTGGAAACAGACAATAATTGCCTGTACTGTAGGTGTGTGAGACAACT
Source organism: Macquaria ambigua (assembly GCA_008360985.2). Taxonomy (NCBI): domain Eukaryota; kingdom Metazoa; phylum Chordata; class Actinopteri; order Centrarchiformes; family Percichthyidae; genus Macquaria; species Macquaria ambigua. The sequence continues at coordinate 141,306 of VMKM01000792.1, forward strand.
CCAGATAAACAGCTTGTTAGGAATCTCCTCTGAGGTTACCACAAAAATTAAGACCATTCAAATCTATTCATTTTAACTTGGTGCTTTTATAAGGTCTAACAATCCCTCTGTTGAGATCTAGGCTTTATCATCTTGTTTCTTTCTAACTGTACAACTCACAGTGGTAGTATTAACTAGCCCACTAATTACTGAAGCCCTTAGACTGTGTATTTTAAGTCTAAGTTGTCCAGAGTCTATCCACTCCTATTAAAGTGCCTGTGACGAAGACACCAATCCCCTATCCACAGTGTCACTCAGCCTCACCACTCCTTTATAATTGCTTTGGGCTAAATTATCCACTCTCCACTTTTATTGACCTGCAGTTTCTGAACTGTGAAGTTTCGCTTGTCAGAAGAGGAGCTGACAGACTAATGCATGTTCTGGGCTCACTGTCAGAGTAAGCGTTAGAGATAGCCCTCACCTTTAAATCAGAAAACGATAGGAATACACATGTACATCCTCTTTGTAAGGCAACACTCTCAGGCCTTGGCCTATTAACTGCTATAGTCTTCTGAGAGAGATGCATTAAAGATCTAATTGTTCACCAGTTGACAGATGATCGTCCCAAAGTCTTAGGTCTCAAGTACCGCCTGTCTGAGCATAAAAACAGTCTCGAGCAACGTACTCTGTTCTGTATGGCACATTCTACCTGTGATGGAAGCTATTTATGCACTGATGAGAGGCATTTAGCCAGAAATAACTTAAAAGCACCATTATCTCTGAGCAGATCTGATTCCAGAACACAAAACTCTTAGTTCTTTCAATGTAGTTAAGTGGCATGAACAGAGAGATCACTTTGCTCTGTGGGATGTATGACGAAGGATAACTTGGAAGACATGGTCGTGACCTGAATGTGAGGTCAGTCACTAGTCACTAACTATGTCAGTGTGGTGGTGGTGTGAGGGAGTATCACTGTCCAGCAAGTTACATGAGGCAAGTCGTTCCATTGCAGAACAAGTATGTCTGATTGCTTTCACATCGCCGTGTGTAATGTGTCTGGAATGTCTTTTTGACGAATATGTACAGACGCACATGCGAGTGAAACTTTACCGTTCTGTTCATCCAGCTCATTGCCAATCTCCTGGCCCATTATCTTCTGTCGGCTGATGACAGCTGCAAGTGCATCCAAGCCAGCATCCTGGGCTGTGAAGAGAGAGGAAAGAAAAGAAAATACTTGAACATGAGACAAAGAAAGAGACAAACAGTAAGAGCACCAGGGTTATGCAATGCCAGACAGCAATACGGAGAAAAAGACTCAAGAAAGATACATTATATTGCAAAAATAAAATCAATGTGATACACTTGTACACACTCAAATTTAGCGGTGGGGTAGGATGAATAATAAAGTAACCTTTGAAAAAGCCAACTGTAAGAAGGGAGCAGTTACAGTATTCTGTACTTGTGATATAATGAGGCAACTATTTGGGAAATAGGAATGACAGGCTGTTGGGGTCCAGCTCAGCTCACAGTGCCACATGTGAGTCATTCAGCACTTTACCCCACTCAGCCTTACTCCTGTTATTATAACTGCGGCAGGCCAAGGTGGAGAGGAGAAACAGTGAAGCTGAAAAGAAAAGGGAAAAAAAGAAGAAGAAAAAAAGAAAAGATTTGGCCTCTGTAGGTTTCCAAGTTTGACACACTCTCTACCACTGGAATTTTTTTATGACCACAGGTTCAGACGCTCACCATTACCCAACTCCACCAGAAATCCCACAGGGGACTAGAAACCTCCATGTGGTTTGGTTTCACTGTCTTAACAGGAATCTCTGATCCCAAACTGACAATAACCAGAGCCGTAATGGAGACATAGCAAAGAAGTGTCACATGGAGTCAGGTGAACTAACGTCTGGGTGTTCAAGTCATGTAAGAGCCATTCAGGAAACAGGAAAAAACAGGCGTGGGCTTACAATATGTTTTCTAGATGTGAATCATAATGACCACCTTTTATATGTTAGCATACATCAGCATGGCCAATACTACTTTAATACAAATCACGTTGTGTCTAGAATACTCTTGTTTTCTATTAATTGTACCTTTAACACCAGCACAACTGCCTTTGTTTCACTGGAAATGCCTTCTTATGTGCACTAGACAGACAAAAGATAATTTTCACAAACACATTAAGAGATGTTACATATGTTTATGACGGGACCGTCATATTGTATTTGTTGGAGAGGTACAAATAAGGGCTAACATGAGTTACAAATATTATCCCAGTAGGATAATGCTATAGATGGCTGCTATACCCATATTTGGTCTTGATGCAAATTATATCAAAAATAAACAAAACAGCATACTTGAATACATGTTTGCTCGATCAAGCAATGGAACATGCTCTCATTTCAGAAAATGAAGCTGTGTATCTGAAAATCTTATCAGTCTTGACTCTTATTCTGGGCGGTTGTGGCTCAGGAGGGGGAGCGGGTCGTCCACTAATAGCAGGTTTCGCTCCTCCTGTCCAAATGTTGATGTGTTCTTGAGCAAGACACTGAACCCCAAGTTGCTCCCAATGGTTAGGCCAGCACCTTGTATGGCAGCTCTGCCACCATCGGTGTGTGGGTGTGTGTGTGAATGGGTGAATGTGAGGCAAATTGTAAAGAGCTTTGCCCATTAAGGTAGAAAAGCACTGTACAAGTGCAGTCCATTTACCATTTTTTCAATCATGTGCAATTACCTTCAATGATTCGTTGTTGCTGATGTTTGATCTCTCCAAAGGTCAGCCCTCTGGTCTCTTCTGTTTCGTTGACCAGCCAGGGGTTGGCCGCAACACCTCGACTCGCTCCTGCCCCTTCGGCCATCAGAGTCGACCTGTGAAACATAATCAGAACAATACTTCCTTTCCAAGATGCTTCACAGCTGCTCTTCAAGTTCAAGAACCATCATAAAAAATAAAAAAAAATGTTTTGGAGACCATGAAATTACTATTCCTAACAAAAAGCAGAGCAGCAGCTTTTAAAGTAACAAATACAAATCACCCAACAGTGCACTACAACTGAAAGTAGATGGCAAAAGTGCCCTTTCTGTCTGTCAATCACCATTCCAGCATAGAAGTCTAAAACACTCATCGTGCATCAGTGACTTTTACTTATATTAAGTAAACACAGTCAATATGCCTGGTTGGGATAGGAGTACTATGCACATCTGTACAACTCTTACAGCAAACACATCTGTACAAGGCATGTTCCCATGTTCAATACTGTACTCTTTTGAACATTTTATGACAACAAAACCCTTTAGATCATGAAGTACTGTATTTATTTACTCACTTTGTCTTTTAAGTTTTTTGAACGATTGAAAAATACCAGGTTAGCTTGTGCTTGTGTGTAAACAGTGCATGTTAATCTGTCACAGGACTGTGGACTGCTGGGGAGGTTTGGCTCTGACAAAGTGACAGACCAGAGAGCTCTCTGCACTGTACTGCGCTGTGCTAAACACCGCTGTGTGGTTTAAAAGCTATTCTTCTGCTAATAGCTTAAAGCTGTGTTTCAGACCCCCCCCCCGTGGCTGTCTTGCGGTGACGGGTTCAGAATCTCTGTGTGAGGCGGGATTTAACCATGTCTGCTGTGAGCAAGTTGTTTGCTGGTCAGGCCCAGGAAAAGTGACCTGAGCCACCTGTAGGTTTATCAGTGACTAAAGAAATAATACTACTATTACACTAAACTGTTTTGCTGTGGTCCAGCTAACATAATTCAGTCTTTCATTGGTACATTTAAACCCGATCTTTCAAATTCAAAAGTAAAAGCTTTTTTTGGATAATCTCTTTTTTTGCAAGACAAATGCATAAAACTACATTTATCTCACCCTAACTCATGCATCTCACAGTGTGGTGACTAATTCAAGCTGTTTTTGAAGTGGTAAGTGAAGCCATTCACAATGCGAGCTAGCTGAGGCTGATACCATCAGAGGAGTAGGTGAGACAAGGCACTCGGTCTAATCTCTCTGACATGTTTGATTACTATGAGACTGTGTGCCAGCCCTCCATGTCCTCTATGCAAGTGCCCAGTGTGTGAAGATCCAATTAACCAGTCAGTGGGGAGCGCCAAAATCAGTCAGGCACATCTTATGCCCTAGACTGCCGCCATCGGGGCCTGAGCACCCATGCCCTGACTGAATGACTTGGACAAGCAAGATTTAACTAATTACAACTATTTCCAGTGCAATCAAATACAAAGGAAAGGTTAGTGAATAATAGAGGAAAGGTGGGTCTGAGGGGCGATGGGGTGAACTGAGCCTTCAAATGTAGGCGCCATGTCCTTCTTTTGCTTAGTCTGAAATGGAGATGCTCAGAATGTATTGTTTCAGGGGTAGATTAAATTCCCCTCTGTAACCTCTATCCCTCCTCTTCTACCCAAAGTTCTCACAAAAAAAGAAAAGAGCGGCTTAGATTATCCAAGCATGGCCAATCCACCCCCTCCCACATTCTGTCCTCAGAGACCACACAGTGGGAATGGGTCCTACCCACAAATCCAAATTACTCACCACATATCACTATTAAAGTTAGGTCTCACTGAGCAAACTAAAAACCATACGACCACATGATTACAGTTTGCCAAGCTAATTTATTAGCAAATGTCATTGGAGCTTTTTTTACAGAGGCTTTTATGTAATTTGGGTGTGTGGTCTGTAAAAAGATGAAAGCCTGTGCAAAGCACCACTAAGTAGATCAATCCCCAAACCAAAGCTTGTGAAAGATATCAGAGAAAGGCAGTCTCATATCAAGGCATCAATAAAATCGGTTTTCTAAATTCTGCTGATCTGATGAAACAGTGATGCTTGGTTTCATTCTACTGTCATTTCAGTTACTCCTCAAAAAAAATACTTACTTACAACTTACTATACTATACTGGAACAGAGTTTTTCTAGAAATGCTGAGCCTCAACAATGTAAAAAAAAACAAACAAAAAAACATGGAGGTGCTATCTAACAAACACACATTTATAAAACAGACATGAGAAACCAGAGGAAGTTAACAACATGACACCATTTCCTCTTCCTGTCCAAACAAATATCACCTGGGCGAGTCTAGGTCAAACATTACCCAAAGTAATGACTACCTGCTGCCTAGGGTTTTCAAAGCTGTCACATTGACATGCCATCAGATGATGAAGAGGATATAAGATGTGGCATCCAGCTCTTTGATTAGCTCCACAAGTACTAGAATAAATGCTCAGTGGAGAGTTATAAACTGTAAACTCGCTCCTTCCATCCTTGTTCATCAAGGCACACACACACACGTATATTCATATGAATGAGTGTGTCTGTGTGTGTGTCCATTTCAGGAGGTGCCAAATGTGTGATCAACAGTGCAAAGCGAGCAAATCTCCCCATGAAAAAGAATTAGCTACGAAGTTAAGCACCCTGTCAAAATGGCAGACAGACAGACTTCCTTCCGAGTGATAGCGCAGGGAGAGGTCATGGCACATGGATCATACCGGATGTACAAAGACTTTCACAGAAAGTTAGTGACCGGTGACATATCATCAAAGCAGAGAACAGAGCCTATGACCTCTCTGGTCAAGGACATAGACAAGAGAATGAGGATTCATTATTTTTAATTGGGCGACCAGCACTAGTAGATATTATAAAAAAGATCTGAGAGAGGAAAATTACCAAATGAAAGTTGGCATGTTCTGAGCAGGATGCCCCCTGAAGCATCATGGCGTGACGCTTGGTTTGGCCATTCTGACACTGACTGACAGTGACAGACTCAGGGCGGAGAAATATTCCACAATTTTCTTGAACTACTTAAGCAACAAGCTGGGTGTCCCAGAATATTTTTTTCAAAATGCAAGTGCTCTAAGAAGAATGAATGATAGAATGAATTTAAGTGAAGTACCACATTGATCATAAATATGTTGAGATTCTCCCAAACCTTTGAAATTTGGTCAAATTGTCAAAATGTAGTCCGTGTGTGATCCCACTCATAACAGAAGAGAATGCTTAATGAGATTTGCAAATACTGACTTTCTTTACTTTTCCTCTCATTTGGGATGAAATAATTTGCCAAGATTTGAATACCTGGAAGGTTCAGGTTCCGCGATGTCCCCCTTGAAGGTGGCATTGAGCTGCTTCTCTCTGGTTAGCAGGTCATCAATAAGGTTCTGCCTCCTATCAGCTTCTGACTGCATTCTGATGAAGCCATGTTTAGGTCATCCAAAAGGTCAACATTACTTTAAACACCTTCAGTGATAGTGGACAGAGGATGCTCCCAACACTTTGGGTCAGTTTGGAATTAACACATGAACACAAAAACCTTTCTAACAGGAAACATTTTAGGAGACAGGGCAGACCTTTTCAAAACACTCTAATGCCCTCTATAGGAAGACAACTGGTACTGCAAGCAAAGGAAACCCTCCAGCCCAAAATGTAATCTCCATCTCATGACTTCCACTGCCTGGAGCATTCTCAGAAGAAAGGATACATGTGGCGAGTAGATGATGTTCGCAACAAACCCTCTTTAAGCTTGGCAATATTCTGTTTGAGCTTCTGCAGTGATGCCCGAAGTGTCATGTTGATCTGAAAAGACAGAGGATATTCACACCAACCTACAACAAGAGAAACCTGACTATTTCAGGAGAAATTTGTATGCAGTGCCTCTTTACTTGTGAATGTAACACCTTACCTTTGCAGGGTTGCCCCCTGTTCTTTGCTGCCTGTTCCGTTCATGAATATTTTCTGCTATTTCCTGTGCCAAGCGACAAGTGGCATCATAATTCTGTAACCTATAGATCAGTGAATGGGATAGAGATGTCATTTAAATTAAACCGGTCATTACTGACTCATGACAAACAGCAGCCACAGACAAATTATGGAGGGACAACGAGAGATCCCTGTTATGTGGTTAATGTGGTAATGAACAAAACAAAAGAATGAATCACTGGTCCGTGGATTTGTACAGGGTGAAGACAATTGACATATCTGTTTCTTAATATTGTGCAGCCTACAAAAATATAAGAGTTGTATTTTAAGAATACCATGCAATACAATGCTGTAAATACTAGCTAGCTTGACTAGCTAGCTCATAATGTTCAGAGTTCGGACTATCAGAGGACTTTATGTAACACGTTCGTCTTTTTTGATGCTGGAGTTTATTGTTGTTAAGCAAGTATACTATTGGATGTGTGAAAAAGCTGAATGAACACCCCTGATAGCCTCAAAAGCCTGAGTTGCACTATTAGTATTTAATACAGTGCTAATATATTGTATTGTAGGGTTATTGTGTTGTGTTATTGTGTGCGTCAGAGAATGAGCACAAGCTTCACATTCATCATGTAACATTTTTAGCATTGCCTTTTTCCTGTTTCGATTCTGCTAACGTTACAAAGTTTCAATCTGAATAGTAGAGAGAAGAACAATGCCTAAAAACTACGAATTTCCTTTCCGTTATCGAGGACAGGACCGCCATACTACATTTACCAACACATAAAGAGATGATTTTGTAATGGCTTATTGAAAATGCAAGTTTTTGTATTTGGTTAACGTCAATCTTAATAGGTAAGAGCTAGCTACCACTTTAGCTAGCAGTATGCAGAAAGAGTAGCTAACTTGTCAGGGTTAGTAACGTCATTTGTTGTAGTTAATAATGCAGTTCAGCCAATTTATTGTAGCCTTCGAACACATTACTTACCAGGGATCCTGCGACATTACGATAAAAGTTAGCTATGAAGAGAAAATCCACTTAGTTTGAACCATCCGGCAGTAACCACCAGCAAACTGTTTCTTGTTTGGGTGTGACGTCACTACGGCACAATGCGAGGAACAATTGACTCTAGGGCCGCGGTTTTCAGTTTTACAGAAAACCTGCAATAAAAGGCTAATGAAGAGGAGCTTTCAGAAGGTCAGCATGCATTGTCTAAACATAACTACGTATGATGCTTTTGTGGGAGCAATTAACACGCTAAACACAATTAAATCTTTGTCATGCAGATACAAAGAGGAATGTTTTTTTAATACCTAACTTATTGGTCCTGTAGCCCACCTTTCAAAATAATTAATACTGTCAACATCAACATCCAAGTCCGAAAACAGTTGCAACTGTTACTGATATGTTAACTGCTATCACAGAAGTGATGATCAGTAATAAAACTGAATCATCTATCCAGAGAGTCGAACTCAATAACCACCTTGACGGGATTGTTCACACTGTATGATAGTCAAACAATTAGTAGTTTACTGTGAGTATTTACAACCTTCATGCAGCAAAATGTTCCTCTCTTCAGGAAAATAGAAATTTACTGTAAGCAAAATGCAAATGTCAGGACAAGGATGTAGGGAGTGTGTGTTTCCCTTAATGAGAATGATGAATATTTGGTTGGCAGTAAAGAATGAGCTGTATGGACTATAGCTGTAGGGATGCCATGTAAACAGTCATTTTTTTATATTGGTAATGTTTGTTAAAAGCCTCAGAACAGCGTGACAGGATACACAGAAAGTGAGAATACCATGGTACATTTCTCACAGTCCTCACAGACTTTGTCACAATATGGGCCTCCATATGTGTTTTAACTGCTTTCACATCTTACATTATGCTCAAAGTGCAAGTATGAGTTTGTATTGTCCAGCCTTAATGGAAACTGACAGGTAGGAATGACAGCATGTCTTCTCCACTCATGGGGCTGAAGAGTTTGTTTTTCAACTCCATTACATGTGGAGCCCTCATATGAGATAAGTACTTGTAGAGGTTTTATGTTTCATAACCAAACAGTCGTGTTTGGATCAAAACATATATCTGTTGTGTAGAATAATAAGCTTTAGAAGACTTCTTGGAATAGACTTATTTGGCATTCTGATGTTACGCATGAAGCATTTCACAGAAAGATCAACATCTACATGATTACCCTCTTCTCTCTGATGACCTTATTCTCAAAAATAAATGTTTTGATATATAGGTGTCCCTGAAAAAAAAAAATCCAACAATTTGTTAATTGCAATGGCAATTGTGTCTACCATGGGGAGTGAGTGGATGTATGTAACATATAAATAACAGTTATGTAAATTGCAGTGAGTAGGATTATTTGAAGGACACTTGGTCAAATTGTGTTTTAAAAAAGTGCCTGTGTTTTGACATGTGATCTGGGAATTTTTATTCCTTGTTTGTTACTTCTCAGAATGAGACACTGTACGTTGCCAAAGTTAAAACAGGAAGATCAGTGGAACTTTTCACTTTCAGTGGCTGAAATCACCACAAACAAACCATACCACTATAGCTTGCCTCACATGGGCACAGCCCACAGGCTTATATAAAGCCCTGATCCTCAGAACGTGCAGCTAGTAACAGGAGACACATTACCTTCCAACTTGCATTTCTTTGACTTGACTTGAGATGATTTATGTTTCGAGAACGCCAGAGTTCTCAAATTGTGGAAATATGAATTCGATTTCACTGCGCACATCCTCTGACCAAGACCTGGACTCTATGGCAGGAGGCAGAAGCAGGCAAAGGTCTTACTCCTATTACAGTCCCAAGGACAATAAGAACTATGGTGTGCAGACACAGACAGAGGAAACCTATCTAAGACCACGCTCCAGGTATGTTTACTTATATTTATGTGGATTTGTGTTTTAATGTTGTGGCAAAATTGGATAACAGACAGGCCATGCCCAACACAAAAAAGGACTAAAAAGAAACATTATTATTACTAATTACATAATTAATACTGAATCAACTGCTCCCCAGGTCTTTTTATAGTTATGAGACATCAGAGACAGAACTTTACCCCGACGATGAAGTGGGAAACTTTACAAGGAACAGTCCACTGAGGCAGAGGGCAAGCTCCCTACACCAGTTTCAAGTGAACAAAAAGGAAAAGAGAGAAGGGGGTGGCGCTGGTGTTCAAGTCACCTCTAAGAAGTCCAAGCCTAAACCAAACAAGCACTCGCCATCAAGAGAACATAATGGTACTGAAATAATGTTTTTATAATAGCATGTATTCTGCTCCCAAAAATGGGAATAATTTTTGAAAATTTGAGTCTATTTACACTGTTTATGGGAGAGAAAAAATGAAATGTTTGTATGCATATTTTGTTCAGGCAGTCTGAAGTCAGCGTCCATGATCACCATCTCTGAGTTGGACAACTGGGAAATTAGCTCCAGCTCGGGGATGAAGTATGGACAGTTTGTGGACTGGGAGAAGATTGACCCTGAAGCTGCAAACAGATACCAGCAGATCCTGAAGAGTGATCACCAGCAGCTGAAAACAATGGGCCGAGAAGGATTCTGGGCCATGCCTCATACGCTAAGGGCCAAAGCTTACTATCACATCATCCACAGCATCAATTCCAGGTTAAGACTGTCACAATGAAAACTCATAAAATCTGAGTTTTAAAAATATATTTTCTGTCATGAAGACAAAGAATATATGCATTTGGGGGAATTGAATCAGTGTGTACATTTGAGTTTAAATCCACTTAGCCAAATGGTCTGAATGTGGATTGATGTTATATCTGCAGTGGGTCTGTCACTCCAGACAGAGACGTCTACTATGAACTGGTCAAGAAGCTCTTTGGAGAACAGAAAATCAGCACCCATCCAGTCCCAGAATACATGGAGGCAGGAGAAATACCCAGGTACTTTTATGGAGTAATATTGGTTCATGTATCATAGACATGTTGCTGTACTATATAAAACAAATTAAAAAAAGGTTGTTCCCTAAAAAAGTTTTTTTTCAGTGAATGTGACAACATATTCCAGTGAATTTATTGTAATATACCTACTGTATGAACCTTAAACTAGCAAAAGAACAAACCTGAAAAGCATAAAGTGCCCTCATCATATGTAAGCATGGCAGCTGATTTTTATTAGGTTAGTTTTTAGTTAAATTAGTTTTTTGTTTTTTTTTACATTTGTGGCCCCTTTAGTGGAATGCTCTCCTTTGTTGAATTCCAGATTTGTGACAGTGATCAGACATGTACTTTTATATAAAAGTCTCACCAAGTGGAGCTTTAAAAATAGAAAATATATGATTACTGTGCATGCACTCTGCACTGGATTGGAATATGACCAAGTGAGTTGTTGCTTGTTCTTCTCTTATCCAGATACTGTCTCAACAAAGCAGGCCTGAACTCTGTTAAAAAGATCCTTCTTTGCCTTGGCATATACTTCCCGGACATGAACTTCTGCCCCATCCTGCCTGAATTGGTCTCCCTCATCCTCCACTTCAGCCAGGATGAAGCAGAGTGTTTCCACAGTGTGTCCCGACTTATCTGCTACAGTGACCCCAACAAGCGTTACATCGACCAGACCTTCCTCACCTACCGCGCCTCCTGTATGACTTTTGGAGACCTTGCTAACAAGTGTTGCAGAGGCATCCGTAAACTGATTGCCAGCTCTCACCAGAACCTCTTTGAGTTTTACTCTGACTGGATCATGTGGATATTTGCTGACCTTCCGTTCACATATGCAATCAGAGTGCTGGATGTCTACTTATTGGAGGGCTACAAGGTCCTCTACAGGTTTGTTGCTGCTGCATTGTCACATGTAAACAAAATCCTTCCATCTGAATGTGTGGTTTCTTATGATGTAACCATTACTTTTGAAAGGAGAAACAATACAGTAAACGTATTTCACAATCATTCTTCGCAGGGTGGCATTGGCTTTGCTCAGCCTCTACAAAGTATCTGTGTCGTCTCGAGTGGCATACGTGGATGACTTCAGAACAGATATGAAAAGGTTTGTGCAGAACGTAGCTCGCCACTGCACGGCTGAGAAGCTTCTGGAAAGGGCCTTCATGATTCCTATGGCCACGCGGAAAGAGCTCAACCTCCTCTTCAACGCCAATAAGGACTCCCTCATGCAAAAAGGAGTCAGCATAAACCAGAAGAGGTGGGTTCATACAGAAATTGATACAGAAGAACCAGTGAGAGGCATATTTCTAAGAAACATTTTTGAAATAGAAGAAAAGGAATCTGTTTATAGTAAGTTTCTAATATGCGTATAATGAATTTTTGTAAAGGACTCTCATGAGGTGTGTGAGATAAAAATAGTCTGGCTATATGTAGTTGTTCATGCTGAAAAAACTGTTCACATTTATCTTATTTCAATTTCAAATTCTCATCATAGCTATTTTTATGTTCCTAAAGGCAGTCGGTTGAGACGGTGGACTTTAACAACTTCACCTCCAGTGTTGTGACAGGGACTGAGATGAGAGTCGTCTGGGCCTGGATACCTGAGCGTGTTGCCCTTTTCAGTCCCATTAGGCTGTTTAATACAGCTGAACACGGAAGAAGCCTTGCTTCGTAAGTAACCTTTGTTCAGTACATTAATCCCATTGAGAAGAACTAATGAGTTGTTACTTCACAGGCATGAATTACGTATAGAAGTGCTTCTTTCATATATCAAAAGTCTTCATATCTTCCAGTTTTGTCTGTTCATACCCGCATTATTAAACAAGACCAGGTCATTATGGATCAATAGCTGCTGAACACCATGTCCCAGCAGAGAAAAACATTCTCAGGTCTAGGTGCATAACAGAAAGAGGCAGTGTGTTTTCACTATCAACATGTTTGCTTTGAGTGTGAAAGTGACTTACAGTTCAGTGGTGGCAAATGTTCTTTATGTACGAAAATACCTCAAGCTGAAACTACTAATTCCTAACTGAGTGTTTAACTGGTTTTATTTGGTAACACACGGTTTTAAAAAAAAAAAAAAAGAAAAAGCAATGCTCCATATCGAAAGTGATCGTTTCTAAAATATAAAGGAGGATGCTAAGAAATCAGATTATTACTGACAACTGTTTTCGTTTCATGATTGTATATCCACTATAAAGTAAGTTAGTGATTCTAATGTTTATTTTCCCTGACTTGAATCTTGAATAAAACAAACAACAGCTCTTGAGTTAGTTTTGGCTATATTTGACATGGAAAGATATTTTAATTGTTAAAGTTGTGATCTTGGCTTGCACTTGACCCTTCCAGCTCCTCTTTTTCTCTTCAAATAACATACAGTGCAGATAGGCTCTGTAGTATATTCATTTATGGGCTAGGTTTAGTCATCAGTGACATTGTCAGGATGTATACATAGCAGTTTAAAAATAACACATGGTTATGTTTTTTTCTGTAATACAGATTCTATTCACATGTGGAGGGACACGAACCAGCTGTCTTGATTATCAAAACTGTGGATGAAGAGGTAACATCAGATAACATAATGAATACAGGGACACATCTGATAATTTTGCTATATGAGCTTTTCCTATTGATTTAACCTTAGATTTGAACCTAAGATGTCTTAATGATAATTATTAGTTTACGGAATGAATTTTGTATGGTACTGAAATATTAGTATTTCTCATTTCTCAGGTCTTTGGTGCCTTCCTGTCAACAGATATAATAGAAAGAAGAAAGCATGACTCTGAGGGACTTACTTATTTTGGAACTGGGGAATGTTTTGTTTTTACGGTGAGACATATTCCTGCTTTCTTCTGCTTGAATTCAACTCTGGTACGTCATACTCAGGTTTGCTGTAACATGCATCAAGTCAGTGGATTTTGTGTCAACTTAATATAAAGTATCTTTATTATGATTCGCTGGAATTCCTCTTAAACTGCAATGGGTGTCAAACAAGACATTTGCTTACTCTTTCAGCTTCGTCCCAGCATGGAGCGCTACCAGCAGGCTATGGTCAACATTATGACCAGATCTTCCTCTCAGCTGGTTCGAGCCAGCAATGGTGCCTCCTCTGAGGTATCCAGTAGTGGCTGCTCCTCCATCACCTCCACCACAGACACCACAACTCTGACCTGTCCTGCTGGAACCCCCCAGGACCCCAGCTACCTGACGATCCCCTTCACTGCCCCTACAGAGGAATCCTTGACTGCCAAAGAGCCAAAGAGGCCCAAGGAACAAGAAGCCTCCATGTTCATAGCAGGCAGTGACAGTCAGCTCATTATCGGTATGTCAGGTGAACATATTGTTAGAAGAATAGAAAGTCTTTAGAAAAAATGTCTGGTCAACAGTGATGTCAGCTGACATGTGGATTGTTAATGCAGTGCTAATGCATGTGTCCTCTCGTAGGTGGCGACGGGGGCCACGCACTCTGCCTACAGGAAGACCTAGAGGGAGGATGCTCAGAGCCTTGTGACACATTCAAGAGCGTCCCACTGTACAAGGGACATTTCAAAATCCAGGCCCTGGAAGTGTGGGGTATCCAGAACTCTATTTCCTTTTCTCACAGTTTTCCCTCTCAGTAAAATAACAGGAGAGCAGTCTTGTAACTTTGCATCTTTTGGTAAACACTGAACCAGTTTTTCTTGATGCTGTTTCACTGGACTTGATTTTAATGTAAATTTCAAATATTTATTTTGTGAAATGCACATTTATGGTCATATTGTGAATGAACTGAGTGAGATGTTACTTGACTTGTTGTCTACATGTCAAGTCAAGTTTAGACTTATATCACATACATTGTCTTACTGGACTGTACAAGCCCACCTAAACAATGGTTACCATCTCAGGGAAGGTGTCTAAAAAAACAAGGAAAATCACTACAAAAACAATATCCTTAGCATGTTATCACAGAAGGGAGGATGAGGCATGCCAGCTACAAGAGCAATCTAGTGCAATACAATTTGCAGTAATGAATTGAGGAGGATTAGTGTGAGGGTGCTATGTGGGCATTGAGCCCCTTAGATTCATCATAATTAATATCAATCACTGAACATGTATTAATTACAATCAAAAGGTCATCTTTAACCGTTAGGGCTCATTGTAACCTGGAACCACAACGCAGCAGCAGAAAAATTACAATTCTGGTTTTACCTCCCATAAAGTCTACTGATTATAGCTATCTCACCTTTCTAGGATGTAGCCTATATGCCTACTTCTACATGTATTATTATTATTATTTTGCAGTTTATTTGCATTTGATACACAATTAAACTTCATGCACTTTTTATCATGTGATGATCAGTTGTTTGTCTTCTCATTGTCTAATAACTTATTCAGATATGTGACCTATTGTGAACATTATACTTTTACTGTATATGTAATGGGGTCAAAAGCGTCAATAAGTCACACTGATTTTTTTTTTTTATTTCAGTCTCTCTACAAAATCTTGAAATTGTCAACACATGTATAACTATTAAGGTGTTAATGTTTGCTTGTTTGCTTTTAAAATTATCTGACAGTTATTAATACCCTACAGTGTACACATCTTGACTAGACTCGGGCGATGTGGTTCTGGTCCGACTTGCCAAAAATAAATTAGAGTAGCGACCCATTTTGGTTCCCAGGTTTATAAAACCTTTGCTGCGTTCTCGTGCTGTTGGAACTGAGTGTTAAAGGGCACACCTGAACTGGGAAAACGTGTTTTTTTTTTATTGTTTTGTGTTTCTGGTGTTTATTGTGATAACAGACAAAAACGTTTAGTGCGGATAACAGAGACGATGCCAACAACGAAAACACCTGTGGGTCTGGATTCAGTTGTAAGTCAGCGTATGATTTGGGTGTGTCTAAATTACTGTATCTATGGTCACTGATTTAACTTGGTCGACACATTTTTCTTTTAAATAAAAAAATGCGTGGTACATAATGCGTACTTTCTTCTCATCAATCTATTACCACAGCACAACGCAGGTATGTGGCGCATGATCACTAAAACAAAATAGTCATCAATAACAACTTTCCTCATAAAGAATTTAAACTCCGAACTTACGTGGGGCATTTGAAGGTATCGTGCAGGGGGAACGGGCATCAACTTCACACTGCTATAGCTTGTTTAGCAAACTGCAGCGATAAGCTATCTTTAAATGTGAAGTAGGCTACATTTAAAACGTTGCGGACAAAAGATGTGACAACCTTCGGTTTTAAGGATTATTAGAGAGGTGGGACTCAATCTTATATGCCCTGCTTAATCTTAAACGGCCATGTTAGCTAACGCGACAACAACGCTAGCTTTAGCTAAATTAGCTAACGTTACCTAGCTCTTTCTGTGTGCATGTGTGTCCCAGATAAACAATCATATACTCTCATTTTTTAAAGCCACTTCAGCAATAAAATAGCTTGCGTCAACCATACAACCGTCGGGGTTTCTCTGTCATGAGACGGGGTCATGCTAATCTCAGTTCAAAAACATTTCAGCTCAGTCGCCCTGCCCATTTCCAGATGCTCCATGCATCATATAGTAATCAACATAGGTCTTTTCTGAATCAGCACTGGCTACTTTCCAATTAGAGATGCATTATGTAACGCTAGCTCAAGTGTCGTCTATTACATTTTCAGCGTTTAGCATTGTGTCGTCCTTTAGTCCCTCCGTCCTACTCCACTCAAATAGGTTGCACGTTGCTGATGTGCAGTTTGATTCCTCAAAAGTAAACATTATAAATAACTAAGCTAAGTAGCTTTTGGTGGATCGTATTTATAGTATATATCTGAAAAGGCGATGGTGCTATTGAAATACCCCACAATGGGGCTTCGTGGCTGCTTAACCCTGCTTCAGACATACTGGGTACCTGTCAAAGAAAGGCACCCGGTGGTCAGAGGAATATCTCGTCATACCTGGTTTAATCTCCGGGTAATTTATCATGCACGCCATACTGTAGCTAAACAAAAAAATAATTAAGCAGAAAACTTCCAGATAAGGCTGACTGATAGCATGAGAGAACAGCTGGATTGTTCTGCTCCTCTGTGGTGTCCTCATTATCCAACACACCACATTTCTGGTTTTCAGCCAGCAGTAAGATTAGGATATATTCTGGATAGCAAAGCTACATGTGAATGATAAAAATCACTACTTGACCCAAATAACTGAACCCAGCCATGCAAAATATGCTGTAGTGTAACAGGACCATGTTGAAATCATCTTCAACACATTCTTTCTCTTTCTTTCATCACATCACAGTCATGTATTTTACACATCTACATCATGACACCAGCTCTTTGGGTCTTAGGGCAGAAATATGCTAAACTGTAAGTTATCATCTCTCAAGTGTAAGATACAATTTTGCATGGCTACTAAACAGATAAATTAGGATTTCATAGTAAGGAAATATCTATAATCCAGTGTGCATATTTCAACATGTAAATCTTGTACGTAGCTATTTTTGTACCCTTTCAGTTCCTTAAACATTAAAGCTAATCGGCCGATATTAGCTTATTGCAGATATATCATTATTGGTGCATATGTCGGCTGATAAGTAACAAGACATTGCAGTACAAAAATGCCAAACTAAGGCTGTGGTTATTTAGAAAGTATCACTATTACATAGTTTGTCACCAGAGGGCACTGACAAGTTGATTTTTCAACTGTAAAAAGTCCCACTCAGTGTGCATCTTGGTCACAAATAAAAGAAACTGCTCTAAAATATGATATAATCTTCAATTTTTCTCTGTTTGTGTCTGTTTATGTGTTGTATGTAAATGTAAATAGGCTGCAGTCATGGGCCCAGACACTGCATCTGTGCCTAAAACAGAATCTTCAGAGGAAAGTAAGTGTTGACGCTTCTTTGTATTTTTGTATTCTTTTTGGTCAACACTCAAGTAACAAATTAGTTGTCTGATGCTCAGCACTAGCTTTAAATATGTTATTAAAGTGTTACATCGCAGAAGATCGCATGCCCATTCAGTAAAGTAAAATGACCCTGCAACCCTGAACATGGATTACAGGTGTTTGTCACACTGGACTCATTAGTTAAATTCTTCCCTTCTAAAATCCATCACAGACATCCCCAAACCCCACGTGTGTTTCCTCTGTGTGTTCAGTTTATTTGAATCATTATGTAATATATTAGTCACTGATAAAAGGTAATCATTGTATTCTGTTGAGATTTCTTTCAGCCAATTTGTTCAGTACAGTATTCAGAGGATATTCTTTGATGTGTGATTGTTACTCAGGTCCAGGAGAAGTCGTCGTGAAGGTAATCTCAGAATCAGATTCCAATGATGCTTCCACCGCCACTGAGCCAGAGAGCTCCAAACAGCCAGAAAGCAACATATCAGACAAGTGTTACCCTTGCTCCGTCTGTGGCAAGGTATTTGACAGACCATCGAAGCTAGAGAGGCACAAACCTGTACACACGAGGAAGCCTAAGACTTTTCATCAGTGTCAGCATTGTGATAAGAGTTTCACGCAACAAGAGAAACTGATCCGACACCAGAATTGCCACAACAGGACTAACAAGCACCCCTGTCCCGACTGTGGCAAAGTGTTCAACAGGCCCTCAAAGTTAGAGAGACACAAGCACACACACTCAAAGAAACCGAAGGTGCCTCATCAGTGTTCATACTGCATGAAGACGTTCAGTAAACTTAACAAACTTGTCCGTCACAAGCGAATTCACACCGGGGAGAAGCCTTTCACCTGCTCGGTCTGCGGAAAAGGATTCTCTGAGTCAGGTCACTGCAAAGCACACGAAAAGACGCATGAGGAGCAGCCAGAAAAACCTCACTGCTGCGCGGACTGTGGGATGTGTTTCTTCAAAGCCTCAGAGCTCCGTCGCCACTTCCGCTCCCACACAGGAGAGAAACCTTTCAGATGCACCCTGTGTGAGAGCTGCTTCTCCCGCTCAGAAGGACTTAAAAGACACATGAGGAGCCACACAGGGGAAAGACCATACAAATGCATCATCTGCGGAAAGGGATTTTATTCTCGTCAGGATTTGAATATTCATGGTTTGATCCACTCGGGAGAGAAACCACATCTTTGCCCTGTGTGTGGTAAAGGCTTCTCACAGCTGGGCAACATGAAAGAACATGAACAAAATGTTCATATTAAGTCCGAGACATATATTTGCAATGAATGTGGTGCAACCTTCACGCGGTACAAGTCACTGACAAAACATCAGCGGACGCACACAGGAGAAAGACCCTATCTGTGCCTCACCTGTGGTCGCAGGTTTTCATGGAGCCATTCTCTTAGCAGACACCG
Organism: Macquaria ambigua; assembly: GCA_008360985.2. Lineage (NCBI taxonomy): Eukaryota > Metazoa > Chordata > Actinopteri > Centrarchiformes > Percichthyidae > Macquaria > Macquaria ambigua. The sequence continues at coordinate 160,204 of VMKM01000792.1, forward strand.
GAGGACACACACACACAGACAGATGTCTATGGACACATCCAAAGACATTTCAAGTTTTGAAGGACCCTCTGAGAATCCTAGCAGTTGAAAATAGAAGTGCAATCCTTATAGAAAGGACATTTCATCTTCAAACAAGTTTCCTGGAGCCACAGTCAAGCCTGTCAAATGTACTCCTTTATAGTGATTTGTAATATATTGTGAACTAATTTTGAAGCTTTGTGACAATTCACCTTGCTGCTTGCTTTGTTATTTGTCCACAAAATATCATATAAATTCTTAATTATTCTTCTTAATTGGTTATAATGGCTATTTAAGCACACTGCTCCATGTGGGCAAGCTCTGTTTACATCTTCCTTTATGACAGATTTGGACTTGCCTTTAGATAGTGTGGAAGAATATCTCATATCATGGAATTAATTCCTATTTGTTATTAACCAAAAATTGAGTCACAACCAAAGTAGAGTTGCCCTGCCAGAAGGCCTGAAACTCTTATTTGACATGCAACCAAACTGATATTAGTTATTGACCAAGTCTCTGACATTGAATGATTAATGGAGATGCCAGACTATAGTCTTGACTAAATCTGAGTAAATGTCTGTTTTCCAATGGTGATTAACTTAATCTGATGTAATCTTCTACCTCACTCTAACAGTACCATAGAAGGCACACAAACAGCACAAGATCTGTGCATGGTTCAGTCCATACCAGTAGCTCAGTGGTCTTCTTACTGCAGTTGATAAAAGGACATTTTACTTTTCTTTTTTGAATTTTGTAAGCCAATTGACCATCATAAACAGTTAAATTGTACTCTTATATCATATATATCATGAAGATAATTAAACCTTCACAGAATGGTTAATGCTATGCTGACTCAGAGCATAAAAGTGTTGATACACTTTTCTCCTTGGGTGTATTACCTCTCACCATTGATGGGAAACACCTGCTGCGAGATCACTGATTGCAGTGTGGTCAGATGTGAAAGCTTAAATGTTGAACAGTGGTTTGAACAAGTGCAGCAGCAGTTTTCCTCTGTTATGAGCTTTGTTAAATGAATATGAATGTAAGTATAATATATTTTTTATTCCAGTTTTATTTTATGTTTATGTATGGCATATATATTGTGTAGTTATCTGTTGATTTTTCTTTGTGATACTATTTACATACACGGTAGCTTACTGTCAAATGGATACATTACATAGTGCTGTAGTTCACTGCACAGTGACAACACGATGGGCCCCCTACATATTCAAGTAATGTGCTCAAATTCATTTTCAATTGTGCCGATAAGAATGTGAATTGAACCTTGGGTTACATAAGTTATTTTATAGAAAATACAGCCACCAATAAACTCTCTTCATATAATAGCTTTTGCAATTGGAGCTTTTTTTTTTATTGTGTGTTATTGTGTACCAATCAATTCTGCTGCATGTTGCATACTTGTAAAAATGGCAGTTGCCGGTAAGGTTTTTAGTTTGTCATTTCTAGTGTAATGTCAGGTCACAGATTAAAAGAGTAGATAAGTCTCTACAAATAGCAAAGACACAGTAAAAATGTTGTTGTTTTTTAAAGAAAAGTATTTCTATTCTATCTATATTTGTCCTCTAACGTCACATAATTAGCTTTTTTTAAAATAGCCCATGGTATACATATTTATCTTAAGGTTGATGGTTGCACCCCTTTTTAAGAAAAATTCCGACAGCACGTGAAGGCAGCGAGGACGTTCACCTACCAATGACAGCGGCCGCAGTAACCAAAAGAACCCCAGCTGTTGCTAGGTAACGTTTGTTTGGTGTTACTAGTTGGAGGACTGTCTATCAGGTCTGCTTGAGAAAATAGCGGTAGTGTTAGTTTTTCTAGCAGAATTTGATGAAAGTAGGCCTATCTTAACATCTTACAAGAGAAAGACCATGGCTCTTGAAACACAGGGCGTGCCTCAACTTGAACTGGAGGCTGTTATTGGGTTCAACGGTAAGTTTTCCTGCAAACTTTTACGGTTCTTGCTAACATAGGCTAGCTAATTTGTGACAACAAAGCAAACTTCAAGGAATACAACTAGCTAGCACGCTCATTTGCGCAAATGAAACACCTGGGATTTTCTTTTCAATTATTGTTTAATGCTAGTAGGTTTATTTTAGGTTTCGTGATATTTTAAATGTCAAAGCTGCGTTTTTAAAGTATCATGTAAGGAGACGGCAGGATAAAGTGTTGAGAGAGCATTGCTAACTGTTAAGCTTTTAAAGACCCTACGGTGTACTTGGTTGGATTAGCTACCTGCTAAATTGGGAAGGGTTGCACATTCTGACTGCTGTCTGCTCATCCACCCTTTAAAATAAGAGACAATCAATCATGATCACGAACAGTTTATCTTTTTCCTTTGCTATCTTAAAACATGTTAGATCTTATGTTATGCTATGCTGCACTTTGTTTCATCAGGGCATGTGATTTCTGGCCTGAGAGTCCATCCAGACAGAGAGCACCTGATCTATCCTCTGGGATGCACAGTCATTCTGAAGAGAATCAAAGATGGCAAGCAGGAGTTCCTGCATGGACACACAAACAACGTATCCTGTATTTCAGTGTCCAGAAGTGGATTATATATTGCCTCTGGACAAGTCAATTTTATGGGCTTCAAGGTAGCCGTTTTTTAAGATACACTTTCCATATGTAAAGTTTTTTTCATATGTAAAGTTTTTCATATGGCTAACTCAACTAAATTCCCAACATCAATTACCTGTTAAATTTGTTTCCCCTTTTGGTATTGTGTGGTACATAAGGAAGCAGTCATTGTCTTTTGCACATGTAGGCTTGAATCCATTTACAGTAAGAAATGGTAAAATAAATGTAATAATTGAATAAAATGTATACATATTTTCCTAGGCCACGATAATTATCTGGGACTATGCACAGCGAGCAATCTATGCCCAGCTGCTGCTTCACAAGGCAAAGGTAGAGGCACTGGCCTTCTCTCCCAACAACAAGTACCTGGTGTCACTTGGGGGTCAGGATGATGGCAGGTAAATCAAGTTTGGGTGGTGCAGTCCTCTATTTCACTGAAAATGTAATAGACTGGCCACACTATAGTTGCACATGCTCACACTTAACGATGCTTTCTTGTTTTTAGCATAGTGGTATGGAATATTGAGACCAAGCAAGCCATCTGTGGGAGTCCAGCTTCAGCTCACAGTGCCGGTCACTGCCTCACTGTGCAGTACTTGAACACAAACGACAATGTCTTTGTTTCTGCTGGGAGGTGAGTGAATGGTGTCTACTGGCATTCTGTAAACAAAATGTCAGTCTAGTGCAACTCATGAACACAGATTTTAGGGTTTATTAACAAATTAAATCTTAATTCACCTGCTTACAAAATTGCAAGACATCTAATTATTGCTTTTTTTTTTCTTTTCTTTTTTTTTTTACATTCAATATGTGTCAAATCATGTTCGTCTCTAGTTAATGTGCCATTCTTATCATTCTCCTAGAGTGTTTTAATATCATTGGTCTTTTTTGGGCAGCGGAACATTGCGAGTCTGGGAGCTGGACCTCCCCAACAGGAAGATCAGGCCCACAGAGTGTCAGACAGGCAAGCTGAAGAGGACTGTGAAATGTATAGAGGTACGAGGCCATGAGAGTCTTTCATCCACATCGGTTTGTTTACCCAGCTTATTAAACTAGTTTTGCTTTTTGAGGTCCATCTGAGTTTTGCTAAATGACAATCGCCCAAAGTCTGTAAATGATTGGTGGTACAGTTGCAGTAGATGCATTTAGGGAGATATACAGCTAATAATCTAGTAACATAACTAGCAATTGTGTGCTTGTAGGTGATAGTAGATAGTGTTGCTCATGTTGACTTTATATTATTACACAGATCCCAGAGGATGATCAGTTCATTTTCTGTGGCACCACCAGTGGAGACATAATGAAAATCAATCTGAAGACGGGGCTTCTGAGTGACTGTGGTCCAGCTAAAGTAAAGTACAGCCTGGTAGGTCAGCGCAACGGGAGTCATTACATTCCTCTGTGAGGCAATATCAGCTGTTGCTCACTCTCCTACTGTGTATATAGAGCTGATTGAAATGTATTCCTTTGGAAATTTATGCAAGGGCTTATGTCATAGATTTCATTTGATGAGACTGTAATTTCTTTTACATCTTTTATGGATCATTATGTGTGTCCTTGTCATTCCTGAAATCAGTCTTGTTTGTGGGTATGTTCCTTTACTACTTGTATCCAAAGTCTTATTTATAATGTGTGGGAGCTTATTTAGTTTATACTTTCCAGAAGTAATTCAGATACCTCTGAGACTTTTGACAAAGTCTCACCAGGTCTTTCTAGATATATGGTTCAGCTAGTATCAAAGGACTAGGAATGTGAAAAGTGATATGTTCCTGCGTACGTAACTTTTTTTTTTTTTTTTTTTTTTTTGGATTATATCTTCAAACTCGATGCTCATGCCTTTTCTGTGCAGGGTGTCAATGTGATAAGGATACTTAAGTCTGGGCACCTGCTCGTAGGCTCTGGATCTGGCACCTTCACTCTGTGTTCCAAGACTAACTTCAAAACTCTTAAGTGAGTCCTGCAACTGTATCATTTGAAGCATCCCCATTAAAAAATACTTATATTTGCTAATACTACAAGGTTCACAGCTTTTTTTCCTCTATATATTGTAGATTACAATAAATATCTAGGGTACCAATATAAACAGTTTTATTGTGTGTGTATATTACAGTGCTCATTATCAAATCCCTTTTTCCTCTTCTCCCACATTAGGGAAGTCCAGCTAGAAAAGGGGGTGACCTCCATCGCTATAAGAGGAGAGGGCCAGCAGTTCTATGTTGGGACAGAGGCGGCTCAAATGTACCGCTTCAGTTATGACGACTTCAAAGCTGAACTCATTTCCACCAGCCACAACAGTGCCGTCAAGGACGTAGCCATATCTTTGTAAGTGACAGGCAGACAATTCAGGGAGAAAGAGTCAAAGTCATCGGTCACTGATGACAAAACATTTACCATCTGTTAATGTTTTTATGGTTTGGATGTGTGACCCACCAGAGAGAATAAAATGGCAAATGGCCCTTTTTTTCAGCTTTTGAATTTGGCAAGAAATATACATCCTAAATTGACTGAAATGAAGAGAAATCAAACTCCATGCTGTAAAAGAATCACTTTGCCCTGGAGCTTGACAAGATGATAGAAGTAATTATGATGCACTGTTTAAAATCAGTCGTGTTTATGACATATACATTTGGTATTCAGCTGAGATCATAAGAGCCTCTTGCACAATGCTTATACAATTCCCAATAATCACCAAGAACCACAAACATCTGACAGTGTTGGGCCAGCTGCCTGTTCAGATCTGTATAGGACTGTTTGAGGTCGTATAAACACGTGTTTGATTGTCTGATTCAACATTTTCAATCTGTTGTCACATTTGTCGAACACAAACAACACTGTTTTCCCAAGCTTGACATGAGGCTAAGGTGGTACTTACAAGCAGGCAACGGCACACCAAAAAGTGTTGCTTACCCTCACTTGGTATGTGGTGCCTGCCTTAGATATAGATAGGCAGGCCTGGTTCTCTATTTCCATAACAACAGTTGTAAGTCAGCCGGTCAGCATATTGTAATGCCAGCTTTGCTCCCTGGCTCTTTCTGCGTTTCCTTCACAATCACAAATTTCCCTTTTGTACCAAAAATGTTACAAATACAAGAAAAATTGTATCCTCTGTGTCATCTATATTACAACAAAACAAACACAACCATAGGATTGTATGGGCTGTGGGAGTTTGCAGGTGGCTTTCCTAAAATGATATGAAAATTGCAAACAATTGTTCCTAAACCCCATTTATCTCTCATAATGTATGGCTTCAGTACCCCAATGTGCTCACTAGAGGGTGACGCATGCTTGCCTCATCCATGTCGGTCCATTATAAGCTTAGTATTGGGTTTTAGGTATATTGTACAAACACCTGGGTAATGTATTGAATCCAACTTCATCATGTCATTAATTATATGGATACTTGGCTAAATGGTTGATATGCCTTTAACTCAATTAGCAAATGGTTGTACCAATTCCATGTCTCTATTTTTCTTTTTTTTTTTTTTTTTCCTGCTAGTGGAACATCTGAATTATTTGCAACCTGCTCTGAGGAGGACATCAGGTTGTGGCACATAAACAAGCCCAAAGAGCTGCTGCGCATCACTGTACCCAACATGACCTGCAATTCCCTGGACTTCATGGTTGACGGACACAGCATCATCAGTGGTGGGAATCAGGGAGAGAGATCTGCAAATAGTACATTGGAGCTTACTGCTACAAAGAATATTCAGTTTTTCTTTCTTAGTATGAGCTGTAGTTCACTCGTAACTGTATCTGTTCCTCGGTTACTGTAGTGCAGACACCTGCAACACTTTTTCCTAAGTTACCTACTTCCACTAAAATTAACCTATTTCACACGCTGAATCAAAATTAATCTTCTTGATAAATGACTGTTAAAATTTGATTCCCCTGTCTTCTAGCATGGAATGATGGTAAGATTCGTGTGTTTGCGCCAGAAAGTGGGCGGCTCATGCTCGTCATTCACAACGCACACAGAATGGGTGTGACGGCCATTGCTGGCACCAGGGACTGCAAGAGGATCATCAGTGGAGGGGGAGAGGGGCAGGCCAGTACACATAACACCTCATAAGACCTCAAACATAGATTTGTTCTCATCAAATGAAAACAGAAAACACACTGAAATTCACCACAAGCACCATGATAATGTTACATTTTAGAATTGCAGTGCCCACTAATTCCTCCAAGATGTCAGCTATTGTCTGCTAGCAGGTTAGAAAGCTAACCTTGTTACCCAGCCTACCAATGTCATAAAATAACAAAAACTGATCAGAGGAAGAACGATGTCCTGCTTGATAATTTTGTGTTCTGCAGACACGTTCCTGTCACAGCTGTGTAGACTTCTCTAAAGGAGCTGTTCGTGCATTTCTGTTATTTATTGTGGACATTTTCATCCTTAAATCAGAATGAAGAGGACTTCATTCTGATTTAAGGATGAAAATGTGTACATTCTAATTGAAGTCTTCAAATTTGAATTGTTAATTTATTTCTTGGGAAATCTGCTGTGCATAATTGAGGAGAATGTAAGTGAAGATGCTTAATGCAAATGGTTAATCCATTATACATCCATGGTACAGATCCAGACTGTATCTCCCTGCAAATACATAATCAACGCTTATGTGTTTGAGCACTGTGGCATACAGTATGATTGCAGTTTGACAGATTTAGAAAGGAAAAAAGGCATACTATTGATCAATAAGTATTGATCTTTGTATCCATAGCTGTGCCATTGCATTGCAAATCATTGAAACAAAGACGAGAGAGTATTTTAATTCAGTGTCATATCTGATGTAAAAGGGATGTCCTGTGAGGTTGTAATGATTTAGCGTTCACCTATCGTAGGTGCGTGTTTGGGAGCTGCAGCCACGTGGCCATCGGCTGCTGGAGACCATGAAAGAGCACAAAGCCACTGTCACTTGTATCAAAATCAAGAGTGACGACAAAGAGTGTGTCACTGCCAGCTCTGACGGTGCCTGCATCATCTGGGACATAGTGTGAGTAGCCCATGTGCATACCCAAACAATTGTGTCTGAGCACAAAGCTAGAACAGCAACACACACACACATCTCACACATGCAATATGTATTCTGTTTAAATCTTTGTTTGTATAGTTGGTGCATAAAATACTATTTTATAGTTTTTGTAGTTTATAGTATTTGTTTATAGTAGTAGTATGAAATGCCATACATAACTACAAAGCCTGGATAAGTTAATGACATTATCCAGTAAAAAATATTCTACACATTTGCTAATGATATACATAGCCACCAGAGAGAAAATGACAGTGGAAAATAGAGAGTGCTGCCTTCAGGTCTGAGTTTTAGTGAGAGAGAAATGCTGAAGCTGTTCATCGGTGTCTGGCTGGTACAGAAGGAATAAAAAGAAATCCAGTGCATTCTTTATGAAGAAAGCTTAAAATCCTTTAATCCGTGGGCTTCTTCTGTGAGGAGAATAAAAACCTTTAAAAACTCTGATGGTGGTCATGTTTTTTTCACTGTCTATCCTCTTCAGTGAACAAGTCTGTGGATTAAAGGCTTCCAGGCTGTACTCATCAAGAGTAGTATGGATTTCCTTTTTTTGCATTACACTAATAAGCTGATGTTGAAAAGAATATTAGTCAGACAATAGCGTTAATGAATCTAGATTGGCACCCTGTCCAACCAGTTTTTAGTGTCCACAGAGCAAGGTGTGTGTGTGTGTGCGCGCATATTTTATTTGCATGTGAGTGCAGTGCATTTAACTGTTATTTATTTATTTTTTTTTAAATGTGTAACTATACAGATTGGCTTGTGTTTATTTTGTTTGCCACTTTCACCACGTGATTTTTCTAAGTCACTGTTTTCTCTCCTCTCTTTTTTGTTTTCATCTTCTATCTCTTCTGCATTTTCTTGCTGTAGGCGGTTTGTGAGTCTTCAAATGGTGATCGCCAACACGCTGTTCCGGACAGTGTGCTACCACCCAGAGGAATACCAGATCATCACCAGTGGCACTGACAGAAAGGTGTGTTTTGAGACCGTTAATGCTTTCGCTCAGTACTCAGTACAGCAGAGTACATTGTAAGGCAAGTCCAGTAGGGATTTCTTTTTAAATAATTTTATAATTTACTTAATTTATATCCCGGCCAGTATATTCCATTACGGTGGTCTCAGAAATCTGCCCATGTATCTTTACCCTAAAGATTTGTTTTGGTTGGTTTTATGCACTGGCATGTAAGAGTCCCTGGATCTCGCAACTCAGCAGTCATGCCTCAGGAAAAAAATTTAATGATTGTAATGATTGAAAATCCCTCAGGGAGCAAAGAGACTGGCACTCAACAGTCATAATCTAGATGTCTCATTATGCTGTTATTGTTATTATAATCTCTGCTCAGTGTGCATGGGAGAAAAGCCTGCTGCTCTGGTAAGATCAGCCTAGAGGAGCACAGTGAAGACTTGCACAATCACACACGCTTGCACGTCCATAGATTAGTTTGAAAAGCTTGTAATTTGTTTCTCAGCTCAACATAATTAAGCCATTGTGTTGGCTGCTACTGTCACCGTGGCAAAAACACTCCTTAAGTCTGTTATTTTGTGAGTAATTTTGAGTAACTCAGCACCACTTATTAACATAAAGTCAGAAGTTCACAGTGGCAGAGTGAAATGCTTGTTTCCTTGATTGTGCACTTCATCCACACCCCTTGATCCCGGCCACACACTAGAACACATATTGTTGCCTTCCCCTGCATGCTGAGAGGTGAGGACAAATTGTGCTGATTAACACAGCACTGTAGATGTGCTGAGTGAGCGGAGAGGGAGAGAGTGAGAAGGCGGGATTCAGGGAAGGGGAGAGAGAAGGAAGATAGAGGGGAGTGCTGTGGTGTTCGTGCCTTCCTGCGGATGTGCCTATGCCACCCAAGTGCCAGCCAGATCCACCATCTGCTCGTCCCAGGACACAGGCGCTCTGTCTGGGAGAACAAACACCAACGCTCTGCTCTCTCTCCTCTCCTTACTCCAACCCTTCATCACATCCCAGCATGCCTCTGTGAGTAAACCAAGTCAACCAACAGAACTGAGAAAGAGTGAAGAGAAAGAGACTGGCCAAGAGACAAAATAGACGAGGGGAGTGGAGGGTCAGCGAGAGGTTGTATTAATGAGAATACTTTTGAAGGATGATGATGATGAATTTAATGGAGACAATATGGTGCTGACTTTCTCCCCATTTGTTAAGGTATACATTTTTAGGAGGGCAGGAATGATAGTTGAAAGCAGGTTTGTTGTAATGCTTCCAGTTAATGTTGCTGGTTTTTTTTGTTTTGTTTTTTTTTTTGCTAAAAGCAGAATGTAGCCTTGATGGCTAACATCATTAAAATGTAAAATAGTACTCATGCAGCACAAAATGAGCAACATATCCAGCGATGAATATGTTAAGGTTTTTTATGGAATTTTTGCCTTTTGTTGATAGTATCTCAGTATAGAGAGACAAGAAACACGGGGAGAGAGACGGGTAGATGACATGAGACAAGGGTTCCTGGCTGGAATCAAACCTGGGAATGTTCAGTTACATGGTACAAGATCTTTTCTCTGTGTCTCTGTGTTACTATAAAGCAGGGACCCACTGAATCACATGATCATTTGTCTTTGTGACAAATCGATAATGTCCTTGAAAGACTCAATTTGACAAGAAATTGATAACTTTTCTAAAGGCAAGGCAACTTTATTTGTATAGCACATTTCATACACCAGGGCAATTCAATGTGCTTTACACGGTAATAAAAATACAAGGTAAAAAGATTTACACTATAAAAGTGCAAAAATACAGGCAAGAGATAAACAAGTACAGTTTAAAGGAAGTGGAAAATAAAAAGACAAAAGAACACAGAAAATAATTGCACATTTAGATGCACAATTAAATTAACAACAATTTAAATAAATAAATACAAATAATAATTTAAAAATGAAGGCTATTTAAAAGGTAAGTTAAGAAGATACAGTATGTTTTCTGGTTAAGGGGTACATAAAAGAAGTGTGTGAGTGGTAGAAAAAGGAAAGGTTGAAGTTCACATGGGTACATAGTATATGTAGAATGGATAACGTGTTATTAACACAATAAGCTGTCCTGTAATACATTTTAATTTAGTGTGGCTCATTTTGAATGCATATTTTCAAAGGATTCCTTAATATAAGGACTTACTGTTGCTAATCTTGTCTATAGCTGAGGTGACTGTACTCTGGTTGTGGACTGAGGTCTTTCCTGCTTATAAGGCAAGCAGTGCCAACAGTAGGCCCCGCGTTTCAGACTCGCCCTTACTCGCCACATATAATTAATTTCCTGGTGGCCCGTGTTGTGGCAGTAGGCCAGTTTCCCAGGCTGAGGTGGGGGGAACACAGATGGACCAAGACAACTCACACAGGTGGGAGTCTCTAATAAGCTGCTGAAATGAGATAAGGAAGGGGGGTGGGTGGAGGGGGTCGTGACTGTGGCAGGGAGGAAGAGATGGAAGATGACATGGGGGAGAAGAAGGAGCATTATAGTAACTTTGGTCATACTGGGATATACGCTATACTGTGCATTAATATTTTTAGCTCTCATTAGTGGTATTTTTAGAGGTACTGCTGTTTGTTGAAAAGGTGGTGCTTTCATGTTGGTAAACACATTAGACATTAAACACACACCTCAGCCGAATGAATCTGCATATACTGTGCAGATGTAAGCCTCACGTTCTGATTCGATACGGAGTTCAATAAGGAAGGATTTACATTTCCTAAATTGTGGAAATATTGATATCGGCAAACCATTCCATCTGAATAAGCCAATCTGTGGCGGAGACATACTGTAGTTTCAAACGGCCCCAACAGAAATGTTCCTGTGGCTTGAAAGGGCAGCTTATTGCTTTGAGAATCACAATCAGCACTTCTAAAACTTGTTTTTTTTTTTAACTGAGCCTTTTGTTCCTCTTTCATTTCGTAATAACCAACAGTATTTGATATGTCTGTGTGAGATTACATTTCCCATCCTGTAATGCATTATAGGCAGGATCTTGTGCAGAGAAATGAAATCCTGTCTCAGTGGCTATTCTTATAAATGTTGGGCTTATTCTGAGCAGCTCCGTGTAACATGAACTTTTCCTTTTACAAATACCCGACCTGTGAAATGCTGCGTATGATTTCATTGAGTTTGGTCCAATAGTAAACTTCTATATATTGTTTATTAGCAGCATTACAGTCAGGATATATAGAGATGTTTTCAGTAGGTCTTTAAATTAGGTGTGTAGTGCTTTTAACACTTGCTTGACTTTGAAGTGCAATCTGTTTAGCCTGTGTTTTACTAACTTCTGGACTTTTAAACACACACATAGGGAGTGAGATCAGTGCTAAGGTGTGCCACTTAATCTTCTATTAGAAACTCATTCATAGAGGATGACTCAGAAGATTGGCCCTTCATTTACAGTACCTAACTTTTAAGAGGTAATCAGGTTGGTCATATAAATAACAAGAAAGGACCTTTGTTGGTGTGTGGTACTGTGATGTTTCTGCTGCCTGCGCTATAAATAACTTGAGCTAACAATTGCCTTTTGTGAGACTTGATACTTTGACAGCTGTAAAGCTCCAGGGATGATTACATCTCATTTAGATCAGCAAACAAGGTTTCAATAGGTGTGTATGTGAGACAGATTTATTGGAATTTAACCACAGAGCTACTCATTTCCACATAGAGTATGAATAATAAAGCAGTAAAGGTAGTTTGAGGTCACATATTGCATATTACCAAAAATAAGAAATAATACCACATATGATGATGTAATAGAACAATAGCACAACAACATAGAGATGCTGTTACTTGCATCATCTGCATAGTAAGCCAGTAGTCTGTCCAACAGCTGCATCAATCATCAATAGCAATTAATACTATAATTCAAACTACAGAAAAAAGTGTCATTTATGAAGCATACGTGATGCTTTTTTTCTCCTTGTTGTCTTAAAAGAAAAGAGACTGCACAATATCAGTGTACAGCACGGACACTGAGTCCTACATAAACGACGCAGATGATGAACAAATAGCTGTGTTACGTACGACACGTGCAACTACATTCAGGTTTTCTGTGTGTTAACTTCCTACTCAGGTTTCATACTGGGACGTGTATGACGGTTCTGCCATCAGAGAACTGGAGGGCTCGCAGTCTGGGGCCATCAATGGCATGCACATAACACAGGATGGCAAACACTTTGTGACAGGTATGGCCCATTACCCATCTGCTGCTTGTTATATTACTGCTGTGCTCCTTTTTTAGTGATTTGTACCGTCAGTATAATTCAACCGAAAATAAAGTAGTTGAAATCTACAAAATCTCTTGGGTACATTAGCTGTCAATATACTGTCATCGTTTTACACTTTACCCGGTTCATTGCTGATCAAAACATTATTATTTTTTTTTTTTTTTGTGAATAAAGTTTCAGTTAGTGACCTTTAGGTGTGTTTTTTTTTTTTGTCATTTTTTATTCTTGTATATTGTTGAATGAATGTGTTGTCATCTCCTCTACTGACACTACAATGCATGCTCTTACTCAAACTTCTCTCAGGTTATTGACACATTCTCCACCTTTTCATGACAGGTGGAGATGACAAGCTGGTGAAGGTGTGGGACTACATGGAAGGTACAGTAACCCACATAGGAATAGCTCACGGCGGCAGTATCACCAGCATCAAGGTCTGCTCCAACAACAGCACCTTAGTCAGCACCAGCGCAGATGGAGCCATTCTCCGATGGAGGTTCCCTCACCCCCCTTCCTCTTAATGTGACGTGGAGTCCTGGACACTACAGTAGAAGCAACAGATGCTTTGAATCCAGTAACCCCACACTCATACTAAAATGTATACAACATTCTCCCTTAATCTTTCCTCCTAGCAAACGTTCCTGTGAGAATTAAACAATCTGACATTAACATTGCAGAATGGATTTACACTCTGACCAAAGGAAATAAATGTAATAATAAGCATGGCTATATGAGATTGTTTCCTTTTTCAGCAGAGAAAGGACGATATATTCAGAAGTGAAAAGATTACACTTCTCGAGCAGCATCGTCTCTTAAGTGGTAATTCCCCACAGGAGCTGAATATAGGTGGGAATTCACAGAGCGACACTTGAATTTAAAATTACACTTCAAGGCACAGGAGCGTAGTCTTCACATCAAAGTGTCTGCATTATGCTTCTTTAGACTTTTTTAGAACAACAGAATTAATGGAGTACTTTCTCAATGCAGATGAAACCAGAATATGTAAAAACAAGGCTATATTATACAGTACATTAAATTTACTCATATGATTCTTCTGTCTGCCACTGTAGAGAGGAGGAGGAGGCCCAGATTCTTCTTAAGCACACGGCTGCTATCAGCTAATCTATCAACAGCGAGTCCCTGAAGGATTCTGGTTAAAGAGGGAGGCAATGTACAACAGAAAGCCTGTCTGACTTTCTCTGATCTGAACCCATTCTCCTCACTATTGTTCAAAATGGCTAATCTAAATAATTAATAACTCACCCCTGCTTCCCCAAAAAAGTAAAAAAGGCAAACCTGCAGTATAAACAAAGTCAGCAAAAACATCCCTGGATCAGTAAAACAGGCTATCTTTGCCCTTCTCCACACTGCTTAGGAACAGGACAAATTGTGGGTCATTTTCACAAGGAAGAAACACAAGAAGTCACAGTTTATTTGTTACAATGGTGTACCATGTGTGCATGTTTCATAACAATGCTGGAGTAAGAGCATCTGGGAAATGATGGAAACATTGGATGGGACTATATTTCAATAAGTCAGCACATCTGGCCCACTAAATTCAATCTTTAGTACTGGTGAGCTGTGAAATTAAGCTCCATGATGATTAGAATCTGAATATAGCACAAAAAGATGCTGGATCCCCATTGAAAACCAGAACTGCACATTGCGCGTCTGGCCGAATGGTTCTCTAACATCCATTTTACTTCTTTTGTGGAGCTTCCAGCAGCATTAATGTGTGTGAAGACAGTAGCCAGGCTATTTATAGGATACTGTACGTGTGTGTAAATGCTGGTGTGTTATAGACAAGGTAGGCTATTTGCAGGATTGAGCAAAAGTAGACCCTCTATGCAGGTGCTGTGACAGGTAGATCTCAGTACCCATCTAAGTTGAGAAAGCAGGGGACCTTATAAACACTTGTGGACAGTTTTCAGCAGAAATAAACACATGATACATACAGCAGCATTATCCTGTATTTAATGAGTCCATACTCACTATGGAGTGATGATAATGCACCACTAAAAGGCTTTCAGTAGCTGATTTGTCTTCATTTTTAGGATTAGGATTGGAAATAGGGTCAGGGTGAAGTTTTAGATACATGCCCCTATAGTAGGATCATCCAACAAATGCCAGTGATGTTTTCTTGGACATCCTCTGAGGATGCTAAATCAGGTGATGTTGTAATTGGTCCTACAGGGGGCAGTTGAAGGCTACAGTGCTTGACACCTGTTAAAGACGACAACTTCCTTGTTCCCTGCGTAATAAACAAGACTTGTTAAGTTTTATGGTCTTTGCCAGTCCAGTGCAGTCAGTTTGAGACTGTGCAAAAGGGATTTTCCTGTTCATTGTATCAGCCTTTCTATTGTGATAAACTAGCCTACAAGTAACCTAATCCAGGTTAATTAAATGCATGTCTGAGAGGCGGGCGTTAGACAGGATCCAAATAGAAAGTTGTTCATTGTGGCCCCACAGACAGGAGAGGAGAGGAGGGAGGGGGGAATAGCGGTGGTGAGAGAGTCAAAGACCGCCAGCGCTGAGAGCCATCGATGAGGAAGTGTAATTGAACCTGTGATGTGGAGGGAGGAAAGCAGCTCATCTCTGTAGTTTCTGGAGAGAGCGTCACCCATCAAAACGCGCAGATTGGTGACAATATCATACTGGGAATTCTTGGGATGTCAAGGAAATAATATCAGTAATCATGTTCCTTATTGGCGCCGAGTCGGTGCCACCTCAGCGGTAAGGGTTGAGGAGGAGGAGGGGTAGACAGCCTGGCAGACAGGTGCGACTCCACAGCCTGTTTCATTTTCTCTCGGTCCTATTAGGCTAAGTAATAGAGCCATGGATACCCGCAAGGAAAACAAGGTAAGGAAACCCATGAAACCCAAAACGACGAAGCGAAAAGAGAAGAAATACAAAACCGGGAGGTTTATTAGGAGGAAATCGCTGCGATCTTTTGGGAATTTCATGGGAAGGATCCTTAAAACTTTGGGCACTTTGGCGCACTTTGGCGACGCGGAACCGCCGAACGCAGAGGACGACGACGGCGGCTTCGGGCGAAGCGCTTCTGGGGGTTTCAAAGACGACTGTTCGCAGGTCTCCAGGGAGGGAATCGTGAAGAAGAGCTCCACAGTGTCCTCCTCTCACGGCTCGGTGAAAGACAGGCTGTCGTGGTGCTACGGCGACAAGACCCCCGGGGTGCTGGGACTGAAGAACCACGGCAACACCTGCTTCATGAACGCCGTGGTTCAGTGCCTCAGCAACACGGACCTGCTGGCCGAGTACCTCGGGCTGGAGCAGTACAAGTCGGATATATGCCACCGGAGGGTGAACGGGGAGGTGAGGGGCGAGGAGCGGCAGACCGGCAGGGGAGAAGTGACCGAGCAGCTGGCGTCGCTGGTTCGAGCGCTGTGGACGCTGGAGTACACGCCGCAGCTGTCTGTGGAGTTCAAGGTGAGGACAGAGAGGGCACTGGGTGTTTATCTATCAGGCTGCTACTGCTGTCACTGGATGGTGTGTTGTTTTGTGTTTAGTTGTATGTCTTCATGCCTATTCACCTCAGTGGAAAGTTGCTTTGGTCCCTTCAGTTCCTGCCATGCCACTGAGGAGATGATTAGAAATGACTTTATATATATAGAGAGAGATGTTTATTTTGTCTTTCTAACAAATTCCCAAGATTTGTTTTTCTTGTGAACTTAGCCACTATTATAGTTACACAAATACAAGTTGCATGTATTGCTAAATATTACTTGGAAATGATGGCATTCATGTTTTACAATTTATTCAGAAAGGTGGTTAATAGTAAGGCTATATTCCCTCCTGAACAAAGCATGCATGGGTCTCAGACCGCCAGGGGCCCTGAAACCCCCAAGTTAAGTGTGTGTGTCAGTTGGACTGTGATTATTTAATTAACTGCACATTTGTTGGGGAATGTGCTCTACTAAAGCACAATGCAGCCAAAATCATAGGGCCTTAAGGCATTTTAAATCAAATGACCACAGACTAATTGACATGCAGCAAACCTGTGGCTAGGTAAAATATAGTTAAGCTGCCTTAAGTTGTCTGCTGTGTGTGCTGCACTCAATGGATGCTTGGAGAAGTCAGGGTACATACACATGGAACAGAGAGAGGGAGAACGAGGGGGTCAATAGAGGCTCAACAGGAAATTTGTGCCTCAGGGCCCCATGTGAGGTACTGCAGCAGTGGATGCAGAGACGTCATTATCTTCAGGTTAGATTATTCATGCACATTCTTCCCATGGAATTACTAGCCAAAGAGTTTGCATGCCTCAGCACACAGTCGTAATAACCTTAGTGTAACTTGTGCGTCCTGTGCCACTGCTCAGCAGCAGCAAGCCTACCAGCACAGCAGGTACTATGTCAAGAGGATTTTGTGGGATTTGTAAGCAGTATTACCAACTTTCACAGTCTATATGGGCAAAACAAATATTTGAATGAACACGTCAGGTGAGCACTCGATTGAATGCGGTTCAACGGTCAACCTGTGTGTCCTATTTCCGTGAATAAAGGCATGTTCTAGTGTTTCAGGGGAGTAGGCGAACACGGTTTCGACGTTTTATTATTGTTTGTTGAACTAGTGGTAGTTTTGTGTGTGTGTGCAGTGTGGTTACTGATCACATGCAGGCTGCAGCGTCTCCACTTGACTCACCTGCCCAACAATCCAGCACTTCAGGCGGTTGGTCTGCATTCCCCGACTGTCATGTGGAGTGCGGGGGAGTCAAGCATTCCTGTCTTATCTGTCCAAACTGTTACAGACTACATTACAGTTGCAGCGCTATCTATCAAAATATAAGGATATTAAATCAACAAGTGCTAACACACTTACACACAGAAGGCTTCTTGCAGTTGCAGTCACTCAAGGCTGTTGTGAGCCAGGGCTGCAAGGCCCCCAGCCTTCCCTCTGGGCTTATTGGATGACAGTCTACCAGTAGGCTCACTGAGTAGTAACTGCTCTATTGCACCAACAGCCTGGGGGAAGTTATAGGGGAGGGGGTGTGCAACATGTGCATAAAAATACACACACACAACCAATAGGCATGGGGAGACAGTATGAGTGGGATATCATTTATAATGGAAAAGGTTGATTTTCATGACAGTGACTTTGGATGTAGCTTTCCTCATCCACAGCCACAAACAAGTTAGTAATAAATTAATAACACGTGTATAAGAGAGTCTAGTCCAAAGCTGTAAGGGAAAGGTAGTGATTAATGCAGACGAAGAGCTTGATGTTGTTTTGATGTGAAAAATACAAGGAGTCATGGTGTTATGGATCATTAATGCTGAGCACCATGTACGATTTAAAGAGCAGATTTTAAACTTTTGTCACGTGCAGCTTGACTAACTTGAGCCTCTGTAGGCTTTTAAAATAATAAAAAGCTTGTTATGGGAAAAACATGATCTTGAAGTGTATTTGGGTATGGATCAAAGGCAGTGAATGTAGAAATCAGAATTTATATTAAGTAAAATTACCTCTTTTGAATTGGGCTCCTGGTTACAGTGTGCACCTCATGATGAGATTGATTCCTCTTGATTTCAGCACCAAACAGGCTTTATGAAGAATATACTGTGGCTCAAGGTCGGCCATCTCACTGATGGGCCAAACCTTGGCGGTATGTTTTCTCTTACTTTTCAGGTGATCAAACTGTCACAGAATGTGTGATTCAATCTCGGTGTGTCTCGTTCAGGCTCTTTGCTTTAAAATGAGTTAAAATGGTGTAAAAATCAGTCTCTGGAATGGCCACCTGCTGGAAAGAAATACTGAATATTAGTCCTTGAACGTAATGTGTGAATGTGTCGTCCTGTGTTTAAATCATGTCCTTCACTCCCCTTTTCTCGCCTTGCCCCATCGCATCAACACAGTGATTTGTGTCTGTCTGCTCATCCCAGGGTGAAGCAGGAGAGAGGATGTTTACTGCAGCGAGTGCATTCAGCCTGGAAAAGGAGGATGCCCCCCCTGCTGAGACACCTCCAAAAGTGTGCACTCAGAGGGAGAGAGAAAGGGAAAGTGGGAGGGAGAGACATTGCTGGTAAACAAAACCATCGTCCCTCCTGTGAGCCTCATAAGACCCCCTCTAGTCTATAATCACAAAAAGGGACAGACTACTTTGACAAGTGATCGTTATTACCAAATCTCTTCACAAGAGAGGCACTGGCCTGCAAAGAAGTGGAAAAAAGAAAATTTTCTCTGAGATAAGGGCTCTTGCAGTACTTTTTCTAACTTCTTCTGTTTTGGGATTGGTATCAGGAGTGAGGAGGAGTCATGAGCCTGTCAGTAGAAGTCACAGTGGCTCAGCTGAAGATACCAGAATGACCTCAGTCTTTTTTCTTTCTTTTTTTTTGTTTTTTTTTTTACAAAGATGCAGCAGGGAGTTAAGTCAGCATTTAAATGTTGGGTGCATCTTCTCGAAAAGTTTGACTTGGAGCTGGAAAACAACCTTTGTTTTACTTTCTTGGCCTCTGACAAACCAAAGTGCACAATGTGTCTGTTATACTCTGCTGTATGCAAACATTCAAAATTAAAAAGAAAAGCATTTAAATTCATATTTATCTGCCGTATAATGTCGGTATTTGTCCCAAAATCACAATACATTACAGGGTGTAAGAAGTTTAATTGTGTTAATCACTAGACTGGTTTAACAAGTGATGCTTGTGGTTGTGGTTTAATAAAAAGTGAGTGTTTTAGGTTCAGAGGAATGATGAGAAAAGAGAGGTTTCTCATGGGAAGCGTTAGATTCAGAGACAGGAGTCCACTGTGGCTTCTGTGGGGGCATTTATACACAGTGATCCTGTTTTCTTCAGTCAAGGCACACTCAAATGATCACCTCACCAACCTTAATCTGATTTTCACTTACAGGACACCAAAGACCCCTGCAGCTCAGCACTTTAATCTCATTTGTAAAATTGCTCACCTGCACGCCCTCATTAGAGTCCTATAAGTCGTACACCATGACTGTTTGACTGACATTAAATGTGTTACCAAATGCAGCTATGCTTATAAATGACAGTGATCAGCCTAATAGAGGTGCTGTATTTAAAGGTCAAAATTTCCAACTTTGCCATAACTGCTTCACTACACATTTGATGTTGATGAAATCTGGAGGGATGAAGTGTCCTTTTATTGGCTGGCGCTAAAGTTGTCTACATCAATTTAACTTGATGACAGAGTGAGCTCTTTTTTTTTTTTTACAGTTACACTCCTGACCTGAAGGATTTAACAACACAGTAACTACTTTTAGAAGTTGTAGCGAGGAGCCCGGATTCATCTTCTCACGCTTGACAAGATGCAGCTCTGTGAGGCCAGTGGAGCTCAGCCGGGAAGATGAAGCCCGGTGTCTTAGTAGTAGTCTTGTTTGTTCCGAGAGTGCAGGCAGTGTGTGACAGTGAGGCTGGGCAGCGAGACTGATGGTTTGTTTGTCTTTTCCTGTCTCTGCTCTCCTTCAAGGACCACTCTTGTTCTCACTCTCAGTGCTGACGATGTATACATTGTTTGTAGAAAGACACACACACACACGAACACATCGCCGTGGGGACATGCACCACCTGGACTCTGTGCTGAATCCACACACTGGGACTGCCTCTCATTCCAGTTTGATTGCGGCAGTTTTTCAGTGGAGCAGATGGGGGACTTTTTTTGGGGGGGATTTTAGCAGTGTAAACAGTACGAGGCTAGAAGATTTTGTTTTCTGTTTTCAAGCTCACAATAGATATAATAATCAGTGTATTTTATATTTGGCCACAGACATGCAGTGGGATCTATGTCTCAGCTGTTGAAGTGAGCGGGGACTTACTAATGCTTCAAACACTTAATCTCACACTTATAAAACACAAGCTAGACCACTTACAAGTACTGTTACAGAGGTGCCACCATATGCTGTTTGGAAGCAGCATGCATTCCCACAACTCAGTGAGCCACACTCCATAATACCTACACCGCTGTGACAAAAGGCGATAAAGAAACACAAGGAGAAGTGTGTCTGCGCTGTATCTGTGTAAGCACTACAATATGGGACCATTTTCCACCAGGTTTATTATCCCTCCCATGATTTATGTACCAAGCCTGAACGACACGATGTAGCAAGCCATGGGAATAAATCAATCTTTACTATTCTGGGGTGTGATACTGCGATCACCGAATCATGGAAGAGAGTCTGGGATGACTTTTCTACTTTATCTCAGTGATGGGAAGCACATGGAAATGGCATGCGAGCTCTCGATAGCGTGACAGATACAGCTTCCTAGAGTCTCAGTTGTGCGCACACAGTAGCGTATTTACAGCCTCAGCTGTGAGTATCAATTTCTCAGTTTCAGCAGAGCCCAGGGAACCTTCGTTAGCAGGCTGAGTTAGTTTAGATTTGGAAGGACGGCAGGAGGAGGAGGCAGGGAAGGACAGGTGCTACACTGCTAAGAGAGGCTCATCGGTGTGTTTTTTTGTGCGTGTATGTGTTTGTGTTTTTCCTCGGGAAGCTGGGCTGACTGGAGCTCAGCTGGGACTGATTAGTGGAGGGAATGGTTCTTACATGATAGAGAGGAAAGAAAAAGAGAGTTAATAGAAAGAGAGGAAAAAAGAAAGAGGCTGTGTGTGTTTGTGTGTGTGAGACAGGAGAAGGATAGATGGAGCACAGCGTGAGGGGAGAGAGAGTGGAATAAGTGGAGGCTGTAAGTGATGACTGCCCTGCGTCCGGTCTGTTCCGACAGCAGAGGTGAGCCACCAGGGCGCTGAAAAATGAAACGGCAAATGGAGCAGCCAGTAATGACAGATTCTATCCAGCCTCATTCCAGCCACACCTGTGGGGGGAATGGGTAGTGTATGGAAAAGAAGAGTGTGTGCAGTTCCTCTTAAGGTTATACACTGTCATAATTATGTCAGTATCATTCTCCGTCCGTCACTGAGGAATCCATCCAGGTCTGTTTGGCAGGCCGGAAAACGATGAACTGAGGTGGTGTAAATGGATTTTTTAGGGAGAGAGAGGAGAGGAGGGACATTTGCTTGATGTATGTTTATAGTGAATTCCTGGCCTGCCAGCACTCTGTTCCGTCATTGTTTACAGAGTAGGAGGATGGATGTGGTGAGGGCATGAGGGGGTAATGGTGTGAGGTGAAGCAAAGGGTGTGGAAGCAGGGGCTGCTGCCAGAGTGCAGCCCTGCCTCTGCTGACCACTGGGAGGTCACGACCCCTGCTGTGGAGACTGCACAGGTTTATGGCTGTCTTTTGTCATTCTCTTATCTTTATTTTAGGCTTTCTTCTTCTTTGTTGCTGCCTTGTTTGTGGAAAAAGCTGGTAGTCCTTGATTCTTTTGTTTTGTTCCCTTTTTGCTAAGACAGAAAAGAGCTGCTCTGTTATAATATAACCTGAAACCAAACCCAATTAAAGCCCCCAAAAGCCTCTATAACCTTGCCTTTCTAACATAATTTGGCCTTTTGGTGGAGTGGAGTTTCACGTTAACAATTACAGGTGGGAGTTGGGTGTCAGAATTAAGTAGTAAGTATCTTTAATTACAAAAACTGGAACATCGAGTGAAGAATTCTATTGAATTCAAGATATTCTTCTATATAAACTACTCACTTTCCAAGGTGAAAACTAGTAAATTGTGGAAAATGGACTATGCAGCTTTGTTCCACTTGCTCTGATTTAATGAAAAAATAAATAAATAAAATAAAATCAATAAATTAAATGAAGTTAGCCTGAATCAACCACACTGGGTCAAGCCCAATCAGGTGTGGGTTGAGAATCAAATCCTTGGTCTAGACAGATCAATAGTTCTTACAAAAAGATCTGTGCTCGCTCAAGTTGACCCTCACGCCCACCTTTATCCTCTCCTTGACTGGCTCTGACGTGTTTGCTCAACAAACACTTAAGATCCCGCCAGAGCTGTGCCCAGGTCAGCTTTGAACACTACGAGTGTTTGCAGAGGAACTCGACATTTCGCCTAACCTGCAACTGCTTTCTTTGTCTTTGTCCTCACCATCTCATTACTTCTTTTCCTCCTTTCATTTCTCCCTTTACAAGAATCCAATAAAAAGAAGACTTGATGCTTGGGAATACAACTTTGCCAAATCTTTTTAAGTGCCTTTGAGGCTGAGTGGCACATTTCACCAGAGACGCTCTGAGAGACAGAAACACTGTAAACAGATATCAAATAGATGAGTACAGTTCCCATCACCAGCTCTGATGCACACACACACACACACACACACACACACACACACACAAACAGAGGAGACAGCAGAGATGAGGCCAGTGGAGAAGTCATCCCCTCGTCTTAACGAAGTCATAACCTCTTGATGTCATCAGATTTCTGTGCCCAGACTCATCGTAACCTTGGAAACTGTCCTTCTTTCTCTTTTCACCCCTCTTATTTTGTTGGTAGCTTTGAGAAACTGCACTGCCTCTGTTTTCTCACTTTTCATCTCTGGGCCAGCCACAACGGCGCCCTCCTTTTGATAGGGAGACAGAAAAACACTCGCAGGTCTGCTGAAACTCCGCCAGCATCCCTCCGTCCTTCCTCTCCTCCCTTACTGCACTGCTCCCTCTCTCCATCTGTCATCATCCCTCCATCCCCTGTCAGTGCTTCCTCATAGCGATGAAGCTCATTAGCGGGCTGTCTGAGGGGGGGGGGCTCGGCTCCCCCCTGTGTTTATATTTAGATACTGGGATACTGCAGGTATGATGTGGTGATTTTTTAATGAGGTGTGAAGCAGAGCCTGGATCCTGTCAGTCACACACAGAGAGGGAGAGCGACAGAGAAGTAGCCACCCAGTGTAATGTTAATGCTGTCGTTAGTTTTCTGTGTCATTTTCTCTGTCTGACTCATAAACACACAACTCCTTCCTCATAATTGAATTAGACAGTCTGCCTGCCCCTAATAAGACCTGTCAGGTTTGGGATATCCTCTGTGTGAGTCATGCTTTGGTATGCAGTGTATGGACGGGTTTGGAGAACAGTTTCTCTTATTATTGGGCACCACAAATGGCTCATGGCATGTCTGATTTTCTTTACTGATGCTGTTGTGCTGCCAAAAATAGCAATCTGAGTACATTATTTAAACAACCACGGTCTTAAAATCTTTGACAAAAAATAGGATGAAGTAATTTCACCTGTTTGCAATGCTAAGTAAGAACAGCAGTTTGAACTGGGTGTCAGTTTTCTTGATATTAGTGGTGTAATCCACCTTATTCTGATATGTTTCAGGATGCAGTCCTGGATATTCTTGCAACTAGTGAAACTCTACTGAAAATGACTTTGGAAAAGAGGAATTTTCAGACCCCAATGGTGCTGTTTAATCTGAATTTAATATAAAATGGCTTGTCAGGGCCTAATAGTATGTTTTAGAACTGACAACTTGCAGCCAGTCATCAGCTTTTGGTTGTGAAATTTTGGCAGAACAGTTGCAATACCATTTAAAATTGAAGTGATTGTGGTTCTGTGTAATTAGATCGTTAATTTGAGTAATGCCATTAAGGTGTCAAGAAAACACAGATGTTTTGTTTCCCTCTCACTCTTTCTCTGAACACACACAACAAAGGTAATAACATATTTCACTGGAAACAAGAGGTTCAGTTTCACTAGAGAAAGAGAAAGAAAGTAGAGAGAAGTAGAGAAAGAAAACTGTGAAAAATAAATATGCAACTAAATTTGCCAGATAAGTTAATGTACAGGCAGGTAGAATGACTTTGTAGGGGTCCGGTCAGATCTGTGTAAGCCCTTTTTGATCTAAAGTTGTGTAAGACCGAAGATGGTAATATCTGAGAATAGAGATTGAAAGGATTAGTTGATTCATTAATCTATTAAAAAATGAAATATTTTGATAATAATAGCAACTATTTTGATAACCAGATAATTGGCCTAGTCATTTTTTGTGCAGTGTCCAAAGAGAATTGTGAATGACTTTATTTCACGATCTTATCATAGCCTAATAATGTCTGACAGATGTTCTTAAATGAGTCTGCAAAATGTTCCTGCTTTTTTCAATCTCCCTCCTGAGTGCTCCAAGCCGAACCAACTCTAACAAATGATGCGTTCCTGTGTTCCACGTGATGGTGGCCTCATTTTGTCAGGAAGGATGTCGGCATTTAATGACTTTTGAAATCACCCAAAGTGACAGATTAATAATGATGTCTCTCCTCTCCTCAGGGTATTGTGGCCAAGTATGGCTCTCAGTTTCGGGGAAACTCTCAGCACGATGCCCTTGAGTTCCTCCTCTGGCTTTTGGACAGTGTTCATGAAGATGCTAATTCCAGCCCCAACAACAACACTAACAGCAGCAGCAGCAGCAGCAGCAAGACCAAGGCCAATGCCAAGGTGAGTCCACATCATCCACCAGCAGCCACAGGCTCTGCAGCAGTGAGACAGTCTTTGTTACTGCTGTCTCCTTCACGTGGCTTAAAATGCTAAATGTGATCGGTGATTAAGCTCAGGGATTACTTACAATTGCTGTTGCTAGCTTTGATATTTTAATACCATTTTGAAACCTGACTTGACCTTCAGGTATAAGAGTTGTAGCCGTCACATGTATCCTTTCCTCTATCTCTTTCTGTCTGTCTCTCTCTGTCTGACACCCACACACAAACTCACACTCACTGTTAAAATCAAATTTGTGCAGTTTTTTTTTCTTCCCTGAGCTAATTTTCTTGACGACGAATGTGAGAAGGTCACAGACACAACTTGGCTGAATCCTCGAGCCGTCCCAGCCATCCCAGTCACCTCAAACATGTTTGATTTTCTTTGTAAGATATATAAAGATAACTGTAAGAGCTGCGATCAGCACTAGCCAAAAAGAACACGGGAAGAAACCTAGAGGAATATGTTTGAAATTCTTCTTGGTTGAATCTTGCCGGCCAGTCTCTTCTGCAGATTCAGTTTTGTGTCAGTCTTTTTCTTTACTGCACAAATGATTTCACAGGCAGCAAAAACAGAAATCTGGTGCTTCTCGTTAAGCTCCGTCTGGCACATTCATGTTGCATGAAAACACAGAGACCATTGTTTATTCAGAGCAGTGCATCAGTTTGGGATACAGCTGTATGATGCCGACCTTGTTATCTAAAGTTCACTGTGGCAGACCTCATCATTGGTCCAGTCTATGGCCATCCTCCTGTGAAATGATTACAACAGCACAACATTGTTTGTTTTAATTCTAATCCCTTCACACATGTTCACAAAAGAGGAGAATTTTCAGAAGGAGTCTGTCTTTTCAATGCCAGTAATGGAGCTGGTTCTGTGAAGAGTCAACGTTGCAGCGCCCTGAGTGCTGTTGTGGTTCTTCCACCTGTAGCTTAGTTGAAACCCATTGAGCCTTGGTCTGAAATGAGCCTTTGTGTGCGGTGACTCTTTTCCTGTGAGATGTAAAAGGAGAAGCTGTTGAAGAGGCAGGCATCCGTCCCCTGTCTCTCTCTGTGTCTTTGTCTCTGTCTCTGATGTGGGACGTTCACCATGCAACCTTGCACTTGGAGAGGAGCCAGGACTGGACGTGATGCTTTGAGAGGGAATGAAGGGCAGACACATCATGACTGAGTTGATGACTTTTTATCATGACTGGTGTCTGACATTAATGCTTGCCAAGCCCCAAAAGCCAGTAAAATATGTCTTTGGTGTATAAATGTATTGGATTGGACAGAAGTGTACTTGTATAAGATTTCTCTGAAATGTGTCTTGTGTCACTAGCTACATTGTTTCACACAGACGGAAAGAAATACACAACAACAATACATTACAGGAAATTGCAGTGTAGTAATGCTTTGGCTATATGCAGCCTTTTTATGTCCTGTTCTTGTACTTTGTTCCCTTTGTTTGCTGTTTTTTCTCTCTGACCATATGTCAATCAAATGCTTTCAGTCAGGCCCCTTACTGGCTGCCACTGCAGTGGCGATGAAGTGGTGACTATGAGCAAGTTGTAATAAAGTAATACACTCAACTTGCACTTGTTTCTTTATTTTACATGTAGTCTCTGACTCCATACAGCTGAAAATAGGGTGATGCATCATTTGACTGTATATTTCTATTTATTGTAATTTTATTTTTGTTTGCACAAATCATTCTGTTATTCGGCAGATACGTCACTCTACCAGCTCTTGACAGGAAATCCAAAAACACGGGAAATATTCCATGTTATATCAATGCATGTTAATCTATTTATTGTTGTAGTGGATTTAATTTCATGTGCCAAGTGACATTCAACTCCGTGATTATTGTCTAACAGCAGTAGGGATGTTCTCCAGTACTTTCACACATTTGATTTCTTGGATCTTTCAATTATTCTGTGGCTGTTCAACTTAATATAACACAGTATGTAATTGAATGCGTAACTCTATGAGTGTGTGTGTGTGTGTGTGTGTGTGCTCATTACGACATTATATACGGGATAAGAAGACCTGCTGTGATTAACCCCTTGTGTTTAATTACATTTGCTAAGTATCATCCTGTTTCCGCTTCTGCCTCCACTCTGGGCTTCGCTGTGCTGCCAGCTGACGACCTCCAGTCCTGTTAGTCAATGAATACTGTTATGAGCTGAACTGTCGCTGCGCTGCCACCCAATGCCCAGCTCCCCCTCTCTGACAGCAGCGCTAATAGAGGCAGCCTTTATGCCACATAAACAGCTTAGGGCTGTGGCTCTCATTAGGCTGCCAGTGAATCATGGTATCATAAAGCCGGCTTTCCTCCGTTGCTGCTATGAGGCGGAGAAGAAGAATAATGTAAAAGCCTTGGAACTGTGGAGATGATACGCTCTTGTATGGGTTTAGAGAATTCGGTGACCTCATCCGTGTACGAAACATTTTCAAAAATGGCTGGATAAAAAACATAAACACACTGAAACTTATATGCACAAAACACATGTACACACACTTAAACTTAATGTTTTGATTCTTCCATTCAGGTAGCATTCATTGTCTGGTTGATACTGTTAGCATAGCCTGTAGTGTGGTTCCATACACTTCATTAATAATCCATAGAGTTACATTGAATAATCACCAAATAAAAGTTAAGTGGCAGTCTAACCTCTCCATCCATACACATGTCCCCCCTCTCTTGCTCGCCTTCATGTGTGCTCTTTCTATTTCTTTCACTGTCTCCCTTACTTTCAAAGCCATACACAGTTCGACCTGCGACCCATTCAAATAAATGGGGAATGGGACATTAGACAAGAACTCCAAATACTCGCTCTAACCATTTTTTTCTTATGAAAAGCATCAAAAAGTGTCTTTTTTTTTTCTTTTGCAAAATTGCTTTCTGCTTTGTTGATTCTAAAAAACTCTCTAAATGGTAAGGTGAATAAGGAGAGAAAGAAGAAGAACCTTCCACAGAACATTTACAAGTCAGATGATAATTGAAGTCCTGTGGCAGGGCAGAGGGACAGGCAGAAAGTAAGATGGAGTGGTGGCTGAGTGGAGCAGTTAAGGGCGAGGGAGGAAGTAAAGTGACTTTGATTGCTCTGTCTGTCACCGGAGCCTGGGAAACAGGCATCTAGGATTATACAGGTCACGCTGAGCTAACAGTGTCAACATTGTCCCTGTCAGTTTCACACATTTAGTGAATAGCACCTTGGCCTGCAGTTCATCTTCACTCTTCTCCTGACCCGCCTATAGACTTCAAATTGTTTCTTATGCAAAGTCCTGTATTTTTGTATCAACTTTACCATGTTGACTGTCATTTTATTTACGCAGCTGCAACAGACTAAAACCAACACATTTTGTCATGCATGTACATCTTTACCCTGTTGAGAACACTGTTGTTAAGCTGTCTCTATATGATGTGTAATTCTTCCTAGGCTGCCTTTTTACATGTGATAGAATCTTTAGTACTTTCTAAACATATCACAATTTGTTCAGTGTATCAGTGGCCTGTGTGGTTAAGTTTACTTTAACAACAACATGCTGTCAAATACCTTGGGAGAACAGCTCTTTACGTTGTAGTAACTACATTTTTATCCTTTCAACGTGTGCATTACCTGTCTCTTTGTCACATTTTTGACAACCAACTGATGTTGTGACATTTTCTTGGTTTTAATTATTAATCCCGTCATGATTTATTCTCTGGAGATGTGTTGAAATTCTCAAGGAACGAGTGTAATCAGTTCCTCTTAAAACAAGTACATATTCATGGTTGTGCTTCGCTATTATACTCTGCTCAAGGCTTGACATTGATAAAAAAAAACCCATGTTGTTTACATGTGCTGTTGTTTTCTGGTGAAGACAGACGTGCATCTTTACCACACTGAGGTATTTTAGGGCCGTGAACAAGTTGGACCTTCATTTATTGATTTACGACGCGTGTCTGTGTAGGTGCTGCGGTTTCCTCGCACAATCCAAAAACATACATGTTAGGTGAACAGGACACTGTGAATTGTCCCCTGCGAGTGTGAGTGTAAATGTGAATTTCTGTTGACCAGTCCCTCGTGAGCCTGAACAGGCAAGCAGTTTAGAGAATGGATGGATGGATTTATTGATTTATTTGGATTCCCATTAGCTAGACTCAAAGAGACAGCTAGTCTTTGAGGGTCTCTTCACACAGACTAACATTTGTATAAATTGAGGTGGACAAAACATTAGAAACAATATAATGCAGTCAAGTACAACCTAGTACTAACTAAAGCCTCTAAACTGACCATATTGTTAAACCTGTACGAGCAGTGTGACCAGTCCAGCAGCTTCACCCAAGTAACATTACATAACACAAGGCTGTGAACACACACGAAGGCAGCTCAGTAATGTTAATCCTCCTTCCAATGAGACCTCGCTAAACTCGCTTGGTTTCCCTCTCGTCTCGCTGGCACCACATCAGCAGCATTCCTGACAGGCTAACAGAAGACCACAGTGAAGTCAAAGCTTTGTGCACGCTAACATATCAAATCATCATTCTTCTCTCACTGTCAGCGGTAGACAAACAGTGTGACAACAGTTATTCAAATATAAAAGAACAACATTGTGGTTTTGTTTAGCAAGCGCTGAAAAGATCAGATTATTTCATCTCCATTTGCCTGCATGTTGCCAAACTGGCAGCCTTTGTCTTCCAGCAAGTAGAATAGCTTTAAGTGAGAGAGACTTTTCTTGACCCAGTGTTACAGTGCAGAACATAGCTGCCACTGCCTATGAGCCATGACAGATTACATGATATTAAAGGTCAGAATCACACTCAGAACTGGTGCATTACACTCTCCTCTTAGGCCTCAGCATTTCTCAAAATATGAGGAAGATTGGCTTAACTATGTCTGGAGAGAAAAATGGCTCAAACCAACAAACTCAAGCTTCGTATTATCAGAGAGAGGCATAAAATTCCCAGTGTTCATTGAGTGAGCACATGGAGGGCAGTTACATTTTGCCTCAGGACCTCCATGAGTGGGATTTAGAGCGAGTGCATTTAAAAACTCATCCATCTTACCCTATGGACAGTAGTGGGACACAAGGTTTGCCAATGCAACACCAGTGCCAAAGCATTATGTATGCATTATTCCAGTTTAAATGTCGATAGTGGTCTGCCTTTCTGCCCCGGGAGGGTTGACTGTGGAGGGAGGGAGAGAAAAATCCCCTGGCCCTGAGCCAACTGCAAAGACTTTGAAATCGGGTCAGCGGATGTGGTAAAGCGAGCAAGCCCTCTTATCGACAGGGACAGAAATAGTGAGTTTGATAGCTCTCCATGCGATTTTTTGGCTCATATTCTCCAGGGGCGTGGAGAGCAAATGTCAATGAATGAGATGAATCAGCTGACAGGTAGGGTGACAGAGAGAGGTTGATGGGTCCTTGATCTGGTGTCTCCCATTTCTGTGTCAGTCATCGGGGCATTAATGCTCTGATATCACATCCACCTCCCTGGTATCAGTCAAAGCCATCATTGTGTTTTGTGTGAAAATAAAGTTTGAAACAAAGTCTGTGGCCCTGCTTCTTCTAAAAGAAAACTATGAAAGAAGTAAGAAAGGATTGTTGACAGGTTGTCTTGTAGAGTGAGTATAGAACTATGAAGAGGTGTTATGGTATGTATGGTAACATAAATCAGAAAATCCTCTAAAATTACTTTAAGTTAGTTCAAGATTAATAAGTAATTAAATAACTTATTTTTTCCCCAGAGTGTATAGTTGATGAGAGAGTCAAGAAGCAGTTCTTAATATTTTACACATAAATCAGAGTATTTATCGGATTTTGAAAACAGCTTTGAACTCATTCAGAATTTAGAACTTGCAAACCAACTTCATTTCACAGATACTACAGACTATATTATTATTAGTATTAGTATTGATTGATTACCAACAGACCAACTAATGCCTGGATCAAACTACACAATTATAGCTTGTATGATGTCTATACTGTGATGTCTATACTGTAGTCGATTGGTAAGGTGCCAAGGACGGACTTCACTGTTACTCATGACTATGACAAAGTTTACATATGACAAGACAATTTTATGAATGAAAGTGAACTTGAAACCATTCGATGTCACTCGGCCGTGAAGGTGAGCTTTGTCTTTTTCCTTTCCAGTTGGTAGGAAGAGAGTGAGTGTGTGGGTGTGCAGAGGGTGACGTCGCACCCACAGGGTTTTTGGTAGTGACAAGTGACATTCGCTTGTCCACGTGAAACAGGTAGGGCCGGAAGCTTGGTGACATAGTGAGTACTCGCAGGGCTAGTTGGTATAAACTGCTGTAGCTGACGAGCTAACCGGGCCGGGCTAGTGCTTCTCAGTCACAATAGCTCCCAGAGCTTCTCTCTGTTTTCTCTCAGCTGTTCTGTATACTCCCCCAGGCATTTTGTTCACCATTACACACTATTTTGGTTGAATAAAAAGTTATTGAAGAGGGAAAATAAAGCTCCCTGAGCTAATGAGCTTGCTAATGTTTAGTTGGCAAACTTGTTAGCTTAGCTCGGTTGCTAACAGGACAAAAAGTTGATTCAAAATACCTTTGTATTTGTACTGTCTGCAAACATGTCTCTTTTGTGGAGCAGTTTATACTCCAACAGAGAAGGTTCAATAAAAGAAGATGGTGCAACACAGCTAATAAGTGACGATAACTTCCTCTAGTTTGGACTCTCTGGCTCTCCATCCCCTCAAAGGACAGCACTGTCAACATGGCTTGCTGTTGGTCAATGCTACGTGGAACATTTGTGCTCCAGTTCATAGTTAAATGTTTACAGGTTTACTGAAATGAAATAAAACATAATTCCACTTTTGTTGCGCCATGTTAACCGTCACAGATCACATCACAGAAGTTGTCAAACTTTTTTTTGTTTGGCAAGGCATTGTGAGGCTTCCCAGATGCTTGATACAACGAGCAATTGTTGTGACCAATGCTCATTTTCATTCCTGACACCCCATGTCTGTCGAGTCGGGCCATTATCGGATATATATCATGTAGTCTGATCCTGGCATAGCCTTTTAAATTTAAATTATATAACATTGTTTTTGGCTGCATCAGAGCATGACTGATGGCAACATGTCCTGCCCTCCCCCTTTGTGTCACATCCAGGTGAAGTTGTTCTGTTGTGAAGCCTTCAGTCGCCGTCCAGTCGCCCACACCCTTCACTGCTCAGCTCCCTTCTCACCTCTCAATCTCACACAGGTTACATCAAAGCAGCATAACCCTGTGCCACAGCCACCACCCCACACTTGGCCAGC
Source organism: Macquaria ambigua (assembly GCA_008360985.2). NCBI lineage: Eukaryota > Metazoa > Chordata > Actinopteri > Centrarchiformes > Percichthyidae > Macquaria > Macquaria ambigua. Next base: position 192,672 of record VMKM01000792.1, read on the forward strand.
AACCCGATTTTAACTACAAGTGACATTTCTGAGATGCCACAAATTCCTCCTGACAGAGAAGGGGCGAGGTTTCTTGAAAGAGTCATCCTGGATTTTTTTGATTTTTTTTTTTTCAAAGAGGGTTACTGCTGCAGAAATGGGGGAAAATGTTTGATGTTGGAAAAGAAATCTTAAAGCATGTTGTTGCTGTGATGGCTTCTGTTGACTAGTGAAGGCCTTCAAAACACTGACGCTCATTTCAGCACTTGTTACATGACTTGCATATAAGCTATACAATGTATAACATTTTAGGAGTGATTCTGAGAGTTTCTATATTTTATCAGTGTCAAACAGTCTGGACAGAGTGGACGGGGTCAGCTAATCCCCATGTGCTTTCCTACCCCTTTAATAGGATTTACACGGAGGGAGGGGGGGGGGACTTTTGATGGAAACCTTTTTGCCTTTTGCTTTTTGAAATATTTCTCAACATATATTTCTGCCTTCTTTTTCTTTCCACGGCTTCATCCATAATTCACTTAGCCTGTTCAAGTGTCTTTTTTTAAGCCTCTTGCCTGACATAATGTCTCGATCTATCAGCTAGTGAGGGTTGAATGACTGAGTAGGCCTTCTCGTCCCGTCACTCCCCCTCTCCTGCAACTCTGTTAGACCACTAGAGAGATGAAGTTTGGATTCTTCTCTGGGGTCTGTGCTGCTGTGTGTATTGAAATAAAACAAAGTTGTTGACTCTGCAGTTTTCTTTGCCCTGTGAGTGAAGTTGCCCAGCTCTGGCAGCTCTTTGGTATTCCTTTGTGTCGCCTCTGAATTGACGGCATCTACACACTGCCTATACGTTGTTGCTTGTTAAAAAAAGCTCCCGCTTGCTTGGAAACTTGGAAATTGAAACACCCCTGCCACTGTTTAACCTTGATTTAAGTCTCCAAATTTCTCTCTGCAACACTGTCTCATCTCTTTAGAAAATGAATTGAAGAAAGTTAAAAGAAAGAGACAAACGATATACAGCTTACAGGGTGAAATACTGCTGTTCCCTGTCTTTTCACTGTATCTCACTTGAGAAACACTGGTTACAATACAATATGAGAACAAGGGGGAGTGCCCAGAAAGGAAGCAAGGAATGAAATAAGGCCAGAGGACATTATTATATTAATTTTTGAGAGTAGTAATGGGGGTAGGTTGAGATTTTCTGTGAGTGGTTGCTCAGAGATGAGAAGACACATCCTGCAGAGACATAAAGCCAGAGGAGCCTGTATTTCAGTGTTTCAAAGTACACTTCTGTGTGTGTGTGTGTGTGTGTATATGTGTGTTTGAAGACCAATGTCACTTCCAAATGAGTGTTTTTTTGAGGCATCAGGGAGCCACGATTGTAACTTGCCAATTTCTGCTTCTGGTCTCTCACAGCCAGACTACAACGCAATCAGTTTTCGCAGGAAATTAAAGTCTATGAACCCACCTTCCCGAATCAATTTCAGCCCAGTCAAAAAAAGGTTTGACCAGTCACCTTGTTGACAACTATTAAATGAGTACTCCACTGAGCATTGCACTCCTATAAGATTGTAAGACTCATGATGGACAGTTTTTAAAAAAGCTTTCTTAACTCCACCAGATTTTTCTACATTTTCTAACTTGTGGTCTTGTAGCCCCAACTGACCCTGACTCAGGTGAGATCACTTGAGGCAGTTTATCAGATTTTGTGCAGATCCCTCTGGAGCCACAAAAGGCTTCATGCTACATTTCACATATGTAGTAGTACTCCCCAAGACCTGTAAACAGACTTTGATGTATTAAATTGGTGGAATTAAAATGAACTAAGCATGGACTAGCCATAAACTACCAGGTGTTGTAGATTAAAAGTAAGCATGATTATGCAACTGCCTTAAATTTATCAGAAACTGGTCTTGGTGGACACTTTTTTTACCACAAGTGGTATGTTTATCCAGCCAGGGGAGAACTGTCAATAATTTATTGTGTAGCCCTCTTGAAATGACACCTATCTAAAGCTAATTAATCCATAGTCTTGCCAGACTACATTAAGTCACACAAAAATGGTGGGATGTTATTGCCAGACTATCATGCCAGAGGAATCCCATCCTCCTTATCCATAAATCTGGTCTGATTCTTACTGTTCTCCACAATCCCAAAATGCACTTATCAGGTTCAGTATCAGCTCAAAATACTATAACCCTGGCTTTAAAGCAACTTTAATTAAATCAAAACCACCACACAGCTGAAAAAAAAACCATCTCTAGTAAATACGGTGTTGACCGTCATGCGAAAATCTAGATAGACCTGTTTAGCCCTGCAGTAGAAATCAGAAATCATGCATGACATTTCTGTGCAGAAGTAACATAGAGGCTAGTAGGAACCAGAGCAGCCATATTTTGTGAGCAGAGGGATCTGAAGTAGGGACCCCCCACCCAGCCGTGGAGCAGCCCTACAGAGGAGCGCTGCGACTGAAATGCCATGCTGTGGGAGGTTATGAAAAATTAAATATGTCCTCTCAGGGGGCAAAACACTTGCACAGAGAGAGAGAGACACACACAGAGGAGATCCATAAGTGGCAGCAACATTAGCCCAGCGATTGATTCATGCTCAGGAGATGGCAGCGGGTATATCCTACTGACCACCTCCTGTCCTCTGCACTTCCTTCACGTCCTACTGGTGTCCTTTCTATGTGCACGTGTGTGTGTGTGTTCATGTGTGACAGCGGGTGGAAGAGTTTTCAGGACGAGCTTTTAAAACCCTCTCTTGCATGTTTGACAAGAGCAGACAGAGATGCCCTTGCTTGCTCTCTCCTTCTTGCTCTTTTCTTTTTCTTGGCTTACCTAGCAGTGATCCTCTTTTAGGTCAGGAGTGTGTTTTTTCTCCCGTTTGTCCGTACTTCCTCCAGTTCCCCTGCCAGCATACACACAAACACACACACATGCGCACATGCAGATGACTGAAGTACAGTAACTCAAGGTAGGCATCACAGACACTTACACCAACATGCAGGTGGACATTCACTGTGAAAGGCGTTTAATGGATCTTACTACGTGAATGAAATATTCACGACATTTCTTCGGAAACATTTAATTAAATACATTAATGTTTCAAAGGATGTCCTTTAAATAGTTCAAGAACATCTGAAAGATAAACTTCTGTCTATAGAAAGCGAGAGAGAAAGGGAATGAAAGTGAAAGTCAGACTGAGAGGAACGTAGAGAAAGAGTGGAGGGGAGTTGGTAGAGAGTTTCCTCTAATGAAGATTAGGGTGAATTGAGGACTATGGGAAGTTAATGGAAGTTAGACTTGTACTATAAATGCTGCCGAATTCAGCTCTTTCTGAGCATAAAAAAGGAGTCTTTTCAGAAAGAGCTCTGCACAAATGTTGAATTTAATGACCTTCATATTCCATAATTTTATATCCTTTTTATTAGGACCGTATTTAAAGAGGTGAAAGTAAATTCTTGGTCTCCCAGTGGATTAAAAAAAGTGTGTCTTAGATAGTATATCAAGAGTTTAAGGGCTTTGGGAAAAAGAAAATCACTCCCACTGTTTCATACAAACACACATGCATATTACATGATAAATTAACCTGAATTTGTGTGTTCCTAGTTTGTACTGTGGTTAGGATACATGCATGTATGAGTGAATGTGTAGCACATGCTGTGTTTCTTTCCTGCCATGGTGGCTAGCTAGCATCATCTTTCTTTAATTTGTGCTCTGAAAACTGAGAATAAAGTGTAAACTATAAAGGATAAGGCTGGTGATAAATGACCAAAAACAACAGTGCATTAGTCCGACTCTTAGTACTTTCCAACTTCCCAACCCTGTCTGTGGCCATCAGCCCCAAGCCCATTGGTTCCTACTGGAGAAGTAAATCTTTAAAAATGGGTCATCAATATATGCTTTCATTTTTTAAAAAGGCTAAATAATTTCCTAAAACAGCAGGGCACTGTAGTTTTTAGCAAACGCTACTCAAAGAGGAATAAATAGTGTATTTGTAGGGGATTACTTTCAGCTACAGATGTGGTGCACTAGTGAGTATATGGGATTGAGTCAAAATTAACTACAATGCCCATGTTTATCATAATAAAGGCACATATCAGCCTGTGCAACGATGTGACTCATTGATATGTATTTGGACAACAATGGAGCTCTCTACACAGAGGAATATGATATATCAGGCTTTGGATACACAGACAATACTCCTTAGTAGAATCAATTCATAGTTGGTTTTGGTCTTTTCATGGGATTTGTTGACAATAAGAAAATAAATATATTGTCAGACTTATCCTTTAATGTAATCTACAAGCATAATTTTAAGACTGGAAGTAATTTGTTCTTGAGACTGGAAGAAACTTATCTTGTAAAAGTAATTGTCAATTATATAATATATATAATCGTATGGTATAAGTTAGGTGTTAAAATCTTAATCATGCTGTCAGTTAAAGCTATTCTATACATTTACAATAACAAAACACTTTCCAGTGACAGAAAGTCATCTCTCATGATATTTGGTTGGTCTGACTTTTATACACTAACAGGTGTAAGTCTAACACAGTGCATGGTGATGAGTAATATTTTACCTGTCCCAGTTTTTGCACCCCACATTTAGTTATTTCCTGAACTGCAGCCCACATTCATCTGCTTTGTTATATAATCCCTGTTGGCGGTTGAATTTACACAGCAGGTTTTATGATAAGGTACTGTAGATAGGATGAAAGGTGTAAAATTAGCTCTGTGGATTCAGGTATGAGATCTCACGTGTGCAGTAATTAATGTGGAGATAAAGATACCTGGTGGCTATTAGTCGCTCACGTTGTCACCCTGGAGTAACTCTGACAGGCAGTGAGGAAATTAACCAATCTGCCTCAATTCCTCAGAGGGATTTCTTTAACATTTTTCATACTCATTATCGCCTCTCTTCTGTGTGATCAGTGTTTGGCGTTGGGAACTGGTCCTGCTGGTGCTGGTGGAAACTGAAAGAAGATGTTGATGTGCTTTTTGTTGGTCTCATTCAAGTAAACAGAGTCTGTCCTGCAGGTTCATTGTTCTGTGTAACTTCCACCACACCCACCTTTACAAGCTTTTCTTCCTTATTTGGTTGTGTCTTCCTGGCACCCACGGGCCTGTGCAACATGACTGCTAGCTGCGATGCAGTCTGACCTGTTCCTGTCACCTGTTCTCCATTGTTCATCATTGTTGTCAGTGGCCTTTACTGAAAGGAAAATATTTATACCTCACTCGAATCCAAGTCATTTAGTTTCATATTTAGTCATAAAATCCAGTGAATAATGATAGAAAACAAAGGGAAAATGCTGGTAAGAGTGAAAGACAGGTTTTTTCTGTTTGCACCCACTCTGCGTGGGTGTATGTGTGTTTTCCCTTGGTTTTAGCGGGGCTTAAGTGTTAATATGCCAGTGTGGCAGATTTTGCAGAAGGATAAAGGGTTTAAAAAACAGATACAGACCTTGCAAGGCTCAAACCAGAAGCCCTTTAAACAGTAAAGCAGCATTATTACTTACTCAAATGTCTCATGCAAGACTTCTTTAATTTAACATCAATTTAATATGAAATTGCATACATTCGTCATATCGGTACATACAGTATATTGGAAAAATATTCGTACTAATATTTTTTTTCAATCATATTGTTCAGCCTTAGTATTGCGATTCCCAGTAACAAGAGTAATGGACTGGCAGTATGGCTCCAATACAGACTCCTTACTCCAGGTTTTAGTGGCCTTTGTTGAAATTTGTCTGTAAAATCAACCAAAGCCAGACCTGACCTCAGAAAGAGTGTATGAGGACATTAACCGGTCTTATGAGTGATCACGTTTCAGTTTCAAAGTTCTCAGCTTGTCCTTTGTCTCCCCACTTTTCCCAGAATGCCAAGTGCAGATCAACAATGCTGCTTTTTTTGCTGTTAGGACCAGAGGCTCTGGCAGTGGCCATCTCAAAGCTCAGCTCCTATCAAATCGAAAGCCCCTTACAGGACCCATCCTCTTTAAAGGCTAATGAATTCTCTCCCTTTCATATCCATTAGTCATGTCAGTTCTTTATTTCTCTAAGTCAATATTTGCTTGGGAATAAACACTTCCAGTGTGCAGATGAGAGACACAGGGTGAGAGACACAGAGAGACAGAGAGAGAGAGAGAGAGGTGGCTCTAGCCTCTGCTGCCAAGCCAGATTTGGCTTTCAGAGCTCTGCCAGGGGCTCTTGTCTGAGGCTGCTTAGTTTCTGTTCTGCCTTTGTTTTGGCCCGGCTGGCATCTCCATAGTAACAGCCAGAGAGTGGCGGGTCTGGCTGCACTCGGCACCGCATGAAATGGAGTGGGTACATGCAGTGCTCTTCAGATAGGACAAGATTAGAGAAAGGTACAGTGGAGCTAGTGCTTTTGGTCTTCACAGCTAGTGTAATAAATAAATATCAGTGAATAAAGGGTGATCATTTTGTCAAAAGAAAGCACAGCCGCTGTGAGAGTCAGAGTCAATGCACCAAGCAGAGCTTTTGGAGAGGCGAAGTGATAGTGGAGAAGGGGTTATGGTGGCTGGAAGAGAGAGCAGAGGAAAGCAGAGGATGAGAGGTGGAAGAGGGGGTGGGGGGTGGGGGGTAGAAATGCCTGTGGTTTCCACCATTATCTCCCAGACTGCCTTGTTACCGTAAGCCAGCTTTGAATAGGCCGAATTAGTGGTACCCGTCCGGAGCTGAAAGAATAGGGGTGAGTCAGCCGCTTTACTGCACGGACAGCGTTTCTTTCATTCCTCCCCTCCTCTGGACCGCTGCGTTCCCCTCTGAGTCAGTCTCTATGTCGCTCTGATAGTGTCTCACCTTCTCTCTCTCTTTCTCTATCTCTTCTCCCACTCTCTGTCTGCCCATGCTCTGTTGTGAGCTTTGAACCAAAGCATAGAGAGCCAAAGTCCTGCCTGAATTTGTTGTTCGGTGCATCTGTTTCTGTTTGCATCGCTCTGTCTGAAAATTTAAACACGATACTGGAGTTTTCTGTTCACACTGTAAGCTAAATGCGACAGCAAAATTTGACAAGCTCATTAGTTTTACAATAAACAATGACTGTTTTTAGGGCTGAAATGACTTGTTGACTGATCGATTAGTAGTCCATCGACAGAAAATGAATTAGTATTTATAAAGCACTAATGTCAAACCTTTGCTTCTTCCAGCTTCTCAAATGTGAAGATGTGCATCTTTTCTGTTATATATATCTTTGTTTTTCAGGTGTTAATCTGACAGAAAACGTAATATTAAGATGTTGCCTTTGGCTGTGGAAAATTGTTAGTCACAGCCATAACTATTTTGTTACTTTGTTATGTGGCTAAAATGATGAAGCACTCAGTTTTTTTTTTTTTTGTTTTTTTTTTACAATGGTCATTTTAGGACATGTTATACTCAGCTTGTCAGGCTCAGCTCTGTCAGACTTGGCTCAACCTTAATCAGTCTAAGCTGTATTTACGCATCGTTCAAGCCATAATGAAATTACTGCATTTACTAGTTTTCAAGTTATAGACACGTCAACATTCCAGTGGTAATTACGACTTGCGGTTTTTACTTTTGAGCTGATTCTGAACTAACCCTACAGCTGAGCCTGACAAGATGAGTCAAAATGTGCTAAAATGGCCACATATAGAAGATAAACCCTTTCGATGTAACTAGCAAAACAACCTTTCCTCTGGTGCCATCATCAGGCCAAACTTTATATTTTTTGCCCCACTGGTATTACAGAATATGGCAGCCTCAGGGGGTGACTAGCATTGCTTTATACTTTTAGTCTTTTTAAGTTATTAAATGAACACTGCTGGTCGCACTTATTTTTCTTAACATCCTCCTGTCATGCTGTGGCCTTTGAATTCTCTTCCTATCTCTGCCCTTAACAATATTCCTCCTCTATTCTCATATTTCTTTTGCCTTTGTTGATCTGTCCTTTGTGTATTTCCCTTCCTCCGTCTCTGAGTTGACCTCATTCAACCTCTGCCATGCTGCCTCTCCACACTGTTAATGTGAGGAAAGATTAAAGACCTTTAGCACAGCTTGATTTGTTATTAGAAGCTGTTTAATTAGAAAGTGAGAAATTAACAAATCTCCAGTCCTCAGACAGTGTTGACAAACTCTCAGGTGTATGACACCCACATGCTCACTTCTATTACAACCTGGCCTGTACTGATATGGCCGCCGTTCCAGTGCTCTCTAAAAGACAAGAGTGGATCTGGCTGTCTCCCGAAGCAGCCAACAGCTATGTCAACATTGGCTCGCCTAATTCGCACGCTCAGTGGGAGACGTCATCTCTTCCTGCAGGAGACCGAAAACATCAAGCTGATACCAGCAGCTTAAAGTGTGGGCTACACACACTTACACACACACACACACACACACACACACACACACACACACACACACACACACACACTCACATACACACACAGAAGGACAAACAAGCCTATATTTTATTTCAAAGTCGGTGTGTTGGACTTGTGCCAGGTCCACCTGCTATATTTGTATTTCGTTTTTATTTAGTACCACTCCTCCAAATTCATTGTTTTCCTTTTCCTTATTCGATACTTCTTTAGTCTTGCATTTCATAACAAGGAAGAATGATACAGTTGTTTTGTTCATTTCCTACATTTGATTTCAAAAGTCTGCCTGTGCTGGTATGGAAAACTGTTTTCAGTGCTGTTGGAAAGTCTGTTTAATGTGAGAAGCTACCAAATTCATATTGTCATTATCCATGATCAAAACGTCTGCTATTTATTTATCGTTATTTGTCTTATAGTTTGATGTTCTGATTTTTGTGAGTGCGATGCAGTTCAGATATCACTTCTAATTGTCAGATGTCAGAGCTTCACGCCAATACGTTAATGCACTAAATACAACAAGTATCTTATCTAATATAGGCATGATGTTAATTACCTTTGATCCCAAAATTTAATCTATAAATGTGTGAAAGGTGCCTTTGGGTGGTCACACTAACTTGAAAACCAAGTTGGTTTGGAACAGACACAGAAATGTGGCACCATCCAAGGACTTGGGCAGGCAAGAATTGTGTTTCAGTCTCTGAACTAAACACAGTCGCTGCTGCCTTTGGCTCAGCTCAGGACTCCGTCTCCCAGGTTTTATCATGAAGATTTTTCCAGACCTTCGTCATTTGAGCCAGGGGTATGGCTACCTGAGATTACATGTCTGGGAGCTCTGGCTGAATTTGGCACTCTGGGATCACAATGCTTTGCCTCACTGCGGTGAAAACACATTTGGGAGAAGAACCATGGCAGCATCTCAAAACTCATTCACACCCATTCAAGTTTCTGTCATGCTCCGCTGTCACAGTTTTGTCACCTCAGTGAATGTCGTCACTCTTGCTTCATGATCACGAAGCCGGAGACCATTTAATCGTAGTCTTTTTGCAAGAAATAGGCGCTACTATGAGCCTGCCTGAATACACATTTAGAGCTGCATGCCTGTGTTTGTGAGAGAGAAAGTGAAAGAGAAAGGGAGCGACATATGAGTTAATGTATGGTAGTGTGTGCATGTGCATGTTTCTGAGTGTGTAGGGATGACTCAGAGCAGTTGCTGGCAGCTGAGGTGAATGTGTTAAGCTCCTTGAGCCAGCCAGTTGATTAGAAATGTGGTTTGAGACGATAACTGAATCAGCGTCTTTCCTCAGTCGGACAACTTTATTTTTAGTCTCAATAAAAGTTGTGTTTTTTCTCCCTAACTGCAGCTTAGGTTGCTCAGCACACTGACACAGCAGCATTATTAAAAAATTCCTTATTGTCAAGTGCCTTCAGGTAACTTCAGCTCCGGTGTAGAACTGCTACTTTCCAGATGCCAGCTGACACTGAAATGTGAAATTTGTCAGTGTTAAGTGTTAAAGCATTAATTCACAGGCACCAAGAGTGAAAACAAGACTTTTTAGCTGCTTAAAATTAGGCCTACAGGACTGAAAAAAAAGTGAAAGCATACAGTATGTTAAAGCGATACTCCAGTCAGAGTCTATCTCTTGAGTTCACACTCAACACTCACCTGCTGTAGACTTGAAAGGTGATTGTTTGTAGTTTCCTTTGTCATAGAGAACAGAGGCTATAGTCAGCTTGGATTCACTGTGTTTATAATGAATTGAAAAAATGAAGTCATCATTCCAACAACATGGTGCACCTTTCCACTGTCCATTCATATGCTTAGTATGTTCTAATCAAAACAGTCACATTTTTATCAAAATAAGGCTAAATACACAACTTTTGTCTCATCGTTATAAAGCTGGGGAGCAGGTGTGTATGTTGGTTTTTGCACGTACTGTCACATTTCACTTCTGTCCTGCGAATATTCGTTATGTCACTTCATCTGAAGCCGACATGTCGAACAAATTCCAGCATGCATTTCCTGTTTCAGTGGGATCTCCTCACCAGCTCCAGCAAACTGGCAGGTCACAGGTCACTTCTTCAAAATTCGACTGTACGGATGCACATTGTTGGCCAATAGAAATATTGATGCACTGCGTCTGTGGAAATGGTTGTTATTTTAGCGAGTGCCATCGACCTGTTACCTTAATAAAATATCACATAACCAGACTACAAACTGCAGCATCACTGTCATAGACTGTTTATAGTTACAGATCACTCTGCTCAATATTTATACATTACCTACACTGGAGCCGTAACATCACATCCTTTGGGCTTGGTGCACTGCACTTCTCTTGCTCTTCTATTGGTCAGAACCGATCTGCCCTCGCATTCTCATTGGCTAGCCTGACGTTGATTGGTTAGACCAATTGACCCTATTGAGTAAGCCATGACAGAGTGGTTCTCCTGACCAGTGGTAGAGCAGGAGTCTTGCATGTGAGCAAACCAACACACACCTACTTTCTAAGCTTGATTTAGAAAAGGCATTTTTAGCCATATTTTGGCGACATTTAAGCATGAAACACACTGAGAATATGGAAGACAAGTGAATTATCCTGCGGGTAAGGTTTGAACGTTTCTGTGGTCATTTTGATACTTATTTCCACTATGACAACTGGTCACTATGGGAATCCTTTGTAATCGTTGTCATTTCAAGTTGTTCCCAGCCGCCCTTCAGTGGTTGCTGTTTCACACTGAATCAAATTGTAATAAGATCATTTCGTTTCCTGATTGTGATTAATAATTATGATCACAGTTATTTTGGAGCAGAAATAAAGCAGTGTGTCAGCGCCATGGTTGGAATCTGCAGCCTTTAGGTTATTAGTCAGTCTCTCTAACTCCAGGCCAACCTGCCTCTCCTGGTTTGTTGTTCTCATGTTTTGCAGCTATAAAAACTCATCCACACATACCAAACACCCACTCTTTCCCATTGTTATAGTGATTTCAGTTTCTTTTGCTTGCTTTGAAACTACAACCCCCCACATACACACACACACACACACACACATATACGCACATCTTCAAATATACAACCACACACAGCAAGCCCAACTCCCACTCACTCCCCAGCACGCTGTAGAGGAGCGCCTCAGTAACGTCTCACATGAATGCGTGCCACGGGGAATCAGCAGAGCTTTGATAACAACATATGTTTTCATGTAGGGATTGGAGTGTGAAGATCTCTGGAGGGAAGCTGTGCCTCTGCCAGAGGCACAGGGCCAAAGAGATTTGCAGTGGATGCACTGGAGAAATGTTTCACTGATCACACAGAATTGAGTCCCAAAAACCAAGGTGAGGGCTCTGAGGAGACAAGTCTGGGAGCAGAAGAAAAGATCTCAGGTCACAGCAAAGACAAGTCCCTGTTATGCCAACCTAATATCCCACACTTCCTTGCTGATGAAGGCTGATTTATGTGGAGGGCAACGCGTTCGCTTCCATACTGGGTGCCAGTAAGAAGCATTGGGATTTGACCCCATCAATGAATATTTTTACTACCAGGGAAGAGGATTCCATACTCCAGTGACTGTGCACCTTCTGCTCTTGAATTAGCACACTGTCAGAAGAGGGATACACTTCATTTATCATTTTTCTACATCTCTGTGGCCTCTGTTCTTTTGCAGTCGCAGTATGTCTTCACAAAGGCATTTTAATCTTGTCTCACACTGTGCTGTAGGGGAACCCAGATGGGATAAAGATAGCACACTTAGTGTATATGCCACACATTTTATATCTTTACCTTGCATAATCTTCTTCTAAATAATTTCTGATAGGCTTGTATTTGCTTGAAGAGTGCATTGCTTACATTTTTTTTGACAGTCTACCTACTATCACATAAGAGTGTCTTGGTGGCTTAACCAAATCCTGCATGTTGTGATGTCCTGCAGTGGTGCAGTAGGTAGAGACAGGCTGGAAGGATGCAGCATAGGAAAGCTGTAGGTGGGGAGATGGGTATAATTCAGCTACGCAGGATCCCAAGACAACCAGAGAAGCAATCTGCTCTTGTTTTTAGCTTAGCTGTGTGCATATAGTGCTGACTACACACACACACACACACACACACACCACCAGGTGAGTTCCCTGGGATCCAGCAGTGAAGTGAGCTTGAGTGATTACCTAACAAGGACAAGGATAGTTTTGTAAATGCTTACTTAAGCGCTGCTTTGTTTAATATATGAGACAAACCTCACATGTTTCTGATATCATATATTATTATAAACTCAATCTCTTGTGGTCTTGTTGTTTCCTATGACATCACCAGTACAGTCAGTACACGGAAAAGCTGACTGACGCTGACTGAAGCCCCAGCATGACTTGTCTCTAATTTGACAATGCAGTGGTTGTGGCTGTGCGTCCTTGAATTTTATGTGCTTCTCAGATGCCCATGTGTGTTTGTGTGCACAGGCCCCGGTGAGCCTTCGCAAGAGTGTGCGTGCAGCAATGTTCTCACTGACACACAATACCAACGAGTCCCTGTGGGTGCGCCGCTCCTGTGATGCAATGATGCCGAGCTCTGCTGATGGTGGTGATATGTATCCGTTTGACCTCTCATCGCTCAGAGAAGGAGTAAACAGAAAGGGAGAACAAAAGAGCTGAAGGGCGCAATGTTCTTTTCAAAGTGACCTTAGCTCTTTTTACAACCCAGAAACACTCAGAAAACTTGCTCAATATGCTGGGAATGGTTTCGCTGCCAAAGCTGAAAAGCAGTTCATTTTAGAGCACCGGTGTAATAATAGAAACAGGCTCAGTGTACCAAAGTTTCTATCAACCCTCATCACAAATAATTCAGTTCTTATTCTCGAAGGTATGTGTGTCCAAATCCCAGAATCCACTGCTACAAGTCCTCCAGGCTTTTGGCTCGTACGCTATATTAGATCACTTCGACCAACACCTGGCTGTTTGGGCAAAAAAAAAAAAAAACTGGCTCTAAACGTAATAGTATGAGCAAAATGGACCGCAAAAAAGATGAAAAAGAGCCTTTCATTTGAGGCCTTGAATATTTCCTCCAATCTTTTCCTCAGTTGCCTGCTGTGATTGCCACTTTTCATAACCTCCCTGTACCTGCTCATTGCTCTACTAGCTTTTTGTGAAAGCGGCTCGTCTAAAGTTTGACACTACAGTAATTTAGAGAACAAGGCAAACAAGCACTGAAACCAGGGCTGATATGTAAATCTTAGAAATCAATTACACTACCAGGGGCATGTAGATGCTGCCGGTAATTTTGTCCCACAAGCAACAGGAGGCAGTTGAATATGGCCTAGATCTGTTACCATTCAGAGTTCTTTGGATTGCACCCAGTGTGACAATTGAGCAGCTTAGTGCTTCTGAATATTAGTATTCACTTGTTATTGCTGCGGCCGGCCCCCGCATCTATTTTTGGCAGACGATAGCAGAGCTGGAACAACATTGTGGTGGTATTCATTATTCCCTGGGTGCTAAATAAAGAGGCACCTTACACTCGGTGCTCTTTCTCTCTTTCTGTCTCTCCAGATGTGTGTATCTGCAGTACGCTGTATGTTTCTTTAACATATACAGTATGTGTCTTTGTTAGATACGCCCACGTGCAGTTTCTGTCTTTCTGTCACTATCTCTTACTCTCATTCTCGCTCAGTGGAGTCATCTGTTCTCAGGTCTGGCTAAGACGTTGTTGACCTGCTTATGGTGGAAGGTGCCTTTTTAAGTGTGCAGTGAAAAGCCCTGGTTTTGATTTATTATGCTTAGAGAATGATGTATCAAAGCCAGTCTCCTACTCAAATTCCTCACTTCACCATATTGTACTGTACTGACATGCACACATAAATGCACAATGGACATTGACATGTCAAATGCTTCAGACAAACATGAATGGGACATGTGATTAGCCTTTGTTTTATTTTTAGGCCACGCTGCGAGTGATGAAAAAGTTCTCTGTTCCCACATGTTGACTGGGGGGGGAATGAGGCCAGGGTTTCCATGGTGATGCTTGTAACCTAGTCTGTCTCTGAGGGTCGAGGATTGTTCTCCATTGTCCTTCAGAGTAGAGATGGAGAAAAGAGGGCGAAATTGAGAGAAAGAGAGTCGGTCACAGCTCGGCTTGTGATATACAAATGAGAGATGATATACACATGAGAAATACAGACAGATTGTTATTTAAATAAGTTTCTTTTGTCTGTGACATGTTCACAAATCCACGCAGAGGAAAATGAAAGAAATCTCTGCCATTTGTTTCGTGTTGTATGAAAATATGGCTTAACAGAGCTGCAAAATCATATATGATTGCTAGCGATTTTAAAAAACCCAACTCAAAATCATTTGCAGTCCATCCAAGATTGAGAAGCTGTGCATCTCAAGTATTCAGAATAACTTTTGGGTAATTCTCTTTTTTCATTCTGGCACCCAACTCTGTGCACCCTGAGTGAAACCAGCACAAAATGGAAATTGAAGTTAACTTCAAATAGCCCCTGCTGCATCGCATGGTCCCCAGGTGCCGATGACTCCCTTTTCCAATCTCGATAGCTCACACGGGTCGTCTAAACTGTCCATTACAAGTGATAAGCTGCTCGAGGTTTGCTCTGAGGCAGAGGCACCTCCTTCTATTTTATTTACACATCACTGTTATTTCTTACCTTAATTATGCTTTTATCTTACATACAGCGTAAGGCCATGTGGAGATGGGTATGCAATATTTTATTTCACTTATTACTTGTACAGATGGCTGAGGTGTGAGCATGTGCAAACACTGCTCCCAAACAAACAACATTTGCAGCTGATCTGCTTTTCCTGCTCTCCGTTGTGTTGACTCTCGGTGTCTCTCGGCAGATACAGCAACACTGATTGGAAACATTGTCTTGTGGTTTCACTTAGTAACACAGTATTTAAAAAAAGGATATCAATATTGCATTTTGCTGTGATTTAAAGGATAATGAGCTTTTATATTGTGTTTTTATCCACTTAGTAGAGACAAGCATTCAAGTGAAGACAAGGCTGAGTCTGGAAATGGGTTGAAGTGGAGTTTGAAAACAAACTGTGAAACATGCTTTTTTGGCTTTGTGCTTTTGCCTCATTATATATTCTGGAAAGAGCCATCCTTGGAGAAGTTTTCAAAGATGCCAAAAAGCAGCTCATTGTTCAAAGCGAATGCAGCAGTGATTGGATTTTGTTTGAACAATGGCAAAGCTTCATCAAAGTTGGATTGCCATTATTTCTGAAGACACGATGCGAGACCAGCACAGAAAGTCTCATTTCCCCTGAGAAGGTGGAGAGACCAGACCTTGGTATCTCAGTGGACTAATGACTTTGTTTGCTGCTTAATGTTTTGGGGTTCTGAGCCTGAATATTATGTTTTTTTAATTAGCAGGTGTGTACCACTTAATGATTTCTCGGAAGTGAACGTTTGAAACCTCATTCTGACTAAACAGCACAAGTTACAAAGTGTTCATCATTCACATCCCAAAGTAGCATAGCAGTGGGCTAATCTCTGCCCTGAAGAGGAGCAGTGCGGTTCATCAAGTAATCTCTTTCAGTCATTTCCAGGACTCTAAACACTTTCAAGTTTCAAGTATTTTCCACGTAATACAGTCCATAAAGTCTTGGTTTATGTGTTAGCTTGCTTGATTGGAATTGTTCCTGGTATTGTGCATGCTGGCTCACCGGGACACTTAATGGACCTGAGCCAACCTTAACAAAATTAGTTTCACCTGTGCTTTTCCTGCTGTGACAAGTCAAAAATCTCTGCTTTGATAAAGGTCTATATACCCCTGGAACTGATGTTTATATTAAAGCCCCTACACACCCATAGTCCCCCCACACAAATGTTTTATGTCACCAGATTAGACCTGTTGTCAAGACTATGTGGGTGTGTACAGACTTGTGCTTGATTTACATCTCCTTCACTCTCCTGTTAGTCCTGCTGCAACTGTTCCACCCAATTTCAGCCTGACTAGAGGTCTAATTAGGCAGAGTAATTGAAAACACCTGTGTGGGTGTGCAGAGCCTTTAAACAATTCTGCAGTGCAGGATTTACGGCCAGTGGCAACGTTTAGAGCCAAAGAGGTAGTGTGACTTTTAGTGAGACATAAAGTAAGTAGTGGAAAACGTAGTAGTGGTACAGTGTGTAGTACATCTGACGTTAATGCGAAAAAACAGACCCAAATGAAACCCTAGAGAATCGTTCACTAACAGTAGTCTGTCTGGCACTGTACTATCAGACAACACACCAACACAACAACTAATTTCTGTAATTAACAGTACTTAACAGAGGTAAACAAACTAACACCATGATGCATGCCTCCACAGCAGAACCACATGTGGCAGCAGACTTGGACTGAACTGCTTGTGTGTGTGTGTGTTAAATCGGTCATTACCACCTTGTGTTCACTGACAGCTTTAATATCAACTGTATAAGATATAGATTCAGCAATCTGTTGCTCTGTTTCCTCGAGTCGTAGTTGTCCGTCTTTTAGTCATCGCCTTCGTTCTTTTATCCTTACATTTATCTTACTTTGAAGTCTCTCTGCCCTGTTGCTGAGTCCGACACAGCATGCAGGGTATCACAGCCATTTAGTTTACTCAGCAGACATCGGCGTGACGCTGAGGACAGGTGACAATAAAAAAAAATATATTTCTATGACTCCACTCTGTGTTGACAAAGTTTCCTTCCCTACCAGACAGATGAAATCCCTCCTTGCTCTCACATTTTATGAATCACCTTTCTCCTCATTTAATTAGCTCACACATTATATGCTCTTTGATTCACTTTCACCTGCGGAACACTAAACAATTCATGTGTAAAGTTTCTCCTTCTCTCTCTTTGTCTCACTTCTGTTTCTCTCTCTATACATCTGTATGTCTCTACTTGATCATCTTGTAGCTTATTGAAGAAGTAAGTTTTATTGAGTGAAAATGCTGATTCACTCCTCTTACTCCTTTCGCAAGACCTCCACACCTCATTACTGCAGATTTCATTTTTGCACAGAATGTTTTCTGTAAATACTGCAGGCAAAGAGTCCAGAGTCCAAGAGGTTGAGTCGTTCTTTTACCTCCCATTCTGTTCATATCTGCAATCAAGTCTCGTTAAAGCTACTATTCACAACCAACAACTGTGGATGGAGTGCCCATTGGCTTGTGTTAAAGAGAGAGAGAGTTTTGCATTATCTCTTCCTGTGCAACAAAGTGATCTTTTGCCAGTTATATATCTGATGCCTGATATTAATTTGGGCAAACTGAGTAAATACAAATGGGATACACTTCTTGCATGCAGCCTCAATTTGTAATTTAGACTGACGACAACTCATTTATATAAGAAAATCGTTCCCACTGCAGCTCTAATTCATTTAGTAGATGACATGTAGGAAATTAGTGTTCAAAGCGTCTTATATCATTCTGAAGATGATGATGTGTATTTGTGTTTATGCATCTGCCTGCAAAGTAAATAGTAAATATATACCAAGACCATTAACGGGATTATTTGTCTCCTTTCTGTCCCTCTTTCTGTCTCTTTGCCTGCAGGGACCCAGTTCATTGGAGAATCCTTCCAGTCCCAGTTCAGCCAGCACACAGCAGCCTCGAGATCGACACAGTTTTGTCCAGGAACACTTCCAGGCTCAGTACAGGTGAGACGCACACACATGAGCAGCACGCTCAGACACTTCAAAAGCTTTGTTTTACTTCTGACATGGCTGATTGTTCCCCGTTTGTTGGCCTTTAATTTCAAGATGATGTCAAATCCGGTGTTTTTTTTAGTCTTTGTAACTTTTTGGAATTCAAGATGGCAGCGGCGGTTTAGTCTGGTTAAGTTGATTGTGTAGCTATACAAATCCCCCCCCCCCAAAAAAAAGAGAATGCTTACCTGGCAGTCAAAGTTGAGGACTTGGAGAATTGAAGCCGGTCCTCAAATCTCCGCTTTGTATGTGTTCCTGAGTTTGCAGAGGGATCATTTTAATTTGTCCTTATTGCATAAAACAATTCTTTGTCCCTTATACTTAAAGTTACTCACTAAGATGCTCTGATCAGCTCCTCTTTATGGTCCCCTTTGTGGTCCCCTTTGTTTCTCTTTTTAGGTCTCCTGCCGACTAGAATAATGTACATATTCGTTCTCTGTCTTCATTTGGCTTATTTAAAAATGTTTTATTCTCTATCTTAAAACAAATTATATGTGTCTTCAGTAATGCTATCACCAACTGTTACTATAGTTTGATCATTTTACTTATGATAATGTCTATACTAAGGTTGTAACTTGTTTCTGTTTCTGTTATTGAGTATCTTATTTCCTTTTGCATCGTTGTGTTGTGCCTTGTGTTTTATATTGTTTTGTTTCCTGTTTGTTCTTGCGGGTGTTTGTTTTGGGACCCCCTTGAAAATAAGATGATCCATCTCAGGGGGTTTATCCTGATGTAATAAATTAGACAAAAAAATGACAAAAAAATTCTGTCAAAAGCATATAACTCAGAGCTTTTACTAAGAAGTAGGATGAGAACAAATTTTGGAAAGTCCCTTATCAATTATGCAGTATGCAGGCTGGATTACAGCGGGCACTATATCTAATGTCCTGAGGTTGTGTTTGAATAAAGAGAGTGCAATACCATTAAAGAGAATAGGCATTCAGCACAGGTGAGAATGCATTTTCTCTCCTGCAGATAAGAATCAGTACCTTGAGAAAGTGGGTCAGACAGACCTGTGAAGGATTCGGGGGATTCATCTTCAATACTGGCTTCTAGCTCTCTTTGCTTCATTCACAGTGGAAAGTCTGAGGTTCTCTGGTTTAATAGACCCTCTAATGGAATCGACTCTAGATCTTTCCCTAACCTTGTCGGCAGACTTGGCTGCGTACATTTCCTCTTACCTTCATATTCAATTCAATTCAATTCAGTTTTATTTATATAGCGCCATATCATAACAAAGTTATCTCAGGGCACTTTTTCTAGTAGAGCAAGTCTAGACCGACTCTTTATATTTACAGAGACCCAACCTTTCCCACCATGAGCAAGCACTATGCGACAGTGGCAAGGAAAAACTCCCTTTTAACAGGTAGAAACCTCGAGCAGAACCAGGCTCTAGGTGGGCGGTCATCTGCCTCGACCGATATATCTCACTTGATTCCTGAACAGTGTAAACCTGTAAGATATATAGATGGTATATATATACTATAAGACGGTAAATAAGGAGATATAGTTTGAAGTAAATGGCAGACTTGTATCAGACTTTAATGTTGCGATTGGGCAATCAGATGATTTGAAATGACTAACTTGGGAAAGCAGGAAGAAAAGAAGCACTGAAAATTAGTAACCGGGGGGAAGGCTGGTGTCAGAATTTGGCCTTGATAAGAATCATTTCAGCTCTTTGTGTGTAGCTTTTATGTATCAGGGTCAGGTGTCACTGTCATCAGCTGTTAGGACAGAACAGTATGTTTCCACATCTAGCAAAATGACAAGACAGACAGTACAGATAACTTCTTTCTTGGAATGAAACCCTGGAGAGGTAACTTCATCTTTTTGGCAGGGACTTTCTGACCACTCCCTCCTGAAATGTAATCTGCATTCTGCCAACTGCTATCTTAACCAGACACAGCAAAGTTTTCATTTCTACAAGGCAAATAAACAAATAGAATATGTGAGTCTGTCCTTGAAAACATAATGAACTCCATCTCAGTGCACACTCTCTGTTGGTTCAGACTTTCCCATGTGCTAATGGAATAGGTGTAACAGCCACTGTGCAACACAGGTCACTAATGCTTGATCTTCATGGAAAGACTTTCAGGTTGACTATTAATGAGGGAGGTCAATCCATACTGTATCAGATTAAATAAGGTTACTATTCTGTTGTTTTCTTGTTGGTTTGTTTTTGTTCAACAGAAAATGACAAACATTTGCTGGTTCTGGCTTCTTATATGTGAATATATAATGCTTTTCTTTTTCATAGGTGCTAGTAAACTAAACATCTTGTGGTTTTTGGACTGTTTGTTACATAAAACAGGCAATTTCAATACATTTCCTTGGGCTCTGGGAAAATATAATCAGCATTAGATTAGATAAAAAGATGAATCAATAATCAAGGAAATAGTCAGCAGATTAACCAATAATGAAAATAATCGTAGCTATAATTTTCTTATCTGGTATTTACTGTTATAACATGACATTGATACTAACAGTGGTAACTGTCAGACTTTAATTACGTAGCTTTAAATGCAGATAAACAGAAAACACTCAGATTCAGATATTTAGCATTATCTGTAAAAGTTTAACTGGGATGTTTTGGGCCGATGTGTCATTCATTTGGCAGTTTTCAGGTGGAATTACTGTTCATGAAATGTAATCCCATCAGTTGGGAGCTGGATAAATAGATCAGTTGGCACTTAACTCGAGTTCGATATGGCCTCAAGTCAGATTGTCAGAGTAGACATTTGCCCTCACCAGCCTGCCTCCCACTGTTTCTGAAATTAGGACCAAATAAAGTTTCAGATTAGTTTCACTTTCTTACTCTACATCTCTTGCCTGTTTGAACTACTTTAAATTCCCACTCCTAGTTTCAACCAGGCAGAAAATGACTTATTTGTGTGTGTACTGAGGGCAGACATTTACAGAAAGGAAAGATTTGGCTGAACTAAAACATACGTGACTTTTGAACAAACATGAATAAGGTAATAAGTACCCATAACCAAAGTGAATGCTGTGCTTCTCCAAGATGATACATAAGTTAATTTACACTTTAGTCAATCGTGTCTGGGTGAGAAGTGATCATGTTGCTCGCAGTCTGAATACAGAAACAGAATCACAGCCTCCCCGGAGAGTAGTCCTGCCACGTTTGGTCCAACACACACAGTCGACCCGCAGCAGATTAGTGTTAGCCAATCAATAAAAAGGCCAACCTCTGACACTTGTACAGTATTGACCACTGCACTGCGAGGTTAACCAGCCACTCATTCGTGGGATTATCCCAATCCCTCATTGGCGGATGATGGATTGAACGCTTAAAGTCGGGCTGTATCCCTGTGGAGCCTCGTCTCTCGTGATGCTCTCAGCCTGACTAATTTAAAACGACTTCACTATATTAGCTCGTTGGTGAGTCCTGATGTACGTGTGCCACTGTGGGACACAGTCTACACACTCTAAGGAAGCTTGCTGCATCACAATGAGTGTAGCTTGGTCAGTAGTTACAAACAGTAACAAAGCTCTTTAAACATAGACATAATTTTATATCATCATATATCATAACCAGCCTAGGGATAGCAGATAAAAAATAAGTACTTAGCAACATTTGGCACATTGACGTCACAGAACAGTAATGTTAATTAATGTGCATATCCCCTGTTACTTAATAACTTAATGAATAAATGAAGCAGTCAACAAGCTAACAAGGTCTTCATTTCCTCTCTTAAGAGTTTGTGTGAGTCTCTTACATCCTTGATCTGCTGTCTTCATTCTTTTTTTTTCCTCAGTGTAAAACAGAACTCTTAGAAATAAAATCAAACTGTTATTTAACACTTATATCATGTGTTTCCAGTGAATAACGCGCTGGCTACTCTACTACAAAACACATCACATACACAAGCTATGCTCTAATTGAAACCGCTGAGTGTTGATTTGTTTCCAAACTCGGAAGCAATATTCTCCCTGGTGACTCACTCTCATTTAATAAATAATAGACGAAGACACCCGGATGGTCGGGAATTTGTTTTCTACTCTGGGTTTCATCAGGCCTTCTTCAGTGTAAATACGCTTTATATCCATTTGTATTCTCGTCTCATTAGTCTGTCTCAGTCTGAGCTGGTTTCAGTCTGCTGAGTCGGGAGACTTATTCTTTCATCTACTCACCTTTTTCACTCTTTTCCTCTTCTCCTCCTCTTTATTTTGTGTAATCACTGGGGGACTGGAGTCACTTTGCCTCTAAATGCAGACTAACAAAAGAGCAATCACTCCCCCTCAATCTCGCAGTGTCTTGTTTTTGTTTCTTTGTTTCTGGCTGCGTCCTCGTCTGTCTCCGTCTCTCTCTGTGTCTCTCTCTGGCCTTCCCTTCTCTCTCTGTCTATACCACTTGGTTGATCTCTCTTTCTTTCCTCTGCTTCCTTCCCGATTCTTTTTATATCTCACAGAGATGGTCCTCGGAGGCATTCAGTGGAGTTGTCTGATCTGAATAAATGTTTGCGATTAGAGCCAGGGCTGTCTTGTGGTTTGGGGCTGCCAATGTGGGAGTCGGTGCTCAAGTCACTCCGTTGTGCTGTGGCGTTTAAATGAGTCTTTGTCAAAGCCCCCACCCTCCCCTCCTCTGTTTGTCACTCTGTTTGTGGCATCTATTTATAATGGCCTGGAAGACGTGCGGAAAGCCCCAGCCTCTTTCTCCGTCTGAACAAACAAGATAGTTCAGGATGGTTACTTTTTTCTTGTCACAATGGCTTTTATTTGGATGCAGATTCGAAGTGAAAACATTTGGGATATTATACAGTTTGTATAATAAATGTTGTCAGATACAAACTCCACTTTAAATGATTTCCAGGTTTATAGAGCTATTGAAACAAAGTAAACTGAAAAGGACATGCACGCGAACAATTATCATTTTTTTCTTAGCCCATGAAAAGTTGAACTGAGAGCCATAAACAATTAATGTTCCGCAAAGCAAAACCTTGTAAGAGCTGCTTGTGCAACAAAGCAAAGTGATATCTGTCCAGTATGACATGTTCTCTCCACCAATCATATATTTTTATGCCAGATCCTTTGAAGACTCAACGCTTCATAAAAGAGTACAAACTGTCTCTCATCTTCAAAGATGGTCCGCAGGGGCTCCACTTTTCCCCAAAGATGCACCCAGGTTGGGATGTTCTCGCATTGACCTCTCTGTGGCCTTGTTTACACCTGGCATTAACACGCATCTTGGGTGATCCGATCACAAGCGGACAGCTCAGTACAGGTGTGACTGCACCGCATTGAGGACACATTGAGATCCGATCGACCAGACCACATTCGGAGATGGCCACATTCTTTTAGCAGTGTGTACACAAATATGTCTTGGGCCTGCGTAAGCGGAAGTACGTACTCATTTGTGCGCCAACGGCATCATATTAAAGTGCAAAACAACAAGAAGAAGCCATAACAGTAAAATAATTGCATTTATTTATTTATACTTTTAATTTCCAGCAGACTAGGGACGGGAAGCGCATTTCTGCCTCCCGCCAGTTAAAAACAACAACAGCGCGTTGTTTATAGATATATATAGAGCAGGGAAGTGAGATCCAATCATAAGTGGTCACTCAAGACGCATTCTAATGCCACATGTGAACTGACGCACTTAGAGCGGTCCACTTGTGAATGGATCACCCAAGACTCATGTTAATGCCAGGTGTAAACAGGGCCTGAGGCACTCGTCTGGTCATTCCACGCCGCACAGCTGAGTGGCTGCTGAAAATATGGCCAGACGTTGACCTTCCTCACTTTGATTTTGACGCTTTCACCACCCATGGTGCTTTGTTCAAGCTCAGCCTCACGCACCACTCTCCCTCCCGCTGATACCACCCAGCTCCCTGCAGTACCAGACTTTGAAGTGGGTGCTAGCCAGTTAGTGCAGGGCATTATCACATGGAAGTAACTCTTTGATCTCGTATTTCCTTTTTGTTTTGCAAAAACAAAAGTCATCTGCACAGAGTCATTTGCCGCCTCACTCTGTGTGTTACAGTAGTTTACAGTTAGACACACCAGCACGTACATGCATGAATCCTCTTTACCACTGGAGCCTAAAATGACCTCTGGACTTTCTGATAATTTAAAAATATTTTACATTATCCATCCATCCATCCATCCATTTTCTTCCGCTTATCCGTATTTTACATTATAGTAAAATAAATATCTTTTGTTTTTTGATTTGATGACATCACGTTGGGCTGTAGGATGCGGTCAATGGACATTTGTAACTATTTTCTGATCTTTTATAGATCAAACTATTATTTTTTAAACTAACAGATAAAATAATGTTCGGATTAGTTGATGATAAATATGATCATTAGTTGCAGCCCTATAATGATTTTCTCTCACAACTGTTAGGGAAACAATAAAATTATATCTGCATTCTGACTGATTTGGTTCTTCACCTTGTTGTCCTGCTATTTCAGCTAATATAGTTGATCATGTGGTGTAATGCAGCCTTTTCATTTGTTGATTAGGAGCACTTAGATGGCTGCAATGTAACTCTCTGCTAATGCAAAATCTTTGTCATGTCAGAATGAGATTGCATAGAGGTATAAATCTGCTTTTTTGTTTTGTTTTGTTTTTCAAATAAGATTAACTGTGCCCTAATGCAGGGGCAGTGTGAACAGCAATCTCAGCACAGTCCAGTCCCCAGAGTCAGTCCAGTCCTTCCTTCCAAAGGTTCCCAGTGGTGATACAGTACAAGCTCATCAGTGCTGGGTTAGCTCTCCACTCCCCTTAAAATACAGAGGTGAAAGAATAATGACAGAGGAAGGGTTTATTTAACATTTGCTACTTTTCCTAAAGGGAAATCTCTTATATTGTGGGAAAAAGAAAGATCTGACTTGAACTTGAACACAGACTTCCAATGAAATGTTCAAGCAAGGTTGCATCAGTGTGCTCATTTGTTTCTGTGTTTGCTGTTTGCCGCAGTGTTATTAGATTTCTGCTCCTATCGTACCTTTCCGTTGCTTAGAGATAAAGAAAATGTTTTCATGGAAGCAATGTATGAGCCGCATTGGCCTGTCAGAGCTGCAGACCCACCAGCTGGCCAAAGAGAATAAGAGCCCATGCACAACCTCCCATCTCCCCACTCTCAATGCTCTACCCTCCTCCAGTGGCTCCAGTAAGTGTGTGTGTGTGTGTGTGTGTGTGTGTGTGTGTGTGTGTGTGTGTGTGTGTGTGTGTGTGTGTGTGTGTGTGTGTGTGTGTGTGTGTGTGTGTGTGTGCGCGCGCGCACACAACACTGGCAGGTACCACGAGTTGCTTGTTTGGACAGTCACTTCCACCTCACGTAAATGCACTGTGTCCTGCAGCTTCACCCTGAACGACAGAAATACTGTGTGTGTGTGTGTGTGTGTGTGTGTGTGTGTGTGTGTGTGTGTGTGTGTGTGTGTGTGTGTGTGTGTGTGTGTGTGAGAGAGAGAGACAGAGCAACAGAGTATGGGGAAGGGGGAGATGGGAAAATGTACAGGGACTAGAAAGTAATTTGTCATTCATAACAGTGGCTTCTGTTCTGCCAATTTAAAAAACGTTAACCTAACCTGTCTGTCTCAGGATCACATCCATCCTTACTTTGTCCGTATTTGCATTTCAACATTTCCATCAACATAAAACTAAAATCCAGGCACTTATAGTACTGTATACAGGCTAACAAGCAGTGTCCATTTTAGTATTTTTCCAGTTCGAAGCTACAACAGACTCAAAACAGGATCAGTATAAAGGAAGGGACTGGGACACGGCCAGTTCACCTGGAGTGTGACTGTAGAAAAATGTTTAAATGTTTAGTAAGTTACCATGTTAAACTAACAAATACCTATTTGAGCTCACTGCCCTAATGGTGATGTGACAACAGCACTGCACGATGCAACACGCAGCAGAAATGAAGAAACTACTCACAGCGGAAAACAGAATACAAAACTGGCCTTAACACACATGATACACTTGCAAAACGTTGTTGAAAGAGACTCAAAATGATCTTTTTATTGATTCTTTTTGACCCGTAGTGACTCCGCTCACAGTATGCGGACATCATCATTGATTTAGTTTGTGGGTTCTGCTCTTCACTCGCTTTGAATGCTGTGCAGTTTGGGATGGTTTCCAGCGTTTTAACCGAGTGCAGTGGAGTGTTAGCAAAGGATCGGAAATGGATCTGGCCAGACAGCCAATACTGATCGATTCAAAAAGCCTTTGGCAGTCCCCGTCCCAATCCTGTGGATTGGATTGAGACATCCCTACCCACGTATTTTCATACTATTGTTGATTTGTTCACATATATTCAACGCTGATTTAAAATGTTAAACAATACTGGCAGGAACGCTTGCCGTCCTCAAAACTTGATTCAGTCATATAATCATTTATACATCTCTCTCAGCATTGCACACAAAGGAGTGATGAAACAATTGAGCGAGAGTTAGAGTGTATGAGAGTGAACGTGAGAAAGAAATGAAGCAGAGAGATGGAGAGCAAGTATGTGTCTGAGTTTGTGTGTGTGTGAGAGAAAGAGAGAGAAAGAAAGAGCTGGATTAGTTAACGTCATTGGATCCAGCCACCTGCTTTCCAAATGTTGCTTTAGCTGTTTGTGGAAGATGCATTTTTTACAGTTTATGCTAAAAAAACAAACAAGAATATCAGATCAGCCAGTTTCAATCCAGTATTTTGTCCTTTACCACTGACAACTGGAAAAGTGCAGTCATGTGTGCCTAGGTGTCTTCTGTTACTTATTACATGAGTTGGCATGAATCCCAGTTATTTGGTCAGTTAGTTTTAACCAGGAAGGAGGAAACTTGTGTGTATGAAGGTGACATTGAGAACCTAAGAGGGAGAGTTGATACTTATAAAAGTGTAGCTGAGAGAGATGTTACTTTGTATGAGACTTAACATGAGTGTGTGTGTGTGTGTGTGAGTGTATTACTCATGTTGTGGGGACATAAATCTGTTTACACAGTCACGTTGTAGGGACTCGCCTTCCTTTTGGGGACAAAGTCCCTATAACGCAAATCATTAAATGTTAGGGTGAAGACTTGGTTTAAGGTTAGGTTAAAAGAGCGGCGGCCATTGGGTTAAGGTTAGGCAAGTAGTGGTTATGGGTAGGGGTAGTTTCCAGGAAATGAATGTAAGTCAATGTAATGTCCTCTGAAGTGATGGAAACACGGCTGTGTGTCTGTGTGTGAGAGTCTCGACAGCCCCTTTAGCTGAGTTAATTTCCCCTGACAGGAGGTCTCTACTCGTACTCTCGTATAGAAAGAGATGAGTGCCCTCCAATCCACAGCCAGTGACACATGACTGACTGAGTGACTGACAGGCAGACAGAAGAAAACTTACTCTCTCTCGCTCTCTCTCTCTCTCTCTCTCTCTTTCAGTCCCAGGAGGAGCTCTCATCTATAGTATGTAGCTCTAAGGTGACGTGGCTCCTATCAGCTGGACCAACACTAATAGTAGGCCAAGTAAGACCTAGTCCCCTTACTTGGTGAGAGGACTAGTGTAGCGTCCAATACGTCTACCAAACAAGCATAATATGTTTAGATGCTGGTCTAGTTATAACTACAGGTGTAGAGCTGTTACAGGTTCTTAAGTTCAAGTCACCTATTTTCTCAGGTTTTAACATGTCAAACACAACTAATAATAATGGCTGCATTCCAACTAGGTGTGCCAATCCCATGGCCCTTATAGTATTAGTTACACCTGGGATTTTCCTACTATTAAAGGTCAAAATGTCATATCATATAGATGATTAGAAAGTTTAAGGATGCTAGTATCTAAAGAAAAAAAAAAGCTAATTAAATTCCCTTAAAGAATAAAAGTGGTTTTTATTTCATAAAATAGAGTGCAGGTCACATTTTATTCAGCTTTTTATTTGTCTAAGAATCATTGCATCTGATCTGGAGTATTGCTAATTGATCAAAACATGACCCTGGTGGTTAGGATGTGTACTTTTGCATCTAATGCAGAACAAGCCCCGAGGCTGACTCATGAATGTGCACTGATGCTTTGCCCGTAACAATCTAGCCAGGTGCTATAAATATGTATTCTGCACACAACACTTGATCATTCATCATTTACAGTAGGCCTGGGGGGATTCAGTAAGTAAAAAAAATATGTTTACACACATATTTTTTTGGACTTGCTAAAGTATCAGTGCATCTTAGTGCTGCTGTTTACGGTGTGTTTGCTGTCTGTTTTGCTTTTCTTGGCTGTAAAACATGTTTCTCTCTACAACATGAAGGTGAATCTGACTGGCATCTAGCTCAAGTCAACAGTTCTCCAATAGTAGTTAACTAACAGCAATAAAATGAAACTATACTGAGAGGAAAGGTTGTGCTAAAAGAACTCTTTTTTTCTATATATTTTTTTATAGTTCTATTTTCTCTAAGTGTAAATACCAGCAACAAACTCTGTTTAGTTGTTTTCGGGCTGCGTCTCCACCTGAGCCCAGGCCTCCATCCATCACTGTCTGTGGAGCTGTCAGCTGACACTGTTTACTCCTTAAATAAGGTCAAGACTGCAGTGACTAAAACAATCAGGTTTCTTATACTAGAACATTGAAGTTTGGTTGCTGCGGGACCAAAGCTGTTCCCGGAATTATTTTGGATGAAAATAAAACTTCAGGAAAACAGGAACAGATGGAATTACAGCTGTTACCAAACTTGCGTAAAACTGTTGTCTCCCACTTGGCAGTATGTCTTTAAGCTGTGAATTTATGGACTCAAAAGGTGCAACTAAATCTTTTGTCACATTTGCTGAGTGTTTATGTGTGTAAACTCTTTGCGTACTTTTTTAAAAATGACGTTTGATTGATTGGATTGTGAATCATACGCCTAGTACACAGACAGTCCTTCACCTCATCAAATCTCAGATCTATTGCTACACATGACCTACACACAGTTTATTCACCACCGCATTGTTAAATTATTATTTCTTATTTATTTCAGTTCATTTTAATGAAAGAGAATATACAATGCGGCCTCTGTTGACCCCTTTAAAAAGCAGCTGAAGACTCATTTATTTAAACTGGCCTTTGTCTAGCCTTGTGCTGTTGTTGGTATTTGTACGTTTTGTGCGTTTTTAAGGTCTGCTGTTACTTATGTTTTATTGCTTCTTTCTTTTTACTGTTTTTATGGTCTTATTTTTAACAACAACACTTTGTGATCTTGCTCTGTGAAAGGTGCTATGCTAAATAAACTTTACTCACTTACAATACAAAGATCCACTGAATTCACAAGCTAACAAGCCATTCACTCGGCTACATTTTCACACAGACGTTTGACTGGAGGACACAAAACATGGAGGAACACAAATATACTAGTAATATGTTTAGGTGGGAGCAAATCTTTTCCTGTGGGCCGTCAAATAAATTCTGTTTTTAGTAAACCCTGCAGCTCTGACAACATCAGCTCATCCCTGACACCATAACTGATAGATCACATAACTTTTATACAGTACGTGTCATATACCAACGTCCTGACCTATTTCGAGCTGCGTACATTTCATCATCCACATCACCTACATGTGGATCATCCCCTGTATTGTGCTGCAACGCTTCTCAGTTTAGAATAACAGTATGAAAAATGCTGGAATCAGGCAACATGATACCGCATAATGTTTAGAGATGCTGCTGGTGGAGTGTTATTTATTTAGCTCGGAGCAGAACGGAGGAATGCTGAGCAGCTCAACTTTCTTTCTGATAAATAAGAGCGGCTGCTGCTGTGCTGTGCATGTGAGCGTTTGTGGGTGTATGTGGTGAAGCTCCAGGTATCCGGTCTAAACTAAAGGATGGTGGTCTTTTGGTTTGACACCTGAACGTTGTACACACAGTACAGCCCTTGCTATCTGTCTATCACAAACACACACACACACACACACACACACACACACACACACACACACACACACACACATTAGCAGGAATACTGATCTCATATTCTCCACCAGACTGGAAACGCTGTCAGCCCCACCACAAACTTTTTAAGTGATGCTGTGTGAGTGGATGTTCCTGCACGCACATGTGTGAATTTTAGTGCAAGTAAGTGCAGAGTTTTGCGTGTGCACAACTTGTGTGTGTATGTGAGTGAATACAGCCTGTCAGTCTGCTTTACTGAGTACAAACTGGCATCATTAGCGAGCCTGTGACTGGCTGCCGCGGCACAATGGTTACAACACTGACAGCGAGGAAATGTGGAGCTTGTTGTATTATTTCCAGCATATTTGTACATTTGACAAGTTTGTATCCCCACACACTTGGATACAGCTCAACTGGCAGAAATGATAGTGAGACGCCGGGAGATGAAAGGAGCATCTGGCAACCCACACACACACACATACACGTGTACACACACACACACACACACGCATGAATGTGCGCACACTCTAAAAGCTGTCACTGATAAGAGAGCATTATGCAGCAACATTGCAATAATTTTCCTTCAAGAATCAAATACAAACAACACCAAAACTAAATATCAACATAGGTGTCAAGAAAGTGCTTTAAAGTTTTTGTTGCACCACAGAAGGCACATTCAAACACTTAAATTCAACAACTTACAAGCTGTATCCACACTTACTTTTTCAAATGTAAACTACTTTTATATAACTGTACTTAACCACTAAGGAATGGTCACAGTTGAAAAATGTTACATCAGCAGTTTCTAGCTTGTTTAAAGCATATTTTTATCCTATAAAGGATAATAGATTTCCCTCTGATGGAGAAAAATGGGAAACTCAGCCATGTTTGTCAAGTTGCCTCAAATAAATAGTTTAAATTAGAAAATGTAATGGTTTGAATCAGTGCTTTTAATATTGGTTAAAACTTCAAAATGAGTACACATAAGGCAACACAGCCACTGAATTACGTGAAATGATCTCACATGAATAGAAGGATTAGGTTCCTACACTACGAGAGGATTATGTGGCACTTGAACAAACTGAGCATGGTGTTTTCACTTGATTGCCAAATGAAAAGGTTAGATTACAGGGTTAGGGAAGGAGAACAGGTTATTTGAGGCTTTGTTTTATCCAACCCCGCACTATTTCAGTGTCAGACTTCTGCTTGTTTCCATCACACAAGCCTTTGAGGGATTCCTGGTAGTATTTGCAGTGAAGACATATTGAGGACTTCCTGAACATTTTTCAGACCAGGATACACAGATGTTACTTGACTATTTACGAAACACAGGTTAGAGCTGTAAAACACCTCGAAAGCTGACATGACAAATCCAATAACACTTACCGCAGATGTCACAGAGCAATGAAATTTAGCTTGGTAGCCTACGGCTGTGCTAATACTTTGTATGTTTATGTCTTATAGGAATAGTTCAACATTTTGGGAAATATGCTTTTTCACTACATTGCCAAGAGTTAGATGATGAGATCGATACCACTCTTATGTTTGTGCATTAAATATGAAGCTATCCGATTGGCTTAGCTTAGCATAAATACTGCATATAGAGGGAAACAGCTAGCCTGGCTCTGTCCAAAGATAACAAAATCCGCCTATACTTTACGTTTTTTTGTACAAATTAAATTAAGGAGATATAACATGTTTATTAGTGAGCTTTGGAGGTGCTGGTAGGGGGATTTTGTTACCTTTGGACAGAGCCAGGTAGCTGCCTATGCCCCTGTTTGTAGTCTTTAAGCTAAGCTAAGCTAACAGGCTCCTGTAGCTTCATATTTAACACACAGACATGAGTGATA
Organism: Macquaria ambigua; assembly: GCA_008360985.2. Classification (NCBI taxonomy): domain Eukaryota; kingdom Metazoa; phylum Chordata; class Actinopteri; order Centrarchiformes; family Percichthyidae; genus Macquaria; species Macquaria ambigua. The sequence goes on from VMKM01000792.1 coordinate 224,387, forward strand.
CTGATCTTCTCATCTGACTCGCGGCAAGAAAGCAAATTTCATTTCCCAAAATGTCGAACTATTCTTTTAACAATGTTTTCCTCTAGGTCATTATGAGGTCACTGAGTACTGTCTGTCTTTAGAAACTGTATTTGGCAGCAGATTTTTGCTGATGCCAGCCCACAGGTTGGGATCCTCAGCTTTTCTATCCTCATGTCATTCCTCCACTCTGATCAGCTTCACTCCTGTTGGCTCAATAACCTTGACGGGTCCTGTCGGTGTCTTTTTCTCCATCAGCTTTGCTTTCTTGTTTTTGTCAACTCGACTGCCCTGCTGTCAACCTTCTGTTCATTTTTAATCTGTCCTCCCACTGAGCCCTGCACTTTGTTGTCTTTCTCCTCATCTCTGTCCCTTTGCTCTCCACTTTTGTTCCTTTCAGCTTAACCAATTCTCTCTACTATCCTCTCTGCCTTTAAACATCCCCTCCACCTTTCATCCTTTGCCTTTCTTCTCTACTTTCTTCTCCTCTCCTCTCTAGCTCAGTATGTTCTTTAGGATACAGCCTTTTTCATTTACTGCAATATTCTCACCTGCCTACCTCTGTGTTTTTTTGTGCCAAAATTTGGATCAGCATCCCACCTCTGTTGCTTTGCTGCCCTTTTTTCAACAGCAGATCGAGTCCAGATGGCCTGTTTCAGTGCTTAGTATTCACCACTGTCCACAGGGAATATGCACATTTAACCACCATGGAGGTTTTAACTGCACGCAGCACATAAGACAGTAAATCCTTACTGTACATTTACTCCATACTTAAGAGGAAATGTGAGGATTTGGCGTGTAGAGGTTGTGATATCGGTTGATCCATCTGTCAAACAGTTTATATGAAGTTGTAAGTTAAAAGAGCCTTCTTCTCCAATGGCCGTTGTCTTTGGAATATTTAAAGGATGTAAGCTGTCATATATAGCAAAAATGATTAAAACTCTCTCTCTCTCTCTCTCTCTCTCTCTGTTTGTCTCCAGGTCCTCACTGACGTGCCCTCATTGCCTTAAGCAGAGCAACACCTTCGACCCGTTTTTATGTATCTCCCTGCCTATCCCTCTACGACACACCAGGTGACGTATAACACACACGACAAGTGGTAGGGTCAAAAGTATATTTATTGAAACAGCTAACTTAAACCTTTGTTGCTGTCAAATATCTTTGATTCTGGGATGGCACGTTTTTCTTCCTTGCAACACTATATTAAGGTAATAACTTAATGTTAAAAACAATGCTGAATGTTGAAGGACACATTGCTTGCCGTCTGTACTACCTGAACTGTATTTCTTCTAACTGTTAGTGTCAACCTATTCCTCCAGTTTTTAGTGATTTTTTTGTGTTTTCGCACCCAAAACTGTTTAGTCAAGCAAAAGCTTTTCTTAGCTGCTGGGAAGTCGACACCCTGGATGTATGACATCGTCACCTGATATCAATGATATGGATATGATCATCTAGACTACATAATATAGCAGAATGATTTACCTCAATGAATAAGTAGACAAAGACATAGATCACAACAGATACACTGTAAAAACACAAATTTCTAACGGACATTTGACAAATATGACTACACAAACCCATGAGTAGGCACACATTCGCACAAACGTATTCTACGCACAAAGAGCTATCGGCCATGGTCATATCATAGTGATGAATGTTGGCCATCAAAAGTCCCTGACCGAACGCTTTCTGTGTTGTTTCCATTTTTAACCGTACCAGAAGCTGCACGTCAGCAAGGTCCCGCTGTGCGACGGTATGACTTTGACATATGAAGAAAGAGACAGAGAGAGAACAAGAGAGGGAGAGGGAATGCAGAAAGGACTTGTTTTTTTGTTTTTTTTAACAATATAGATGCAAATAGAGAGAGAAAGGGAAAATGACAGATAGAAGACTTTGTGGCTCTAGTGTACTTCAGCAATCAGTCACTGGTTCTAATTAAAGGCCCTACACACCCATGACACACCCACACAGGTGATTTAAATTATTCTGCCTGATTAGCCTGCCTTCTCAGGACTGTGTGGGCGTGTATAAACTGTAAATGATTGACATCTTCCTGAGTCTCCTGTTAGCTTTGTTGCACCTGTTAGGGCGGGACAAATTACACCTTTATCAATCTTATTGGTAGATGGAGTCCTGTGACCTAAAGTGATTCCCATCAAAGCTCCAGCCCACCTTTAATCTGAGCAGATGTCTAATCAGCCAGAGTAACTGAACACACCTATGTGGGTGTGCAGGCCCTTTAAAATCACTTGAATGAGGGGCATCTTGGTGACCAAAGCATACTGGGTAATCACGACATTGAAGGTTTTGTCTCATGATATCCTCTTTCTCTCTCTGCCCATGTATCCAGTTATGCAACATCTTTAAAAGGAAATAAAGCAAAACAACAAAAAACAACAAATATTGAATTCCAGTCACACGATTTGCCTACATTCAGTATTCAATGAATCCTCCTATCTTCAAACATGCAGGCACCGCTGCTCTGCATCCTCTCTGCATGTCTTCCACAGTGCTAACCCCAAACTCGGTTTTACAGCGCGAGTTCTCTGACAGTGTGTGGTCTGTCCCTGCAGTTGCCTGAGCCCAGCACAGAGGCAAATTCATTCAGGTTCACTGTGGACTCACTGCTGGACCCACACTGACCTGACACACACACACACACACACACACACACACACACACAGTGGCCTCATTGCATCGTCCTACTGCAGCAGTATCCCAGCAGAATGCCTGAAAAGTCAGAGACCCCCAGAGACACAGCAGGGTCTGACTGGCAGCGTGGCATCAGGGTCTGGGTGCTGCAGATAATGCCAGCATGGGAGAGCAGAGAGAAAAGGAGGACAGCAGCATCTCTGAGTGTTTTCTCCTGATTGAACCTTGCCCAGTCAGTCTTAGTATAATTCTTACTAAAGTTATTTCTTTCTAAAACAATTTAAAATATTCAGAAAAGTCTTAAAACTTTGCCAAGATGGTTGTTAGTTACTGCTCAGTAACGTGAATTAAGTCAGTAGGTTTCACTGGGCCTTTGTATGGCCTTCTGGGAGGGCACTGTAGGTACAGAAGTACAATAAGGCAAACAGGCTACTCAAGCTTTTGGAGTATTTGATTGCTTGCAGCCTGTAGCTTGTTTCTTCCTTTGTCGATGTTCAAGTGTTTACATACACAACATGTAGGTGAAATATGTGAACAGGTTCTCAAACATTCTTTACACGGGTCTGTTTGTATAATCATGTAAAGTAAAATAATTAGTGACAGTGAAATTAACTGATGATTCCTCTAACTCCTTAATCAAATGCATGGAACAGTGCCAAGAAGTGGAATATAAAATACAATGGAGCAAAATTAACTACAGTGCATTAAATATGCAAAATAAACAAACTAATGAATACATTCACCACAGAAGGTGTTTCCAGGGTAAACAGCAGCAGACATGGGATTAAGATCACATTGTGGCATGATATGCCAACACTGTGAACACTGTAAACATATGACCCCTGTTAAAGGATCATATTCTTGATTTTGTATGTTTAGTGGTTTCATACTGCAAATCACATACACTTCATTTCCCCAAATATGCCAGCATTTTACATTGGGGTCATTCATTTTCATTACAGGATGAATGTCAATTTGCAGACACAAGCTAGCAGCTTGAGGATACATTAGCTCCCACTAGCATAACACACCCGAATCTCCAACCGAACTGTTGGTGCATTATGGGTAATGTAGGTGCCAGGTTTTGACAAGGGAGAAGAATGTGGGGAACAAAAAAGACGCTGCTGCATCAATTTTGATCCTTTTTTTAAACTGTCCGTCTTGAGTCCTACAATGTTATAGGAGTGCAATGCCAAATCAGTGGAGTACTCTCTTAAAAGGTCTAATGTTGGTGTAATGTCGCAGGATTTGAATGGCCTAACAGCAACCATTTTTAATGCAAGAAAAAAAGAATTGTCAATATTGTCATGACATCCATGACAATAAGTGTCAGTACAAACTTTTCAGATCAGCTTCCATTACCACGCAGTGATGACAATTATTTTTAAATACTGCACTTGTTGACTCTGAATGATTATTTCAGTCAAGTTCAACGTCTTTACAAGTACAAACTTGCTCATTCTCACAGCATTGAACTGGAAAATGGCTGGGAAAAATGTGAAGTATACATGATTTTGTAGTAATTTATCTAAAAAATGCATCTGTAAAAAATTTGAATATGATCCTTGCTCTAACATGGTTTTTCCAAGACCATTTTGAATTACCGGAAGAGCACCATGCTTCATGTGGAAACATATGAGAGGTTTCTGTTTAGACTGTCAGGCTCCCAAACCAGCAGAGGGCTGGGAGGCTGCAGAAAAACCTGCTTTTTAAGATGACATCTATATTTCCTGTTCCATTTGAGTATCATCCCACACCTCTCATCCCGTTTCATTTCACATCACGGTGTCTCATCTCGGAGCATCTAACGTAAATAAAACAGCTGCTCAGATCCTCCGCCGTCTGCCCTGTCAGCCTCCTCACTGCTAACACATTACTCACCTGAATAATGCATGATGGGAAACAGGAAGTGGAGGTGTCAGCGATTACACCGTCTTCATCCCAAATGAGAAGGCGTGACCTTACTGTCTCCCCGCTTTGTCTTTTCCTCAATACTGCCTTTTTTTTTTTCTTTCTCCACTATCTGCTTTCCTTTCTGTTCCCTCATCTTCTTATCAAATTCCATCTTTAGTTACAGATCTAATCCTCTCTTCCCCTTCCCCTCCATTTATTATATTTTTCTACTATCCCTCCATCATTTCCATCCCTGCATCTCTCACCAGAGGTGTTCAGATTGCAGTAAATCAGACATGTCCCAGCACACAGCAGCTTCCTGCGGGACCATGTCCAGTCACGCCTAAATCTACACACACACACACACACACACACACACACACACACACACACACAATGAAACGCTACAAGGAAACATCTGAAAATAGTTAATTCACTTCGGATATTAAGTCAGACACAGACAAATCGGATAGTTTATGCTCATGAAATTAGATTTTATACAACCATATTGTCAGAGGAAATCTTGTCCCCAAACTTATTAGACAAACAGCTCAGCAGTGCATTTCAAAGTCTCATTTCATTGAATGTTTTGTTTTGCCGTTTAGTAGACTCAGCTAAGCTCAATACATCTTTTGAACAAACTGACATGATTTCTGTTGCCCCTGGCGTCCCTGAATTCTGCACGATTGCATTATTCTCTCTGTTTTGGGTTGATATGTGTGTCTCTAGACGTTACGTGCGTAACACCTTATATATGTGTGTGTGTGTCTTTGTGCAAATATGTAAATACCTCAGCATGCCAGGGTGTGTTTGGAATCTGTAATAATGTAAACATGCAAAACAATTTGGCACTTTGCTCTAGCATGTCATCTATCTTCCTCTCTCTGACTTCCTACCCCTTCCTACCTTACACACACATACACACTTCCTCACCCTCCCTCCCTCTTCCACCCCCTCTTCTATTTGCCCCACAGGCCGATGTGTGTGACGCTGGTGTTCAGTACGAAGGGTCAGAGGTACCTGCGGGTGGGGCTAGCTGTACCTCTCTTTGGTTCCTTGTCCTGCCTGCGAGCCATGGTGGCAGAGGAGGGCAACATCTCCCCAGACCAGGTAGGTAGACACACACACACACACACACACACACACACACACACCAGAGTTAGCCCTCTAGAGTTAATTTTGCAGCCTGACATGTTGGAAAAAACCCTGAAACAACATTTAAGTAGTTTGAAATAAAAACAATCCAGTGATACTCACATTCACATACTGATAGACTCTTTTCGCAGCAGATATTTTGACTTGTCATATCAAGAAAATCACAGGTGTAACTGATAACAATAACGATGGCTGCATTGCATTTAGGTGAGCCATTTCCAGGGTCCTGGTGTTGTGCATGCTGGTTGAGTGACATGGTTTAGTGGGACACTTAATGGAACTGAGCCATCGTTAACGAAACTAGTTTCACCTGTACTTATTCTGCTGTGAAAAAGGCCTTTTAGATTATTTAAACTACATCTACTTTTTTTGTTCAAAAATGCCAAACAGCATCTCAAAAGTGAGGATTTGCTACCCTTCTCTGTTTTATATCATTTGAAATTGAGTATCTTTGAGTTTTAGACTGTTGATGGGACCTCACAAGCAATTCAAATCAGTGAATTAATAAGAAAAACAATTGTTAGTTGCAGGCCTAGCTTACCAGGAAACCTAATTGGAATGGAGCCATTGTTTTCTTCTACTGTATGACAAGTAAAAAAAGTCTAATGTATATTACCTCAACCAGTTATTTGAAAGAGAAAACGAAGGAGAATCCATCCAAAATGCCTGCTGTATTTGCCAATTACTGTGCCAAGGTCAGTAGATTAAAGATCAACCAGGAAGTAACTCTGCAAGATCTAGTAGATGTTTACAACGCACAATTTGGGTAATCATTATTTTAACATCCGCCTTTGTTTTCACTTTCAAATAAGTGGTTTAGATCATATGGTTAAATGGTAAACTTGTTTAAAACCTCTATGCTTGTATGCTCCCCCCGTGTGCACTCGTGGTTAGTGCTGGCTTCACATCCCCACTTCTCAGCAATGAAGTTAGTGAGTGAAATATTTTCTTAAATCACAAGAATAATGGCCAAAACTGTAAATAATAAAACCCAGGTAAAACATCAAACAGAATTCTCTATTATAGCAGGGTAACACTTGAATGCATGCCCACACTTTTCCTTTACCCTTTCTCCTGTTGAAATGTCACCAACAGGAGAAAGGGTAAAGGAAAAGGTTCCAGAGGCATGTGTTCATCAATCTTTCACCTGCCCTACAACAGACTGCTGGATTTTCTAAACCTGCGCCCACAGCAGCAAGAAAATAAAAGAGTAGCAAAGACTCAAATGTCCCATGAAATGAAAAATACCTTTTTCATGGTTCATAAGTGAATAGTTCCACTATCTCTTGTTATAGTACAAACCTGTATGTCAAAATGCATTTGTGCTACAGCTATTTGGAAATGGAAGCTTTTAGCATTCTTGTACAATTCAACAGGGACCTGTAATAGTTCAGTTTCCCTAGTTTCCTGATGAGGAAACCCATTTCAGTTCACAGGGTGAGATTTTCTTGTTAAGCTTTTGTGTCTCCTACACACCTGTGGTCTACCCACACAGGTGTTTTCACTTACTTGGCTGATTAGACCTCTTCTCAGGCCTGTGTGCTTAATTACCATTTCCCACACTCTTGTTAGTTTGGTTGCATTTGTTAGAGTAGGAAAACTTGCACCTTTATCCCTCTCATTGGCTCTGCTTTTAATTCCTACCATCATACACGAAAACTCAGGTTGGCAGAGTTTTCACTCAGTATTAAAACGGGGTACGAAAAAACATAAATGCAAACAAAGCACAAAAGCACAAAAGGGCAGGTGAGGACAAAAACGGACAAATGTGTAAACACCATGAGGTGTTGATTTTCACTTCTTTGCCTGTGGGTTTGGCAAAAGCAAATCATAGGACAGAGGGATTTCAGAGGGGACCCAACAGGGAGTGCTCAGACACACACACAAACACACACACACACACACACACTGAGTCTGTCATCACTTCAGAAAGTTGAAGGAACAGACACCTTGTTGGTGCCTTTTATCTGTATCCCTATCTCCCACCCTGTCCAGTGTCTTTGAAGTATATTTGATTTGAGTATGATAAAAGTGTGTGTGTGTGTGTGTGTGTGTGTGTGTGTGTGTGTTGGACCTCCATACTAAACTACTTAGTCGTACCACATTCATCTTTTCACTGTCTCCCTCTTCTAAGCATCTACTATGCTCCTGAGCCTGTTTTCAGCTGTTATTAATTCCCTTACATCCTTTCCATCTCTTCTCTCTTTTTCTCTATTTAAGAACTAATATACAACTTCTATTCAACATGTACAGATGTACTTAAACATGATGATATTGAATCAAGTGTCCTACAAACAAGTTGTCCTGACATACAGAAATAACAAGACTAACCGTAGGCAAATCCGTTATACCATGGCCACTTACCTCAGTCTGTGTTTAAATAATCATCCATAACTATAGGTTTGTTTTTAGTCAATTAAACTCATGGTTGGGTCTGTTTCACCAGTGAGCGAGTTAACGTACATAAGAGTACTGTTGCTATGGTTACCTGCAGTTTAATAATCCTTTTGCACAGATTTGGCACTTTAAAATCATTTAACAGGACACTGGCCTGTCAATCACAAACAGGTATTTTCTGTGGTCATGGTATAAGATGCAACACAAATAAATAAAAAGAAAACTTCTCAGTCTGCACTTCAAATACTCACACGCACAAAATATACAGCAGTGTGAATTACATGGCTCTCCTCACTTAATAAAATTTTTCTCTTTCACTGTCAGGGCTCTGAAGATCTTGACTTAAACATGAAACTAGGAAATACACATCTCTGATAGATAAATTCTAGAAAGAAACTCATCCTTAATATCATTCCCTTTGCAGATGTTCATGTTTTGAATTTTTATCTTGATGTTTTTCAGTTGCCAAGTGACTGATTTTGTGCATGTTTGAGAAATTTCTTTTAGTCTGTTTTTATAAGCTGCTTTATATAATTTATTTCTAGAGATTTAAAGCAGCTACATTTATGGTTTACTTTGATTTCTTTGAGCTTATTACAAATATATCTATTTTTTTTCCCTCTCTGCATACATGCAATATCTTTGTTGGTTTTATGCAAGTTATCACAAAGAGTCAGTTCTGGTACCATTGTGGCTCAATGTTGTTGTTTTTTCACTTTCAGTTGAATTATTTTTTTTGTCCCTTGTGGGGTAATTTGGTTTGCAGCAAATAGGAAAAAAATCTGGTTCAGCTCTGCAAGGATTGCTTGAGGCGCGTCTGTAGGCACAAAAGTTCACAGCGTCTCTCTTGCTCTCTTTTTCCAGGTCATCCTATCAGAGTTGTACTCCACGGGTTTCCAGCGTTCCTTTTCCGATGATGATGACCTGACAGCAGTTGCTGATAGCGACGTCGTCTACGCCTTTCAAGCTCCTCCCCTCTATAGCCGTGGAGGCTCCGCACCGCACTCAGGTAACCATGGTAACAAGATGTCCATCAAAAACAATGACGACACTGACTTCCCACACTCATTTGGTAGTTATTTTTTCTCATTCCTCATTTCAAATCTTCCCTTTTTCAGCCTCCTTCAGTCCTCTAGATTCACTTATATTCACACGGATTCACACTTACACTTTTAACCATTTTTCACTTTCACTGAGCCCTTATGTTTCATTAACCGTATTTTTTCACAGGCAGACATTTTGCTTTGGTGAGGAGAGGAAAGAGTGTCTGCAATGTGCTTTGCATTCCTCCTTTTCATTCTGTTTCTTAATGCATGACAGCACCCAAACAAATTAAATAAAATGCCATGTCTGAATGCAATGTCATCCTAAATAAAAAGTTTGCTTGAGTAATGTCGTCTCACCTGGATGAGCCCCTACAAATGATTAATTTATCTAAAACTCTGAGAAGGCATCACATTTTGCCAATTAAGAACCATTTCACCCTAGTCTCTGAAGATAACGCCACTTGTCAGAGGTAAAATGGCCCTTGTTCTCCAACACTTGCTCCTCCTCTTTTATTTTGTTCACGAGGTAAACAACGACAGAAGAGCTCTGTCTCTTACACAAATGAAGTAGAGAGATAGGTATGAGGTTGAGTCAGCCTTGCATCATCACCGCCCTTTAAAAAAAAACCTTTTCGTCCGTGCAAGACGCTGTTGGGTGCACTGTTGACATGAATGAGGACGAGTATAATGACACACAAACCCACACACTTGCTGCTTTGTAAAGCAAACTGGCTGACTGAATGTTCTCTAGAGCCCCTTTGAGACATTCACTTCACTCTGTAAATGTTGTGGCATCTTGTTTATTCTTTTTTAAACCCTGGTTTTTGTATGAAAGATTACCATAACTCTTCTTACATTGCTCAGTATAATTTAGTCACATTGACTGATACAGCACATACAATGTTATGGCTTCAACATCTAAATAATATGTAGAGAAATAGAGAAAACTGTTGTGTAATGTCTTATGTGGCATCGGGATTATCTCAACTTGGGCTTGAAGACGACACATTTCTAACTTAAAACCTGAGTTACGGACCGGGGGTATGGAGAATTACATAGGTGTTTATCAAACAGGCGTTATCTATGAAAATATAGTATTGGTTGCATTGTGGGAAGTGTAGGATCAGTGTTTTTGGAGCTTGACCCGTACTAGGACCTAAAAGTCACGACAACAGTTTGACCCTTCTTTTTTAAATCTGTCTCTTGTGAGTTCTCCAACTTTATGAAAGTGCAATACTAAATCGCTGTACTAGCCCTTTAAATGTGTGTCTTGGGCTGCCTGCTTCTGATAGCAGTGGTATAAATTTCACATATAGGCCTAATTAGGATTTCTTATGCACAAGGGGGTTAGGGTTAGGGTTAGTTTTAAGTCCTAACTGTAGCTGCTACTGGATTGTATAAAACATGCAGCAGAATTCTGCCTGTTATAGCTAATGAGTTATGGAGTTTATGAGAAAAATGATCTGGGAGCTTACATGTGCTTAGACAACTTCTAGTGGGGTTAAGGAAGCACGGACGAGCATCATCCTCTCGCTGCAGACGGATGGCTGTCAAGCTTTGAGTCAGCTGCAAAATAGTATTATTTTTCATCACTAAGACAGCCGGTGTGAACGCTCTTTTCTCATGATGGCATTACTTACCACTCGCTCCTGTTCTCCAGCAAACCTTCGCCGTGCTGAGGAGGAAAACAGGGCTGTAGATCTCTCTTATCGCACGAACAGCGAAAGAACAGCTCTATCTGTAACGGTCCTGTCACTTTTCACCTGTCACCAGAGACGTATGTCTGAAAGCCACACAGCAATTACTTTAACAGATCAATGTTCATGTCTGAAAGGGGCTTAATTGAGTCATATTATCACTGTGAGCGTGCGGCCATCAATAGTGATCTCTGTGGGTTGCCAGTTAGGCAAGTTGTGGTTCACCAACCACCAACCTACTGCTGAATGAAGCCTTCATGGGGGTTTTTGTTGCCCATGAAGAAGACTGACATCAATAATTCACGCATGTGCTCAAAGTGCTCATGAAAAATTAAGACCCTTCACTTTCTCAACAGGAGGCATTTCTATTGTCACTTCACACAGTAAAAACAGTGTCACAGCACAAAGAGAGGGAGCAGACACATACAGTATGTTTTCACTCACAGTCACACACAGGAACACTCGTGCTAACACAAGCATGCATGAACAACAACACACACACACACACACACACAGACATCCACTGTGTAAGTCAAGTAGGTAATGAATCCATTACAATTACACTGGAGAGTCTCATAAATACGTGGCCCTCAAGAAGAAACCTTGCACAGAACACACACACACACACACACACACACACAGAGAAATACACTTTGTAATGAATCACACTTAAGTGCTAACTTGGAAATGTGACTTCCATTCTTGTTAGCAATCTGATGAAAATGATGAATGGTCCTTACCTCGAAATAATTCATAAGACCACAGCAGACCAGATTCCAGGATATCATAACGGCATTCAGTGGGATTTATGTCATGTTTTATAAAGTGTAGCACGTGGATTTACACACTTATTACTGCCGAGAGAGATAAAAGATGATGTATGGCCGTATTTTCTGCATAATTTTGTTTTAGTGGGAAGGACGGTCGTTTGAAACAGCATGTAGACAATGTGACACAGGGAACATAGAGCATAATTAAATATGTTTTATTATATCTCTGTGGTTTATTTCAGTTTGACTGTTCAGTTTTCAGTGTATAAAGACTGTTTTGGTAATCTGTCATCACACCAGGTTTGACAACTCAAGAGAATAAAACACCACTGTGGTTGGTGGTTTATCAAAACTTGACAAACTTACATCTCCAGCTACTTAACTAAAAGAAGCCATATTGGTTAGAAGCGATTTAAGTGTTACTATGGTTACTGAGTTTATGTAAGGCCATAGTTACTCTGGGGCCTCACTTTGCCAATATAGCGTAGCCACTCTGCTGTAAGTACATTATGCTGTACATAATGGAAACACAGTAGTCACTCCCCAGAATGACCTTGACTCTAGAACCTCTGTTGAACCAAGGTGACTCTGGATTCTGGGTAGTTTTCAGATCAATTGCTATGTGTGATTTATATAATGCATTTTACACTTGGACACTCAAATAAAATGGCAGAGGTTAAATATAGTGCGCTAGGTAGTAAATATAGAGTAATTGCATACACAGCCAGTGTCTTTTCATACAAGCCAGATCAATGTTTTTGTATATTGTGGGGACTAGTTGTTTGATTTGGTGCTCATCACATCTGTCAGGTAGTGCAGAGGTCTCTTCCTCAGACTAAACAACCCTTCAGTTACAGTATTGCTGCTGTCCATCATGTAGTTTGTTTGTGCAGCTTCTGTGAAAAGTTAAAGCCTACTGCTGCCATGATGGATGACTGTATGGGAAGCCTGTAGAACCAAAAATGTAATGAATAACACACGACTCACTCAAGACAACTTCCCAAGGAGGTCTAAGTTTGGCATATTCATGTGAACTTAATTCATGAACTTAATTTTGATTAATTACTTTTGATTCATTTCGACTTTATAATCCTGACAAAAAGAATGTGTATGTATATTTCTGTTAATGCGCGCGCAGATTTTCGGTGATGAACGAATGAAGTTTTGTGTATCTGGCTCGTGGTGTGCAGTCTAATCCTCATATTTAATT